>OY757918.1:62889402-63169402 GCA_963585895.1 Sepioteuthis lessoniana
ATAGAGTCCCATGGGAAACGTTAGCGGTGAGAGAAAAATGAGCACACGTAGAAACAGCCTCCAAAAGTTATCGAAAGAACCCAACAAACACAAATGCCTGAAAACTAAAAACACTGCAATATCAATTAGCAGGCATATGTATAAAGGAACAGACAGAATACATACAAAAGCAGATAGATAAGATTAGAGACTCAGTGGAAGATAGGCAATCTAGGATAGCCTGGCAAACAATAAACAAAGTGAGTAGAAGGAAGAGCACTGTCAAAGCAAAACTGAAAGCTGCAAACCAACAGGAAAGAATAAAACTGTGGAAACAGCATTTTGAAAACCTACTCAGAAACCCACCAAAAGTAACGCATGAACCAATCACCAGAATAATTAGTAAGCAATTGGACATTAAACTTGGGCTGTTCACTCAAGAAGAACTCGACTCGGTTCTTAGAAAAATTAAAAATAGGAAAGCTGCAGGGCTGGACGAGATTCCCCCAGAAGTATGGAAGACCAGACAATTCGATGACATACTGCTCCGACACTGCAACGCAGTATACAATTAAAATCCGATAGATAGATGGATGAAGGGATGCATACTCCCCTTCCCTAAAAAGGGGGACCTCGGATTAGCCAAGAACTACCGTGGCATAACACTTACATCCTTAGCAGCCAAAATTTACAATGCCCTACTATGAAACCGCATAGAACCCAAAATCGACAACATCCTTAGGAAAAACCAAAATGGCTTCCGAAGAAATAGATCCATGACCTCACAAATATTGACCATCCATAGAATCCTTGAGGGCGTACGGGCCAAAAACCTACAAGCGACATTACTATTTGTCAACTTTACCAAGGCCTTCGATTCCATTCACAGAGGAAAGATGGAACAAATCCTACTAGCATACGGCCTACCTCAAGAAACCGTAGCAGCAATAATGATTCTCTATAGAAACACCAAAGTGAAAGTACGTTCACTGGATGGAGACACAGAATACTTCAACATTGTAGCTGGAGTACTACAAGGAGACACGCTAGCCCCATACCTCTTTATCATCTGTCTAGATTACATGCTTAGAACATCGATTGATAAAATCAGATAAAACGGCTTTGAGCTGACAAAGAAAAGAAGCAGAAGGTACCCCGCAAAAACAATTACCAACGCTGACTACGCCGATGACATAGCGATACTGGCAAATACACCTGACCAAGCCGAAACACTTCTGCATAGTTTGGAATGAGCTGGCGCAGGCATTGGCCTTCATGTTAATGCACATAAAACGGAATATATGTGCTATAATCAAACTACTGACATCACCACACTAGACGGAACCCCTCTGAAACTAGTTGACAAATTCACCTACCTTGGAAGCAGCGTCTCATTAACCGAAAAAGACATTGACACGCGGCTAACGAAGGCATGGACAGCTATTGATAGGCTATCAATCATATGGAAATCAGACCTGACCGATAAAATGAAATGCAGTTTCTTCCAGGCAGCGGTCGTATTGATACTGCTGTATGGATGCACTACTTGGATGCTAACAAAACAGCGGGAGAAGAAGCTAGATGGCAATTACACAAGAATGCTGCGAGCAATATTGAACAAGTCTTGGTGGTAACACCCCACAAGGCACGAACTATACGGCCACCTGCCTCCCATCACGAAAACTATCCAAGTTAGACGAACCAGACATGCAGGACGCTGCTGGAGAAGCAGGGACGAGCTCATAAGTGATGTACTCCTATTGACCCCCACATAAGGCTGGGCAAAAACAGGACGACCAGCTCAAACATACATTCAGCAGCTATGTGAGGATATGGGATGTGGCCCTGAAGACCTACCAGAGGCCATGAATGATAGGGAGAAGTGGCGAGAGAGGGTCAGAGATATCCGTGCCTGCAGCATGACATGATGATGATGATGATGATGATGTACATATTTACCCAACACTATATAATCAATAATTGTATATATGTTTTATATGTGGAATATATATATGGTAAATGTATATGTATACTTTAGTATGCGAACATTGTTATCTGAATGCATAAGTAATATTTGTGTACATTTGTTTTCCAACAATGAATAAGTAACAGGTGTGTTGTTATTACATCTTGAGATTAAGTTGTCACTGGACTTTATTTCTAATATATATATATATGTGTGTGTGTGTGTGTGTGTGTGTGTGCACATATCTTTTGTAGAGTACAAAATAGAATCGATGAATGAACCATTTATGATAGGCTACCATTGAAAATTTTGTTCATTTAGTTGTAACTACTATAAGAGTGCATTCCTAATGTTTTTTTGGAACTGTCATGAATGATTTATGATAGGATCTAGCATCCTGTCCATTATGAGAAAAGAATAGATATTTTCATAAAGCAAATAAAAGCTGTTGCACTTATGAAAACAGGTTTGATTGTATAGACATGCTTTTGCACACACACACACACACACACACACACACACACACACACACACACACACACACACACACACACACACATATATATATATATATAGGATAGTGTAGACAGTCAACAGTGTTTGATTACAGTCAATTTCTTACCTATGTATTCCTTATGCTCAATCAATGATATTGAGCACTCTTTATAAACATAGCAAACTGTATTGACATGATGGTTAAAGTGTTCATCACTGGTCCAGAAGACTGGGGTTCAGTCCCAGATCGAGTCATACCAAAGACTCAAAAAATGGTACTTGATACCTCTTTGCTTAACACTCAGAATTATAGAGAATAGATTAAAGGTATGTGGAGTATTCCTGGAAATGGAGTAGCACCCTCCCCCACACCTCAGTGTAGTAGCTATTGAAAAGAGAGCCTTCAGGTTGCCCTTTACAACAGTCAGCCAACTTATATATATATGTGTGATGTGAACACATCTGAGCAACTTATATAATAAAGTTAAATGTTCAGATGAATTAAGATGTCAATCTTGATACTTTTTTGATGAAAATTTTTGGCAAAAGAGAATTGTGCAATTGCAGGACTGCTTCATATTCACCAGACCTATCTCTGTGCAGCTTATATGCGAAAGAAACTATTTTGGAGATACTTAATATTTAATTCATTGTTCATTTAAGTCTTGATACTTTTAGAGCATATTTTGTGGTGGAGTGTTGTAAGGATTACTGGCATGAAAAATGGAATTTGTAAGCTGAGTTCAAATCCTGGCTGAGGTTGTTTGTATTCACTTTAAGCTTGTGAGAAAGGCATGTATCCATCTGCTCTATGCCTCTCATAATAATCATAATAATCTGGAAAATTAATTTCTCTAGACTGGGTTAGGCAACTAGACCAAGAGAAATACTCCAACATATCATGGCCCAGCATGCTTTAGTAAAGCCCATTACTCCCTATATCTGACTGACCTTAGGGTTCAACAAAGAACTAAGGAAAAAAATTTGACTTGCTGTGTATCCATTAGAAGATCATGTCAACAAACACATCAAAGTTATATATATATATTTATACATTTATATATATATATATATATATATATATATATATATATATAATTTTAAAAGCCATGTTATGCTATGGTTCTGTTACTCCAACTTTGATATGCTTATTGGCATGATCATCAAATTGATACTAAGTGTTGATTTGATTCTTTAGATTTTAATGTATGGTAATGTTATTTATTTTCATATAGCATCACTTGAGTTTTATTGGGTTAGTAATTTGTATACAAAAGCCTAAAGCCGAAAACTAAAATCAATCAGGGTTGTTTTCTTAACATGATTGCAAGTTGAAAAAAAATGTTGAGGTGAAGCATGGGTACTATATATATATATATATATATATATATATATATATATATATATATCTGAGCCAACATAGCACTAATCTCTTACTAAGATTTTTTCAAGGTTATTGAAAAAACTATCTGATTTCTTCTCTAATTCTATAATCATTTACTCCTGTTTATTATTTACTAAGCTTTGTTTAGATATGACATTATGAGGCCACTGAATATTTGATCATTGTGGGTTATTTATTTAGTTTTAGGTTTTGGTTTCTTCTTATCCCATCTAAATTTCCTGGCATTTTCTTATCTGTGATGGCTGCAAAGGAATTACTAAAGAAAAGAAGAAAGGAGGCCAAGATACCTTTTATATTTTGACTTTATTTCTAGGTTCAACAACCATTCTGTGGGTGATAAAATTATTCCTGAATCCAAATAAAATGGTTGTGTCTACCAGACATAGTTTTAAAATGTGTTAGTCATCTCTGGTGGTTGATAAGTCCAAAGTTAAGTGCTTTTCATGATACTTGTTTTGGTGTGGCAGCTTGCTAGTTGCAGACAGGTTAATAAATCCAAATTCAGTGGGATCATGTCCATTAGTGTTTTTATGTTGTCTGTTTTGGCATGTCAGCTTGCTAGCAGCAGACATAACCAGTGTGTTAAGTCCCCAGGGATTTGGCAAACAGGTGTGCTACCTTGCTGGCTGTCTGGAAAAAAAAACTTCCTTTCAGTTTGAAGGGTCTTGCTGAAGTGAAAGCATATCTTTCCTTTTTGCAGAGGCAGTCCCTTTTTTGTGTGCATGCATTGCCTCACTTTCTGTCAGGGGCTTCGGGAAGTTTCTGCCTTTTTAAAAATATCTTTATTTTATTTATTTAATTCACTCCTCAAGTTACTTACAGTACCTGCTGTTGCTTAAATGGTCACTCATCTAAATAATCTACTCTTGGTTATCAATTACTTGCACAAAATTAGCTTAGCACAAGACCCAAAATATGGGGCACCCAATGAGAATTAAGCTCACTAGCAATGATCAGCTAGCTTAGCTTGCCAACCATAACTCCATTCAGGGTGAACATGTACTTCCAGTCAAGACCAAGTTTAGGTTTCCTTATATCATTTGATAGTTCATTGTAAGAAATAAAATGACCTCCAACCAGCCAACCAAATATGTTGAAAATATCTTTACAAGAACAGCAAGTGAGATAGGTGTACCATTTTCTGACCATGATCCATGAGGAACCATTTGCAAAAGAAGGGTTAAATGTCCATCGCAATCATTCAGTGTCAATTTGCCAAGAGACTCTGAGATCTTCATTTCAAGAAACTGTCTTTTACTCTCCAGAATCCAATCTCCCCAACCATCCTTGTCTCCAAAGCTGCTCATGGTAGCTGCTCTGTACTGGTCAGTATGCTTATTAGGTTGCAATAAATCAGCTAAAGTGTCCAGTGGCATCGGTCATCCATTTTAATGTTGGTTATTTGTGCTATTAAAGTGTGGAGCATCTGCTGTGCAGTGAGTTGGCTTGGTTGTGGATGGTGAGAATTTAAAAAGAAAAAAGTACAGTGATTGAGAGAAATGGATTTAAAAGGAAGAAAAGAAAAAAGATTGGAAGGGAAGAAAGAGGAAGTAAATGGGGAGAAAAAGTAGAGAGATTTAGATGTAGAAATGCGAGATTAAATAAGAAGATAAGAAGAGAAAGTAAAGAGAGAGGAATTTCAGAAGAAAAAAAACATAGATTGAGAAGAGGAAGGAGATATTGATAAGGAAGAAAGCAGACAGATTGAGAGATGGGGAAGGAAGAGATTTAATCAGTAGAAAGGCAGAGGCATTTAAAGAGAGAAAGAGATTGAGAGCAAGAAAATGTTTAGAGTATTCAGATCAATAAATATGTCGTGATCTTGATAAAAATCAATGATAAAAAAGAAAGAAAATGCTGGCAAAAATGTTTAAAAAGTATCTTGATAGATAGTGAAAGGGAAGAGCAGAAAAAGAAGAAAAAATAAATGCTTGGAAGAGGAGGAGAAAAAAGGTCTGTTTTTAGAGATTTATAGAAATTTATATAATATATATATTGAAAATACTGACTGTTAGGGCCTAAGATCTTGGCATTTTTTGGCTTTGAATACTATCTGAGATTACTGGAAGCAAATATTACAAATTAATTGACAAGTGCAGGTATACATTTATCCAACCCCTCTGTATGAAAAGGATGTAACACAAAGTTAATTTTATTAGCAAAATTTAACAGCTTTTAATTTCTTACCAAAGCATATTTGCAGAATGTCAAATGCAAACAGCTTTGTTTGGGTTTTGAACTTGGGTCACAGTGTCTTTTTACTATGAGAATAACCATTACACCATGAGCATCTTTTGAAGGTAAGTATCTGGATATCTACCTCCTCACAAGGGCAGAAAGAAGAAATGAGATCAAGATTAAAATTTGAGCTTATATACATGATTTTTGATTGGGACAAAATTTGTTGAACTTTATTAACATTTCTCTTTGGTATGGCACAAGAATTAAGAATTTTCTTCAATTGTTATATTTCTGTTAGTTAATGCAGAGGGAGAAGAGACAGAGTGAGAGTGGAAGAAAGACATCTCACTGTCTGCTTAAATACCAGAGGCAGAAGAAGTGGTAAGACGCTAGGAAGTTGAATGTCCATTCTGTGGGATTGAGTCCTTTGTAACTTCATAAATGATTTGTTTGGGATAACCTTTGGTGCGTACATGAGGTAAAATAGCTTAGTCCTAAAAGATATTTTTTGGGTGTTATCTGTGCCTGGTGGTTAAGGTGAGTGAACGTGCTACTGTTTGTCTCTGTTATATGGGAGCTGTGGTGATTACTATCCTCTGAGGGATGTGGGGTGGTTATTTATATGCTTTTGGTAGGATCAGATTTGGAAAGAAGGGGACTGAAGGATGAGAGTTGTCTTGTTATTATTTGTTTGTTATGCCTCCTTGGGTGTTTCTGTTTTTTACTATCTTCTCACATCAATCTTTGAAAAAAAAATCTTTGCACAGAACATATACACTATTAATACAATATCTATATACAGATCAAATTTTGTTAAGTAATTCATCAAATAGTTTCTAAAAATGCTCCTGTAAATTCTTTTTCTTACCATTTTTGTTAAACCATCCAATTTGATGTTAAATTAGTTTACACTATTACCGTTTTTGATTTGATGAGGCAATTTGTTTAAAAAATATATTACTTTATTGACAAAATATCAAATTGGTTAGTAGACTTAGTTTTTGAAATCTGTCTTGAAAGTAAATTTCCAGTTCAAGGAGTAGTATTGAAAAAATGTTTACCATGATTAGAAATTGCATAATTTTGAAAATTTCAATTAAATCACCTCTCATTCTTCTTTCAAGTAAAATTGTTAATCTTAATTTCTCCAATCTTTCCCAATAACTGTAATCATTTATTCCTTTTATTAGTTTTATCACTCTTTCAGCCTAATGAGTAGAGTGTTTGCCAATGCTCTGGGAGACAGGGGTTCAATCTCAATACCAAAGACTCAAAAATGGTACTTGATGCTGCCTTGCTTAACACTCAGCATTATAAGGTAATGATCAAGAGTAAAGTGGAGCAATCCAGGGAATAGAGTAGCGGCCTCCCTTTCACCTCGGTGTAGTCGCTAATGAAAAGGGAGCCTTTAGGTCACCCTCAACTAAGGTTACTTTACTTTGTATCCCCTCCAATCTCATTATTATATTCCAGATTCTATTTCTCAACAGTGGAGCACATGCCTGAGTAGAATATTCTATATAAGGCCTTAGTAGGGTTTTATATATTTTTAAAACATTTTCCTCCTTTGAAATAAAATTTCTAACCATCCAGCTAGTCATTTCATTTCCCCTTGATGCAATTAATAAAATAGGATTATCAGCTTTTAATGTATCATCAAAGTTAACCCTTAAATTGGATTTCTCATTTACTTTCTTGATTTTCCTTGATTTATCTTCAACTTTAATGCTTTTTTCATCCAAATGAAGGACTTTACATTTTTCTATATAAGATCTTTTTTTCCAAATATCTTCTCAATATGATGATTTTCCTAGATCCATGTGTTTCTTTTAATAATGGTCTGTAGACATGGAAATAATCCTGTTTTGGATGATTTTTGGTGGATGTTTTAAAGGAGTGGTTTGTCTTGTAATTTTTGTCATAGACAAATTATTTTTTTGGAGAAGCCTGTACACTAAGTTATCAAGCTGTGTGATGTAAATCTAATAATAACAATTATGGAATTACTTGATTAAAGCAGTAAATTGATGTTGCTATCAAATCTTAAAACAATATCACTTATACAATCATATGATTCTGCTCGTTTTTCACATTTTTTTACATAATATGGATTCTATCAATGCAATAAGAAATGTTCTACTAGTTTTTTTAATCTAAATTAAGTTGGCAACTGTAGTCGATCTTCAATAGCTACTACACTGAGGTGTAGGGGAGGACACTTCTCCTTCCCCAGATTCCTCCACTTTACCCTTGATACATACCTTATAATGGTGAGTATTAAGCAAGGAAGTATCAAGTACCATTTTTAAGCCTTTGGTATGACTCGACCTGGGAATCAACCCTGTCTTCTGGGCCTTCGGTGAACACTAAACATACTTAAAGAGAGATTATTTTATATGAAGACATTTCAAATTAAGAATGTTTAATAGTACCAGTGAGATGTTAATTGTGGGCTCAGTAATTGTCCTTTAGTGACAGGGAATATGTTTCAAGATCCCTTGCAGATTCTTGAAACTGACAATTGATTTACTTAATACCTACATATAAGGGAACAAATTCATCCTAATAAGCATAGAGTATTAGCCCTACATAAGTACATCTTACAAGGAAGGAGGTAAATTTTTGCATAATGGTTATCGTTGAGAGAATAGAATTGGTGACCCAAGTTCAAATACTGGGCAAATCTGCTTGTGTTTCACTTTATGCTAAAATCCATAGAAAAGATATGAATCTGTGTTCTCCTCTCAGCTATGAGTAAATAGTTGGTTAGACTTTGTTCTTTAGCCTTGGTAATGTAACCAGTCAAGGAGAAGTAAAACTCAAATTTAATTTAAATTCAAACCAGCAGTAAAAAGTAAGTAAAGTTGGTGACCATTGTCGAGGGCGATCCAAAGGCTCTCCTTTCATTAGCTACTACACCAAGGTGTAGAGCACTACTTCTTTTCCTAGATTGTTTCACTTTACCTTTGATTCATTCCTTATTATGCTGAGTATTAAGCAAGGTGGAACCAAGTACCATTTTTTGAGTTTTTGGTATTGAGCCCTGATCTCCCAGGTCCAGCAGTACTCTGTTTAAAAATTCACTTTGTGTGACATCCTGCTTGTGGTCAAGGGGTTGGGTAAATACATAATTTAAACTTTCTTCTTTAGCTCTACTCTTGTTAACTTAAAAAAAATTATCCGTTTATTAGAGTGGATAGGACTTGAAGCTTGATTAATTCCTTCTGTCAATGCCCTTCTGATGAAACTCTCTTATTAAACATTTATAAGTGTGTCTACTTTACTAATAATAGATCTCAATACAATAAACGGATAATAATAGAGATCTATACAATTAGCAATGTGCTTTGGTCTGTGTATTTCCTTATTTACTAAGAATATTCTTATTGATTTATGTACTAATGTTTCATATATACTCAACCTGTGAGCCATTGTAGACAGCAAATGTGGATGAAGAGCAATCATAGAAAAATATATTTATTCATCTTTGTTCTTCAAATCTGTCTTTACTTCATAAAAATTGAAAACTCAGCACTTTTACTATTTTTAGATTATTTACTTACTCTGATCTCAATACTACACCAATTTCTTGCTATCTCTATTTCTCAAAATGTATTTGTCATTTATTATATATATATATTTCATGTATATATATTTTCATAGAATGTAAGTAATTTTCTATATTCTGTACCAAACCGTCCATAAGTTTATAATCTATCCTTGCTTTGCAATCACAGTCCTTGAGTGCATCTCTCATGTAGATGGAATTTGCCACAGATCAAAGTGAATACAGACTTTTAAAAAACTGGAATCAGAATTATGATCTTCTGAATTAAGTAATGGAATTAGAGTGTATTAATATCAAAAGAGTTTTCAGAGCTGAAATAAAAAAAAATTTGCTGAGTAGCAATAATAAGGAAGAAAATTGCTGACAAGAATAATGTGAAACTGTTTATATGATATATTTATTACTTGAGCTACTATCATTCAACATTAATAAGAAAGTAGGAAGACAGATTGATAAATATGTCCAGTGTTACCCATAGAAGAGTACATCCAAAAGAATATAATTTTATAAAATGTTTTTTCTTTTAAACCAAAGATGCTGGAATTTTCTTTCTAGAGGAACAAAATACAAATTTTAAAGATAGACAAAAAATTACGAAGAGAAAGAAGAAAAAAAAACAAAGTTTATTATCTTATAAATACATAAAATAAATTTGTTATTTATCTATTTTATAATTTATGACTGCTTCTCTCTCACGCTTTTACTCCGTTAGCTTATATTTTATCAATTATTTCCAACATAGATAGATATGAGCAGAGTGAGATAGATTGATAGATATAGTATCTATCCATCCTCATCTGTTTCTATCTATCTATCTATCTATCTATCTATCTATCTATCTATCTCAGTTTGTTCTTACTTATCTAATTAACCACTGAAGAACAATGAGGACCTTTGAATTTCAGCAGAATTTTTTTTACAGCTGTGATTAACTTACATAAGCTAAATCTAAATGAATGTTTGGTCTATAAAATATAAGCCTTAAAATTTGAGGCAATATTAATGCATTAAAACTAAAAAGGTAGTACTACTTCTGTCCCATAATAGTTATTATATTTGCATATTAATTTCTAGCTCTAAATGTAACAACAATAATAGAACAAAGATTGTAGTCATCATGACTAGATTTACATAGAGACAATAGCAGTCAATAGCTTTTAGAATTATTTGGCACAAAGGCCTCAAATTACATACTGTAGCTGCTATTTCTAAATAGTTACCCATCTATGTACTGATCAGGCTCATTGTTGCCTAACTTGAGTGATCTAGTGGCACTGGTACTTTAAGTCTGACTTAACCAGAAATTATCAGCACACAATTTTTTTTGTCATTTCCAACAGGCACTGCTGAAGCATCTGATGTCATTATTATTCACAAATATGATCAATAGTATATCATTATTTTGCTCTATACCAGCTCTAATTGATGGTTTTTCACTTAAGTCTGGGTGACAGCAAGTCTCCTCAGGTTTCCAGGACTCTTTTAAGTATCCTGGCTGAGTTTAGTTGTGCTATGTTCTGGAAAGTTTCGATTCTTTCTTTAATCTCCAGTTCATCAAGTCTAGGTTTTTAGGGCCCCAGCTATGATTAGTATTACTGTCACTTTCATGTACTTCAGCCTTTTCAGTTCTCTTGCAAGGTTATTGTATTTGTCTAGTTTTTAGCCTTCTTTTACCTTCATTTTGTGGTCTACTGACTCTGCTAAATTCACTATGTGACAGGTTCTTTTTTTCTTGTTAATTAACACTAGGTCTAGTCTTCTTGCCTGGATCAATTTTGTATGTTTTATTTTCTTGAACAGATTCTTTTTTATGCATATACTATTTGTTAGTATTATGAAATTTCAGTTTCTTGCACAATTATCAGTGGATCACCTTACCCACCCAGTCATACCTGTTTTTGTATTCCTTTTTGCTGCGTTCACTTAATATATAATTAATTGTTTCATCTCTATCCCTATTATTATTATTATTATTATTATTATTATTATTATTTCACTCATTGTGAGATTTTAACACCAGTTTGGATTGTTGGTCTTTCATTGGAGTCTGAATGATAGCAAATCTCCTCAGGTCTCCTGGACTCCTCTAAGTATACTAGCTGTGGTGTGGTCTGGATTCATCCTCTGATTTCTTATTCCTCAAGGTTTTTTTCCAAGCCTTTGAGGACTGTCCTAAGTGCACCAACTACAACTAGTATTGCCTTCACCCTCATGTTCCACTACTTTTTTAGTTCTCTGGCAAGATTCAATTATTTGTCTATCTTTTTGCTTTCTTTTATTTTTACCCAGTGGTCTGCTGGAATGGCAAAATTTATTACATAACAAGTTGTTGTTGTTGTTGTTGTTGTTGTTGTTGTTGTTGTTCTTCTTCTTCTTCTTCTTCTTCTTCTTATTATTATTATTATACACCTTACAAGTTTTCCCCACTAGCATTAACTGATGTTCTTCCACTGGAGTCTGAGTGACAGCAGGTCTTCAGGACACTTCTCAGTATTCTAGCCAGACTCAACAATGTTGTAGTCTAAATGGTCTCAATTTGTCTTCTGATTTCCAACTCTTCCAGTCTCTTTTCCAGGCCTTTGGGGACTGCTCCAAGCACACCACTTACCATTAGTATCACCTTCACCCTCATGTTTCACAACTTTCTTAGTTCTCTGGCAAGCTCTAAGTACTTATTTATTACTATCATTATTATCATTATTATTATTCTTGCAAGTTCCTTAAACCAGCATTTGGTGATGGTCTTTTATTATTATTATTATTATTATTATTATTTGACTTTGTGTGAGTTTTTCATACCAGTTTTAACTGTAGATATTCCCTGAAGTCTATGTGACAGCAAGTCTCTTTAGATGTCCAAGACTCTTTAAACTATTTAAACTGATTTTAGAAATGCTGCTGTCTGGGTGGTCTTGATTCTTCCTCTGCTGTACAGTTCCTCCAGTCTCTCTTCCAGACCTTTGAGGACCATTCTATGAGATTCACTTTTCTAATGAAAGCTATCTTGAATTGGCATTTCACAAAGTACTTCATATCATTTTAAGCATGAAAACTTTTTCATGCAACCATGAAAAAGTTTGATAACATTCTTGAGAAAAACTATTTCCAATGAAAATGCTAAATAGACTATAGCATTCAAAGAAGTTTTCTCTTTTTATTCATTACCGAGTGTGTGTGTGTGTGTGTGTGTGTGTGTGTGTGTGTGTGTGTGTGTGTGTGTGTGTGTGTGTGTGTGTGTGATTCCATGTATTTTGGGAAGATAGACACTCCTTAAGGTGTTAAGGATAGAAATAGAAGAGGCCTGTGAGCAAGAAAAAAATTAATCAAATCCTGCCATTAGGCTTTTAAATAAAAAATCAGATAAAAAGGTATAAACTAATTGTCTTTCTTTGCACCATTAATATTTTAGGCACAAATTAGTGTCATTTCAATAGCAATTTCCTTTTATTTTCTAATCTGGTAAGAAAAGGATTGTTTTTTCTTATACTCGTAATAGAAGCAGATGAATATGTTTCAGTTAGACAACTAATTTTTTAAAACTTTAATTTCCCTCTAACTCAAAATAGTTTGAACAACTTAGTTTCAATAAATTGAATAACATTTTCATGAATTTTTGTAGTGATTATATGTACAACTAGTTATTACCAATGAAAAAATTCACAGACATATTTAAATTTCTCTGAGATGATTCTTTTAAAAAATCAACTAAATAACATTACAGTATTGTTCATAAATAAACTCATATCTAACAATTTTCTTTTTAACAAAAGATACTGGGATTTTATCATTTCTCGTAGAATACAATTGAAATATATATCATTAGTTATTATTTATTACTAAACTGTATGACATCTATACTCTGTAACCAAAAATATGAATATGTAACTATCCAAAAATAAGTATACTTCTTATATATATGTTTATGCAGGTTTATTTTTTGTTATAGAAGTGTTGACATTTTTTTTGTTAAGGAAATTCATTGCTGTAGAGATTGGTAAAAAATAATACCTTATAAAATCTGTTTTGATTTTATAATAATCAACCAAAAAAAGTAAAAGTAAATCCTAGAATCTTAGGTTTAAAAGTAAATTATCTTTTTATGAAAGAAATTGTTAAGTATGTACTTATTTATAGGTGATACTAATATGGTAAAATCTTTTGAATTTTTTAATCATAACCAAGTCATTTTCAAGTTTTTCCAATCCATTAAAAATTTACTTCTTTTTTCTTTTTTGCTTTATTTCCTTCTTTCCTTTTCTTCATCTCTTCCTTATACTTCTTCACCCCTCTATCTCTCTCTCTCTCTCTCTCTCTGCTAAGCTTGATTTAAAACTCAAGATATCTAAGCATTGTTTCTTTCTCTTTTTTTTTTTAAAATATTTTTTAAAAGCCTTCTCTTCCTCTGCTGACAACTTTCAGAATTTCACTTGTAGACACTAATTTTAGAGTTATGCTGAATCTTTTTAATGTTTCTACTTGTTTTACCACATACAACTTCAAACTACTCACTCTCTTACTAACTAAATAACTTTTTCTTTAATTCACTCATTCAATGTCTTACTCTTTCACTCCTTCTTTCATGGTCTCATTTTTCAATTGTAAAGTATTTCAGTGACCCAATTTTAGTCTACTTTTCCTTGCTATTTGCTCTTTTTAAAAAAATTTTCCTTAGTTCAGTATTTCACATGAACTAATCCATTATAACTTTTAGGTTATGACAAGAGTCTGTCTAGATAGACAAACATAGGAACATATACAGAGATTTTAAGATTTGTTATGATGTCAAAAATTCAGCAGTTGGTTTTATGAATATGGATTTATTGAAATGGCAATAAAGTATGCCAAGACTATTTATTGACACATGATACTATAAACAAAGATGTTTATATTTAAAAGGAATTTTGAAACTCAAACCGAGAATGTCTTAATGTTTAAAATATAAATATCCTCTGGCTATGATTCACCTTCTCAACTGCTGGTGTAATAAAAAAAAAACCCCACACTTGATATGTATATGTAGACTTAAAAATTTAACCAGAAAAGAAGATCCAGACTAAGGAAAAGTTAGACTCATAGTGATGCTCAGAAAGAAGTGTCAAGTATGAGGAAGACAAAGAATTCCAAAGAGGTGATGAAGCCACCATAAAAAAATATAACTTCATCTCAGGTGACTAAGGTTCCACTTCTCCAACAAATTCTCAGAAAATAATGAACAAAGGTCTCATTAAAAGAAATGGTTGATGTCAACATGCTTCTTTGATAATAACTATCATCCCTTATTTGCCAAATCCATATGCTTAAAAATGAAACAGACATAATAAATTATTGCTTGAAAGAGAATTAGATATATTTCTTAATTACAGTGCACAGACACACAGCACCTCTTACCATATACTGGTTTATGAGGACTATTTTTTATTTCTCCTGGGTATGACATTAAACTGTTGGGAAATAACATTAAAAATGCACTAAGAGAATAAAGCTGTTTTTTGTCCATTTTGCAACTTTATAATGACAGCAATGTGAGGTGTTTTTTTATATTCACCCTGATCATTATGATGTCTCAAAAATTGTGGAATTAGCATTTTTAGGTCTTTCATTTTGTAGTAAATAAACTAATAACAGATAAGACACAAAACATTTTTTCTTCAAAGCTGAAGATTCTTGGCTTCGTAAAATATTCATTAAACAAATTAGATTATATTAATGAAATTAATGCTAATTTTTTTAAAGCCATGTTGAGGAAAACATTAAAAAATCCAATGTTGAGGAAAAAAATGGAATGATCTTGTAATTTGCATTTTTAAAACAAATTCCTGCAGAAGTCAAAATATACAAATTTGTCTACAGTTAAAAGCCAATTCTTGCAGACCTTAACAAGTGGTTGAGCATATTTAATTTAAAGGAAACATGGGGTCAACAAAAGAATTGTTGATTGAAACAATGGAAAGGACCATAAAACCCATTCAAGAGGCAATCCACAGTGAAATGGAGTGAAAGATGTTGGTTGTTCCTTGTCTGCTGTGTCTAAAATTTGGTGCAAATATAAAAGAAATAGCTTGATTGAAAAAGCAAACATACTTGTAGTTCACAAAAGATGCGAAAGCATTAGGATAGAAAACTGACTGTGAAATGTCTTGAAAATAGAAAAGGTACAACAAGATGAAAGAAAAACAAATTGGTCAAAACAGGAGTCAGTGTTTGCAAAAGAACTATATGATTGAAAGAAATGGGATTTACATAGAGAAAAGCCGAATGAAAAAAAAAAAACCAGAAAAAAATGTGATTAAAGTGTGCTAATGAGAAACAGTCATCGTGTATGGAAAATTGGATGAAAATTAGCTTTCAGTGATGAATCAAAAATCTGCTTTAGCCAAGATAATGATGCTGGAACTTTTGTTTGGTGCTTTTAAAATTAAACATAGAGATAACTATCTGATGAAAACAAGTAAATTTCAAAGTCATTCATAATATGAAGTTGCATGTCATTTAAAAGACCAGGTTAGATGACAATCATTATATCAACTATCATTGTACTTGTGTACATTGAAATTTGGAATGTTTTTTCATTCCATTGATGAAAAATTGTTTAGGTAATAAAATCATTTTTTAAAGATTATTATCATCAAAGGGGATTAAAGCTTTTTTGCAGGAAAGGCAAATGAAATCAGTGATATGGACAGGGAAAAGTCTGGATCTAAATCTTATTGAAAATTTATGGTAGAAATTTAAAAAAATGAATAGTTTGTGAGAAGTCTCCATCTTTCAAAGAAAGAAGATCTATTAACTACCATTCAAGAAAGTTGGAACCATTTTAAGAAAGAATATTGCTTTAAATTAGTTTAATCCAATCCTGAAAGAATTAAGGCTGTTATAAAAGCTCAAGGAAGGACAACTAAATATTGATTCTTATTTTTTTGTCAATGAACTCTATAATTTTTTCCTCATTATTGGGTTATTCTATGAGATTTTCCTCCGCATGGCTTGGAAAAGTATACCATTGATTTAAACAATCTAAATCTAGTATAGATATATTTAGGAATATTTGGTGAAGCCAGAATGTATTAAATAAAAAATGTTTTTCATTTTATCTATTATTAGTTTATTTACTGTTAGTAAAAAAGAAAAAACGGTGAACATCCTCTAAGTGCGCTAATTCCACAAATTTAGCCAGTGGTTGTATCAAATGTCAATTACATAATACTGTCTTTATTTATTTACAACCATAATATAAATTCTCTCAGGAGGATGTGACTTGAAATTGGTTTTAATGTATATCAAAGTCAACTTTTATGTGAGTCAAGCTTATAATGTTATTATAACACACCAAAAATAGTGTATGACACTAAATTGCACTGGGTGGGGAGGCTTCAGTTCTGGAGTCCTGAGGAGAGTGGAATCACCCCTTCATTGTTATTACTCTCAGGTTTATTCTGATCCAGAATGGTAGTATCTGTTTGTGTCCTACCGAGAGACCAATAGATCTATTTCAAAGTTATTAGTATTAGATAGGAAGATATAACTATGTACAAATGATTTGTATTATGAGTAGTTACTTAAAGCTATAATTGTTTATAAAAGAATTATTATTAGTTACCTGAAATATGTGAAACTATATAATTATACATAAATTATTCCGATTATTCAGGAATACTTTAAACCATATATCACCCTGTTAATGGAGTTTGGAATACAGTGTCTGTATCCCCTGTGGAGGAGTTAAAAAAAACTCTCAAAAAGAAGTGTTCAGGGAATGATACTAAATTGCATCTGATAGTAGTCAGGGTCCAGTTCAGAAGATCTGGGGAGTGTAGAGTAGCCCATCATTGTACTCCATGCTTCACTTTGACCAAGAGTTGTAGTACCTGTTAGATTCTTATCGAAGTGTCAAAAAGACCTGTTTAAAAATTATACATATCTGATAGGACTATGTGAAACAAAAATACATATTTGACAGGATTATGTAAAAAAAAATGAATACATATTTGATAGGACTATGTGGAAAAAAAAAGAAACAAACAAATACACAAAAATGTAAAAATGGATGTATAATAAATGCTATTCCCTAAACTATTGACATAAAATAACCCAAGGTAGGTTGACATGTTATTAAGATCACTCCCTCACTCACTTACTTGTAACCATATCACAATATACAAACAAATCATTGGTTGGTTGGATTTTGCATCTAGTTAGCCCTGGGGTTATTTTATGGTGAAGACATTTCTGTTTTATTTCTTCTTTGTTGGGTATGGTTGCTCATTAGTTGGATTCAGTTTGGTTTGATTGTATTTTATGGCATATCAACTCTTGCGGGTTATTTAATGCCAAATCCTGTTTTTATATATATATATATATATATATATATATATTGTCATCCACAAACAGACTTTTTTTATTGTATCACAACTCTTCAGTGTGGCTAGACATGCCAGACACTTCAAGCTGGGATTGAAACCTGCCTAATTTTACTTTAGACTTGGTATCTAACCACTCAGCCATTTCACCAACATATTTATGATTTGTAAGTGAATAGTCTGTAGATAACATTTTTTTTAAATGAGTCAAATGCTTTCAAGTATTTTTATCTAACACTAATAGTTCTATTTGCACACAGTTAAATGTTTTCAAGTATTGCTATCTAATACTAATTATTCTATTTAATATTAATGATTTGATTGTTTCAAAGGGTTTCAAATATTGCTTTTTAATACAAATAATCCTTTTTAATATTAATGATAATCCATAGCAAAGATTGAACAGTTCTATTTGACTAATAGATTAGACCCTAACTGTTACTACCACTCTAGGTCAATGTGAACCTGATAGTAATTGCAATGAAGGTGTACTCCACTTTCCCTAAAGTTCCAGGATAGGAACCTCATCATCAGGTGGTTTTGAGTCCATGGCACTCATTGAGAGGGGGTTACTCCTCTACAGAGATGTAGTTAATGTATTTTACAGTCCCAATAGATGGGGTTGGTCAAATAGATCATTATCATTATGAATAAGTAGGAATAGTTATTTGAATTAAACTGTAACTGTTTCCAAAGAATTATTATTAGTTACTTGAAACCATATAATTGTACATAAATTATTAGTTTTAAGCAGGAATACATTACAACATATACCTCTGCAACTTATTTGCATTAAGAATTGTTACTTGAATCTATAATTCTTTACAGATTATCACTCATTCCTTGAAACCATATAATTGCCTGTAAAGAAAAATGGCTGATTTTAGCCTTAAATTACTCAACAAGGGTTGACATGCAGTAAAACCTACCAACAAATCAACCAACCAATCAACGAACCAATCCACTAATGCCTTTTTATATTTGCTAACTGTTGTTGATGCTAAGGGCTTGTTATTATCATCAATTTTATGTTTCTTGTTTTAACAGAGTTCCTCTTCAATGATCTTTTTCTTTTAGGATAGACTGATTTAATGTCTCTCATCATACACCCAAATTCTAGTCATCAAATTCTTCATAATTTTTCTTATATCTACAAAATTTTGATTTAATGGTATTGTCATAGGATTTATTTATATCACTTGTTTTTGTGCATTTGGACACAGGAAAATTTTTCCATTGACAACCAAATTAACAAAAGAATAGAGTATAAATTTTTAAAAATCTAACTAAATTTCATCCTGTTTCCTTGATCTTCAGTTGGTTGTGTAGAGATAATATGGGCTGTTGCCCAAGTGATGTGAAATAGGTAATGACTGACCAGTGATGTAAAAAATACAAGCAATTTATAACGGTGCTTGTCACACATCCCACCAATTAGACGAGTGTGGCACAAGGCCTTTTTTAAGGTGGGTCAGACATGCCCAGCATTCCCCAAAATGCCTTAGGCCTCATCAGCATTTCCCTAAAAAGGGGTGCCCTAGGCACCAGGTGATAAACCTAGCCCCTCCCAGGAGGTTCAGAGCCTCAGGGGAACAGCCCCCTGAGGCTCGAGGAATGTCAGTCTTGGCAGTCTGATGCGAATGCTAAGCTTCCCCGGTGCTTATGTCAAGCAGCCTCACCTGACTACCATATCCAGAGACATGACACTCCTGACCAGATCCATGCCACTGATACCATGGTCGGCCAAAGAGTGCCCCATCTACTGGATCCAGCTTTTTAAGATATACATTATGAGTAAATGAATATTTATGTCTACTCATGAATTAAACTGATGTTGTAAAATACTGGAGCTCTTTGTACAAAAGTTTTTATATGATAGATTTGACCCCAGAGTCAACACCTGCAGAAATGTTGGTTGACTGATTAGAGATCATAATAGAATAATTCCAGTTTAGGAATCTGCAAACCGAGATGAAATAGAGTTTTGATGAGAACAGTACTCTGATTGGTTGAGAGATATGTGTTAGGAGAGAGAATGTTAGGAATTTAGACAGATTAGTTGATATTCATAGATGAAACAAAGTAGTCATATAATGAAGGCTTAATATTTAGAATTTCTTATGGTGCTCTAAGCCCTTGTGAGAGCAGCAGAGTAAAAATGAATATGTTAAAGGGTTTCACCTCCTTATAAAAGGACAATGAGGACATTAACTGTAAACAAGGGGTTGGTGCTTTAATTAAATCTACATTGGAATAAAAGTTGGAAAACAAAATACAATTGTGTGTCAACTGGAATCAAGTGAAAGCCTTTGAATTACCCACTAAAGGCAAAAACTTAGACCAGCAAATATCAAGAGTCTTAGAAGTTTTTTACTCTCTTATCTCATTGAAAGTTTCTTTTTGTTTCTATCAATACCAAAGAATTAAATTTTGTCTTTTCTAAAAAAGTATAATATCTGAAATTATCAATTGATATAACTATTTGCAAAACAGTGACAGCAAATATATTCTCATGAACCTTTTATTAATAACATTCTAGATGATTTGCATAAGTGATGATCAGCTTTGTTTACTAAATGTTTTTAAACAATTATTAATATGAATCATTTCTTCTTTCGTTTGCGTTAATTTTTTCAGTCATATGTTTTCATGAAAATGACTAACATGTATGTATTTACCCAACCCCTCCACCATGTGCAGGATGTAACATGAGGTCAATTTTTAAGTGAAGTATAATTGTTTTGAATTCAGAGTTTTCCTTCCCCTTGACTGGCTGCCACACCAAGGTTAAAGATCTCAGTCTGTCTTATTTACACATAACTTGTGGGGAGAATAGTTGGATTCATATGTTTCTCAAGAATTTTTGCCCTATGTGAAATGCAAACAGTTTTGTTCAGGATTTGAACCCAGGTTGCCAATTTCATTTCTTATGATGATAACCATTACACCACAAGCTCCTCTTTATAACTATCACTATGTATCTAAGCTTATTCTGAAGGATATTCATTTTTCAGTAAATTCAGAAACCATATTCTTTACTCAATAAAACAAGATGAACATTTTTTTTACATTTTTTTGCTTTAGTACAGAATATTTACAGCAGAATTTTATTTAAAACATAAATATGGATGTCAGTGATCAGCAAAATATTTTAATATTTAAATATGAGACACTTTTTTATTACCTGATCATGAATATTTATGATTACTAGCAAATATAACTATGTAGCTGTTGACAGATATGTAGTACAATAATTATACTCAGCTTTACATCATTTCAGCCTTTGCAACACTTTCTAGACTTAATTTTAGTTTTGTGAATGTCATTATGTCCCACATTACCTCATTCAGCAACATCATAATAGAAGGATGTGAAATAAATAAAATTTTCCTTAAAATATATTCAAAATAAATAAAATACATAAAAATTAACAATAAGAGATAAAAGAAGTTAAAAAGAATTAAAAATACAATGAAAACATTTAAAAAATGTATATTAATTAAATTAAAAATGTAAATAACATAGTTTTATTAATTATATTGATTATTCTTCAAAAATATGAATAAAGTTTGTTTTTTAGTGTTCTTTAACATTTAGTGATAATTATATTCTTTTCTGGGTTATTTATACCAGTTTTACAGTGTTTGTTCTCATTTTCATATATTAGGTCCAGTTTATGTCAAAAATCAGATTGCATCATAGCTTTTTAGAACCAATTAATTTTTTTTGTTTGTTTGTTTGGGTTTTATGGCATATCAACCTTTGTAGGTTATTTAATGCCAAATCCATTTTTATACAAATAAACAATTCTATTTCAAACAATTCAGTTTAGCATGAGTACCCAGTTTAATTGTCAAAAACATTTCTATTTCAAGCTATTCAGTTTAATAGTCAAACAGTTCTAATTCAAACAATTCAGTTTTGCATACAAAAACAGTTCCATTTCAAACAATTAAGTACATAGTTTCAATGTTAAAACAGTTCTATTTCAAGCAATTCATTTTTGCATAAGTATGCAGTTTTGTTCTATTTGACCCATTGATAGGACCCTTTTATGTGCTACCACTCCAGACCAGACTGGACCTGGGAGCAATGATAATGAAGGGGTATTCTGCATCCCCCAAAACTCCAATATTACTAGAACTTCACCATCAGATTGTTTAGTGTTATATCCAGGACACTCATTGGGGTGGGGTGGGGGGGTCTTACCCCTCTGTAGAGATGGTTGGTGTATTCTACAGCCCCAGCCAACTGGGCAAGAACCAATTAATGATGTTGGGTGAGTTATGACTGTTCTTCCTACTATATTTTATCTTATGATCATGATTCATTAATGTGTTTTCACTTTTGCTTGTTGTTACCATCCAAATTGTTTTTAGCAAGGGAATAGTTGTGAAAATAAAATTAGTACCTTTTCCTTTTTGATATAAAATAAACGTAATAACCTTATTGTACTTTAATGATTAAACAGGATTATGAAAATACAACAAAGGGAACCAGAATGTCTAATTTGATGTCATTTGTAGTTTAGACTGAAGAATGTTTGAGTTGACAGAAGTTAAAGCATAAAATAAGTTTTCAAATTTTCTCTTTTATTTGCCTTAGGTGCAAAAACTCTATTAGCTTTTCTCTGTTTTGGTTCTGTGAACTTTGGTAGGGTCTGTGATTAAATGTAAATGTAAATGTCCAGAAAGTTTTACAATTATTTTTATATAAAAAGGAAGCAAGAAAGTTCATGTTTCAAAGTTATTGTAGCAAATCAAATTTAAATAGGTTAACCCTAACTTGGTCAACCAGAATTCAACAAATCAGCTTTGCAGTATCAACACACGGTTCTTGTCTATTTGGCAATAATTTGTAAATTTTTGTTGAATCAACTATTCAAGTTGGCATTTTGTTTTACGTCAAACTGACATTTCCAGCCAAGTGTATGTTATCGTTTTTGTTTTTGTTTGTCAGATGACTGACATGTAAATAAAAAGAGTAACAGGTGAATTTTGTTATAAACAATTTTGGGCCATATTAGATCTGAGAATTTTACAGTTTAATGAAAGAAATATACCTGAACCATTTATATAACACATTCTTATAATATTTACCCAACCCCTCTGCTCGGGCAGGATATGATACAAGGTCAATTTTTAAGCAGAGTTTAACAGGTTTGAATTCACAGTTTTCCTTCTCCTAGGCTAGTTGCCTCACCAAGGCTGAAGAACCCAATCTGCCCTACTATTTACCCATAGCTGGAGGGAGAATAATTGGATTCATACCTTTCCCAAGGGGTATTAGTGCTATGTGAAATGCAATCAATCTCGTCCAGGATTTGAACTCGTGTCGCCGTGTTCATTTCCTACGACGATAACCATTACACCATGGGCACCTCCACATTCTTATAGTTTAGAAATCTTTAAAAGTGTAAAATCAAACTTTTATATCAACATAGATATATGTATTTTATATAGATTCTATTTGTTGGTATGGTTGTATATTATGAATTGCTTCCTGCCACTAAGCCACCTTTTATAGCTACACTGCTTACTTAGAAGCACATTTACCATAATGGTAATCATTATAGGAAATGGTCTCAGGAGTCTGAATTAAAATCCGAGATGAGGCAGTTTGCTCTTGAGAAAGGCATAAATATATCTCTTTACCTTCCAAATATAGTTATATAGTTGGGAAGACTAGGTGCTTTAACTTTAGCTTGGCAACTAATCTAGAAAAAGAAATATTCTGAATTCAAACCAACTTTACTCCATTTAAAATTTGATCTTGTGTCACATCCTGCCAATGGTTGAGGTGATTTGGTAAATACTTATACTGTTTATTAAATTTCAAAGCCAGGTGCTATCTGTAGCAGTAGCTGAAATTCATAACTAAAAACTGGGGAGGCAAAATTAAGAGCAGCAACAACAACAACAACAACAACACAGAGACCAGATAAATAAAGCTTAAGAACAGGTAGGAAAGAAACCTACCTGTCTTTATTCAATGAACTCTGAGAACCTAAATGCTACTGGTAGCATGAATTAGAAAGAAAGAACATATACAAGGAACAACATAGACATATAGGTAAACAATCCAAAAGAAAATGTGGTATGAAAAATGGCAGTAACAAAACCCCAACAAAGTTCAGCAACACATGACAAAAAGAAAGTGGGATACTTACTTGGATCTTAAACTCTCTCTTTTATAAAGCTGTGTCTTTTTTTTTGTCTCCAAAGATCAACTCTCTGCAATGTTTCTTGTGAATAGTTCACCTTCTTTTAGAAGGTCAGAGTCACTTTAACTACTGTCCCGCTTTTTGCAACCTTGAAGTTCTTTCCAATGTGAGAAAATGGGAAAGAACGAATTTAAATCTATGGAAATTTTATCAAAACTGTACATATGATTTAAGATCTATAATGAGAATTTTTGTAATATAATGATAGATAAAAATGATATTCAACATTGAGTTATTCCATCATATTTTCCTCTTAATGGATTGGGAAAAAATCATACCATCAAATTAAATAATTTGATCTAGATTGTTTAAAGTATATTTTATATTGTCAAGACATTTAGCTATTAAATAAAAAATGTTTTGCATCTTATTTGCTATTAGTTTATTTACTTCTAAATAAAAACATAAGGGAGTATATTCTGTGCTAATTCCATAATTTTTGCCATGAGTAATACAGCTGGGGGAATGTAGTTAAATATCATGTAGTTTTTTAAAAGTATAGACAAAAAATTGGAATGAATTAACTGCACTATTCAAGTTATCATTGTAGATAAAACATCTATTTTTTTTTTTTACAAAAATCAAAACTCATATTTAAGATATTGTTCAACATTAAAAGCGATAATATCAACATATTTATTTAGAACAATATGGAAAAAAATGGAACACTATTCAAGATACTGCTGTATTTATTTGGAAATGGTTCACAGTTTATAATGAGTTCAAACAAGTGGCCAGACTATATTTTGATTTGAAGCTGTAATATGGCAATTTTCAAATATTGACCCACTTTGTATTTTCAGATTAGCATTCTTTACTGCCTATCATTGGGCAATGAAGTCAGTTGGAAATGCTTACTTTACTACTGGACATTGTCCAATCAGTAAAGAAGTTTACGAACTTTAAGTGAGTATGTTGTCAGGATGTGAAGGGCTCTTATCTGAAACTGCATTGCTGTTGTTATTGGTAACAATCTTGATGATAAGCTGTGTCCTAACACTAAATTTTCTCTGAAGGTGATGTGATGATTAAGTGTACAGTGCCATGTAGATATAGTCAGTAAATAAAACAAGACCGCAGATGATGGAGAGAGATTGGGAGTAGGGTGAAAGGAGAGAGATATTGAATTGCAAAGAGAGGAGTATGTAAATTGCTAAATATATAGATATATTCAAGATAGATGGAATGAATATCTAGAAACTGATGAAATAGCCAAAAGTAGAACATGATAGATGGAAGAGGTTGATAGAAAATGTATGGCACTAGATAGAAAAAGTATAAGACAAACAGATAGACACACAGACATAGATAGATAGATAAGATAGATAGAAAGGAACTAAGATAAATGGATAGATTGATAGAAACAGAAAACAATAGACATATGAAAATAAATTAGATGTTAAGAATAAATTAGATAATGATAAAGAAAAAGAAATAGTTAGAAACAGACTAAGAAAATAGATTACATAGAGAGAAACAGACTAAAGAAAATAGATATGAACAGTTTGATATAGAAAAAAAATTACCAGATAGATTGATAGATACAAACCAAAAGAAACATTCTGATGGAAACTTTATTAACATATTCAATGTGATATAATCAACTGGTGGATTGTGCAGTATTTTTTGATATATAACCCACAGTGGGTTGATTCACACTCGAAAAAATATAGCACAATCCACCAGTGAATCATATTACATTGAACATTGTAAACTTTGTTTGGTTTAGTTTCTTTATTTAATGGTATATCAACCTCTGTGGGTTTTTTTCAGTCAAAGCCATCCTTGTAGAAGAGCAGTTGTGGTACTATTCAATCCATTGCTGGGTGGACAAGGAAGTTCAAATGGCGTTTGAATTTGCTTACTATGATGTTGCAGTCCAGTGTGTTAGCTATTATACCACTAGAACTCTCCCCCATGTTAAGCTGGGTGGAAAACAAATTGGATCGGCAGATATATGGAGAAAATGAATGTGATAGATAAATAGCAGGATATAATGCTGAGTGATTAGGAGATGGTAATTTAGATAAAGACTGTGCGAGAGGTGCAATAGTGCTGAACGAAAAGGTGAATAAATGATGAGTACTGAGAATATACAATATAAAATGATCAAGTGAGGGGTGAAATAAAGAGCTTGAAATGAAAGTCCAGCCGAATCTTTTTTTTTATTGTGGTTTCACTTATGCTGGTTGTTTCAATGATCAAAACTTTAAAAACTCAATATATTTTGAAAAAAGTATCTCAAGGAATAGAATATATATAAAAATAGACAGAAGTAAGTCTTTGATAATAACTAATCAAAATTATATGGTTTACTTTGTATATACCAACGATATTATACAATATATATACACACACATATATATATATATATATATATTGTATAATATTGTTTATATATATATATATATATATATATATATATATAAATATGATAATTTTTTAATACTTAATATATAAATTCTGGTATGTGTCCTGAGCGAAGGCCTTAAAAAGATCATCTTTAATATCATTGCCTGAAAGTCACATCCTGCATAAAATTATAAAATGTCATTTTTTCATTGAATGTTAAGAAAAAATCAGTCTTTTAGCTACTCTGTATATTTAGATTTTTATTTTTTATCACATAATGGTCAAACGTATTCGTTTTATTCTTTCATTTATATTTCATAATTGTATATATATATATATATATATATATAGTATTGCTCATAAATATGTACACCCCTAACAGATTATATAAGAATAGATGGATTTATACCTTTCCCAAGGATATTTGTATGATGGGAAATGCAAACAACCTTGTTCAGGATTTGAACTCTGGTATCTGAATTCAAATCCTATGATGATAACTGTTGTGTCATAAGCACCTTCAAGTGGAACATGATACAATGAAAACAGGTCTTGCATATTCCTTGTTTGAACAGAATATATTTGAGTTATAAACTGGAAATCTATCACTGATATGACAGAAGAAATAAAAATGACAAACCTTAATGCTCACTTCTTCAACAGAAATTTGAGGAGGTTGAGGACGTTAGGGAAGGAATTCAAAAACTGCTCTTTTACAACATAAGAAGTCTTATCTATGTGTAACCAACAAGATGTATGTGTGTGTATAAGAATGAAATGTGTGTGTATATAAAAATCAGAATAAAACAGAGTTCATTATAGCTATTTGGAGTGATCATGGTTTATGTTAGGAATAATATACCACTGTCACAAAATTATTTCCAGACAAAACTTAGTATTTCTGTACATGGTTAAAAATATATATCCTTTTCTTTAAAGCATGTTGAATTGCAGTGTACATATAAATGTACCTGAAAACAAATTTTTTCATAGCATACTAAATTGAAATTCAAGCTTCTTCTTGGATGTGTTGCTATCAAGCAAGTCCCTTGTAAGAATGGGCAGGTAATTTAGCTATGATCAAAGGCTGGGAATCCATTAGTAAATATATCCATTTAATGGAACATATGTTTATGTAATTATATCTTTGGTCACAGAGTTTCAATGTTTTATATCCTCAAAGCCATTAAAGTCTGAGTTATTTGATCCTGCAGAGAAAAGTTCAAATCAATTGAAAGAAATTTTCATTCAATAAATGTTGAAATGTTTTTGTTCTTTTGTTTTACTGCCTTTACTGGTTCAGGCAAATTGATAAGAGTTTGGAATGTAAATAAAAAAGGCAACAGAGATCCATTCTTCCTTCCTTCCTTTCTTCCATCAATATATTAGGACCTTGAATAAGTTCTTGCTAATTTTTTATGAAAAGTAATATCTTATTTTCAAGAACTAGGGAGAAGCATGTGGCTGTCTATCACTAGCCACTACTTTTTCTTATCTTTCTGATGGTACTTGAATTCCATGTTAGAAAAATGACACGTCTTTTGAGGCTAACTACATTGACCTATTTTTTGGCATCTTCATGAAAATAAAAGTGCTGCTCAGCCAGGTTATGTGCTATCAATCGGAGCAAGGGATAATCAGATGGGGCAATGTCTTGTGAATATGGCAGGTTGGGTAGGACTTCCCATTTAAGTGTTTCCAAGTAGGTTTTACCAATTTTGCAACATGTGGCTGAGTGTTGTCATGTTGCAAAATCACTTTGTCATGTCTCTGCTCTTATAGCAACCATTTTTCTTCAATGCTCAGCTCAAACACATGAATTTTAGTTAATAACAATCTCATGTGATGGTTTCAGTTGGTTTGAGCAGTTCATAATAAAGTTCATGCAGTTGATCCCACCAAATACAGAATAGAAGCATTGAACCATGGATATTTGGCTTTGCCGCCGATGTCAATGCATGGCTGGAGTTACCCCACAATCTTCTACAGTAAGGGTTATTGTAGCGTACCAGTCTTCATTGCTAGTCACAATATAATGCAAAAACTTTTCCTTTTCTGCCGTTGAAGCAGCTGTTCACATGTGACAAGACATCATTCAACATCTATTGACTTCAACTTGTACAGCACCCAGTGTTTGCTTTTGAATCATACCTAATGCATTAAAGTGTTTTTAAACTGTTTTGCAATCAACTCCTTATGATTCTGCGGGTTCAGATTGTGCTGGACATGAGTCTTCATGAAGTAATATCTCCAATACTTCGTCCTCAATCTTTTTCGGTGTGCCTGAGCATTATTTATCTTCAACACCAAAATCATAATTTTTGAAGCATCTAAACCAATCTCTGCATGTTGTTTCTGACAGAGCATGGTCACAGTGAGTCTCAACAAGAATTGTGTGCATCTGCTGCAGCAGATTTCTTTTGAATAAAGTAGTGCAGTAAAATTCACTTCAAATACACTTTCTTTGGCATGAAATCAGACATGTTTAATGCCATGAAAACAAAGTTGTTACACTTTGGCAAAATGACTGAGTGAATTTCAAGCCTGCTTTTTGTATTTTCTCATAGATGCATTATCATCTGAAACTACATGCATGCAGTTCTGGGAATGCCATCTGTTTGAAAACAGCAAGAACTTATTCAAGGTCCTTTTATATTTATTTCAGTCTATTTTCTCTCTGACTGCTCTCTTGTCAATATATATTTATTTTAATCTAAATCTATCTCAGTTGATATCTACCTCATCCATAAATATAGGATCTGATGGAATGATCTTTCAGGTTTGGAATGTAAAAAAAAAAAAGCTAACACAAGTCTTTACTTCTTATCTATCTATTGCTCTCTGTATCTATCTAAATAATCTATAAATATTTCAGTTTCTTAATTTCTCTCTCACTATCTATCTATCTATCTATCTATCTGTCTCTCTTAGTCAGTTAATATCTACCTCATCCATTTATACAGAGTCAGGCAGAAAGAAAGATCTTGTGGATTTGGAACATAAATTAAAAAAAATGCAACATAAATCTAATTCAAAATTTAATTTTCCTATATGAAAGAACAATATTTGCTTTTTACTTTTATTATTATCATCATTTAGTTTTAAAGATTATATTGTCCGAATGTTTACCTTCATAAGCTATACACTCTTGAAGCCTTACCTTGAAATTCTGCAGAGGTCACTTCATCATTATCACTGGTATTGCTTTTATTTCATGATGAATAAAATCTTTCACTTTATCAGTTGTCTTTAATGTCTACTGGATACTTTTCTTTTTAAATTTGCACCTGTCTCTATGAAATTTCCAACTCACAATAACATAGTTTCCTGTCAAGAAATGACAACTGCTTCCTAAGGATAGAGTCACCATTTTTTAAATAAGTTTCAATCACAAATGCACAATGTTCATTCCACATCACAGTGACAACTAAAATGACATGGCTGCTCTTCATCAACTCACCATCACTACCATCTTCATGTCAGAAATGTTAAATTATTCTGTCTGACAATGTTTTTTAGAGAGTGATTGAGTTTCTTATTGCCGATCATTAAATGTGGGTTATGCTTAATTTGATAGAAGCATATTTTATTTATAAATTTAAACAGTACTGTGGTCTTAATGGTCTCAATTACTCCTCTGATTTCCTGTTCCTCCAGTTTCTTTTCCAGATTCTTGGGGTCTATCTAAAGACCTCTAACTATGATTGGCATCACCATCGCCTTCCACAACTTTTTCAGTTCTCTTGCAAGGTTCAGGTATTTGTTCATTTTTTGCTTTCCTTGGTTTTCACTTTGTGGTCAGCTAGAATGGCAAAATCCTCCATATGACAACTTCTATTTTTTTTGCTAATTAAAACTAGGTTTGGTCTGCTGGTCTGGATTGGGTGATCTGTTTACATCTAAAAGTCCCAGGGAATTCTATGAGTCTCATTTTCTTGGACTGAATCTGTTTTGTGAATATACCATTTGTTAGTAGGGTTAAACTTTAATCTCTAGCACAATTCCCAGTTGATCACTTTTCCCATCCATTTACGCCTGCTCTTGTATTGATTTTGAGTCAGTTAAAGTTCAAGAGTAATGATGTAAAAAAAAAAAAAAAGAAGTAAACTGAACCATAGTTAGTCTAGTCAGCAAAACTTTCATGAAACTAAAATTACTTTAAAAAATGTTAAGAAGTACACTTAACATAACAGTTTTCGTCATTAGAAATTGAATCACTCACCCAAGCTCAAAACCTAGGTGATGCTGTTTGCATTTTATTTTGCACTAATGCTTTTGGAAAAAAACATGAATTTATCTGTTCCCTCCCACCCCCAGTAATAGATAATAGTTGGGCAAACTGGGTTCTTTAGCATTGGTATGGTAACTAGTCAAGAAAGGAAACTGTGAATTCAAATCAGTAGTACTTCACTTAAAAATATCATCTTGTCACATCCTGTTTGGCGCAGAGTGGTTGGGTGATTACTTACTATGAAAAATAATTCAAAGGAATAAAATATAAGCAAAAAAGACATAGATATAATATTCTTTTAGAATTCTTTGGAAATATAAAATGACCAATAGATGTAAATATTCTCAAAGCCATCAAATTCTGAAAGGAAATTTATTCTTTTAGGAAAGTTACATCAAGAATTAGGATGATTAAAAAATGACATTCAGTGTGAACACAGACACCACAAAATCATCATTCAATTACAAATTGGACTGGAAATTGCTTTATTCTCTAATAGCATTTTAACTAAATTTTTATCTTATTCATTTCATTTTTGCTGTTGGTTTGCTACAAAGTCAAATGCTGGGTTCTTCAAAAAATATTAATACTTCTATGGAAGTATCTTTATTAGAGAAACAGAAGCAATAATATGTTTTCACACAGTCTTCTTCTGTTCACCATTTCTATCAACACATCACACACTCTTGGAATCTTCTCCTGGTGCCCTTCGGGGCTCTTAGTCACAATTCTTTGTGAATTTTTTTAAGCGAGGAAATGAAAATAGTGTTCGTATATTTTTTTCTCAAGAACCTTATTGCATCTCCTTTGTCTTCAAATTGGTGTTCAGTAAAATAATACTCAACATGAAATATCTACTTACCCAACACTTTTGCCACTAGCAGAAAATGGCATAAGGCCAATTTGTTAAGCAGAGTACAACTGGCTGGAATTCAGAATTTTCTTTCTCCTTGATTTGCTGCTTAACACAGGCTAAAGAGCCCATAGTTTACCATACTAGTTACCCATAGCTGGGAAAAAAGAAATGAATTCATGCAAAAAGGCATTAATATAAAGTGAAATGCAAACAGCCTCATCCAGGATGTGAACTTTGGTTATTGATTCCATTTCATATTGGTTGTTATCCATCGGATCCGATGATGACGTTTGCATTTTGTAACTCATCTACGAACTCGGAGGTGGCTCCGCAGCCCCAGCCCAGAGGCACAGAGTCTTGAATAGTGGTGGCACTGGAAGTCAGTTGTTGAGATCACTGCCAAGGCTGCTCTGTGGTGTCTCTCTCTGGCCTCTAGACAGATTGGTAATTGGTGATGAGTTGCAAAACTGACCTGTGTGTGAAAGTTTTATAGTGAGAAGACCGCTACACAGGGGCAATCCCACTCTCTCAGCCTGGGAAGTCTTGATCCAGTAGCACGAAGAACTGTTACGACAGGAGACTGCCAGGCTGCAATGGATGACCAGGACTTCTTTGGGTGCCATATCCTGCTCTAGGCGCTCCAATGACACTTGCTGCCACTGCCTTCACAACCACTGGATCTTCAGGTGAACTCTTTTGCTTGTTTCGCCGGGAGTCAGGTTTCACATGCTGTAGGGCTGACACAGCCCAATCCAAACTCACCAAGGGTTTGAGACCCATCGGCTACCCTCACCTGGTTTAGCAAGCTCACCAAAGCCAATACCCAGGGTGTGGCTGCTGTTGCATGCAACAGCTACAGGGAGCCACAGGTGAGAGCTGATTGCCAGGGGAGGTCCAGTGGCAAACGAGCTGTCCTAAAAAAAAGAAAAGGACATGGCGAGGCCCTTTACCAAAGGTACAAACCACTCCCTGAACACCCCATACACCCTATTTCATATTAAGATTACTATTACACTTAGTATATCTCTACTCAGCCCAAAATACTGGTTGTGTTAGCATTTGCCTTTACTGAAACTGGAGATATTAAAAAAAAAACAGCTTGTCATTTTTATGGGCACTATCATAGTATATATATATATATATATATATATATATATATATATATTCTTTTTTTTCTTTCTATAACTTTTTATACTTCATCTTTTCTTTCTTTTCTATCATTTCTTGTTCTTTCTTTTCAATTTCTCTTTCATTATTACTTATTCTCTCTTTGTTTTAAATTTTTCTTCTGATGCTTCTTTCTTTCTTTCTTTCTTTCTTTTGTGTATTGAAGAGGTTTGTTGGGAGAGGGTATCAGTCATGGTAAATGACTGATACCTTCTCCCTGTCTGAAACACATAAACAAATAAAAGCACAAACCCCTTCCAGGTCACTATTACAACCATTCTTTATAGTATTAGGTTTGGTTTGGTTTCTTTGTTTTAATGGCATATCAACTCTTTTTTATAGTATTAGAGTGAACTATATAAAATACCTGGTTTGTAATCATATAACAGTATAATAAATCTTTTGAAGTTAAAACAAAATGTAAAAAATGGATTTATTTAATAAAATAGGATAATCTTTTTAAATAAAATTTTTAAATATACTAAATCATTGTAGCAATATAATGAGTTTTTACTTGCATTCAAGAATGACTATAGTTTTATTTCAATTTGATACTTACCATTAGTAGGAAGACTGGGTATAGGGCACGACAGAAATTTTAAATCATTTCTGAGAGAATTCCAACTCTGTAAGTATTATTCCAAGAGCAGTGATGTAGAAAACTCAGATATATATCAACAAAAGAATTTTGATTTTTAAGTTTTGCACATAATTGTATATAAAGTTTCTATTATACTCTAGTTTCACCAGTCTAGTGGGTGAAGAGATCTTGGAACTTATCTACTGAAGCCAAGCTACTGTAGAAGCTGGATAAACTCTAATAAATTGATAAAAAGATAACATAAGTGGTAAAAAAAGGGAAAGACAAGGATGGATTGGTTTGGTTTTATGGCATATCAACCATTGCAGGTTATTTAGTGCCAAATCCTGTTTATACATGCATACTAAATATATATAATTTTTAAATGAGCCTGTGCTTATTTTTTTTTTGTACACAGTTAAATGGTTTCGAGTATTTCTATCTCATATGAATAATTCTATTTACTATTAATCATTTGTTTGCACACAGTTAAAGAGTTCCTAGTTTTGTTATATATTACTTGCAATTTAATTAAACATCAGTCATTTGTTTACACACAGATAATCAAACAGTTCTATTTAGCATAAGTCATTTGTTTACACTCAGTTTGAATGCCAAATAGCTCTATCTGACCCATAGATAGGACCTTATCAGTTGCTACCACTCTGGGCCAGAGTGGACCTGAGAGTGATGGCATTCCCCAAAGCTTTGGCATTACTGGAGCCTCATCATCAGATTGTTTAATGTCATATCTAGGACACTTGTTGGGAGTGTCTTATGCTTCTGCAGAGATGTAGTTAGTGTATTGTACAGCCTCTTATCTGGCTGACTGGGCTTGGAAAGACTGGGAGAGAGAGAGGGAATAAGAAAAGAACTGGAAAAAGAAGGAAAAGACAAAAACTAAAGTAAAAGAGAAAGAGAGAAACAGTGAGAGAGTGTCCTTTTTCTATGAAGTAAAAGAGTCTGATTATTCTCATTTTATTTTTACCATCACCATAGGGACAAGAAAGCACTGAATAAAGTTTACCTGTTTATGCACTATCTTAGTTTATCTTGACTTATCTGACTAACTTATGTGAGATGCTCCTATACCACCTTAACATTGGTCATTCATAACCCATTTTTTCCTTAAAAAACCAGGGACTTCACAAAATGAGTTTTGACTTCCACACAGGTAAAAACAAATTGGAGATTTTCTATCAGAATTTCATTTGCCAAGTCTTTTGAATCTTATCCATGTTTTCTGTTACATTCTAAGTCAAATCTCATGATGATTCATAAATTTCCATAGAGGTCAATAAATAGAATGTTCTGTGAGCAATTCAAGGTCACTGCCTGATACTGTGAATATAGTGGCGACCAATTACATGACAAAGAATTAAGTTATTTTTGGTCAATCAGAAGATCCCATGGATGAAGCTGATGATGTTTTCTTGATCTCATCAAAAACCTGTACCTAAAACCCTGTATTCCACGATTGACCAGTTCTGATTTTTACAGTCCCCCCCCCCCCACATCTACCAACACATAGTAATTCCCCTGCTCAACCCCAATGGCCAGGCACAGAACCAAGCCACCTCACAAATGCTCAAAGGACCATGCACAAGTAAGTTTATTCTTAAAAACTTACCAAGAACTCAACTATTGTTAAATGAACATTTGACTACTTAGCTTCTTTGTTAACCTGCTTTCTCCAAAAAGACAAAACAATTTCATATACATTTCTGCAGATTCTATTGTTCTTTTTTACCATTTCTTTCACTCCTACCATCTCGCAGACTACAATATTCCTAGTTAAGAGTCAGTTGCTCCACTTCTACTGTCTCACTCTCTTCTCTCCTCCATTACATTACCATACATGAATATAATACTAGGCAAATTCTATGCAAACAGTATCTTCCTAAGAACAACCAAGATATGGAAAAAAACACCCTGTTGGATGTTTACCCACAGCATATGACCTTGAGTTCTCTAAGGCCCAAATCATTAAATATTTTATTGGTCCTTAGACACTTGAGTCACTCTTCATTCATCCATACATTCATATTCCCATCATCACTTATTCTTCACCCTCCAATCATTCTTTCTATTTATTTATTACATCTTATTTCCATATCATTATAACCCATTGCTGAATAGTGGCAAATTTACCATTACTTATGGTGAATCTTAGTAAAAACAAAATGACTGGCAATGAGCTGACAGGTTAATGGTAATGAAGATTCATTCTCTTTTGATATTTGCTCCAGAAAGAAAAGAGAAAAAAAAGAAAACAAACTAGATATAAACTGTAGAAGATTATAGTATAAACCTGTGAATAAATTAACTGTGTCATTAAGGTTGGAAATTGCTTGATTCCTTTCAACTTTGATCAGATTTTATAGCTGAATAAGAAGTTGCAGTTAAGATTTGAACTCTGTCAAATACTGCTTTGCAATCAAGATTGATTGATTTCTGACCAGTCACATTATCCAGGGATAGGTCAACAGATGATTTTATTTCTCTACCTCTCCAACAACAAAAAAAATTTATCTGTTCATTTTGTAATAAAAAAACCCCCTGAATCATGACTTGAACTTAACACACCAGTTAGACTCAAGTTCTACATCAAAGAAAAGTTTAGTATATTTGAGACTTATTGGTTTATGATTGGGTCTGACCAAAGATCAACTTACTAATTGGTAATTCTCATTCTTGATTTATAATCTGTCTTGAATTACTTATGTATTTCAATGAAGTTTGAACTTAGACTCACTGATTTCAGTTCAATTTCTCTTGCAAATGCATGAATTATCCAAGTCTCTGTTGTCAGTATGTCACACAGATGTAGATTGAAGAAGAGATTCCATATCAGTTACAAGCCCAGAACTGCTGATGGCTAATATAGAGCTGGCTAGTTTTTCAACAAGCCAAAGAAGGTTTTGTTAACAAGAGGAAACTCCAGTTTTAGATGTGGTTCTTCAAGTCAACTCTCCTGGGATTGTTTAGAAGACCTTATGTAAACAAGTTTCTCTATTTACAATTGTTGCCTACTGGAGGTAGTTGATTCCTAAAAGGATAAAGATCTTTTTTAAAAATCTTTTCTGTAAGTGCCCCTATGTTATAGCAGTTCACTGAGAAGATGGAAAATTGATAGATGATGATATGAGCAGATGTTATGATGATGGTGATGAGAGTGATATATTTGTGCACACAGATATATCCTATCAATTATATTATATCACCTTGTTAGACTCCAGTCACTAATCAGAGTCTAACTTTGTTTAGATACATCATGGTTTTGTTTTAGGGTTGTCTTCACTTATCTTTTGTCTTCCACAAATAACCTCAAGGTGGCAGGGTGGGGATTAGGCACTCTGGCTCTTGGTTTTAAATTTAAAGTTGTCTTTCTAGACTCATTGCCCATTCAAGTTATGAGGGCCCAGTCTGCACTCCAATTTTACTTATAGCTGTAGCGGGAGAGAGAGAAGAGATGAATTCATGTTTTACCCAAGGGCATTTGTGAGAAGTTAGTATTTAACTGCATTCATGTGGCTGTAGGATTACCTTTTTAATGGGGATTCCAATACATATATATGAGACCATAAATAGCCCCCACCACTGTAATTGAATGCGTTGGACTACTCTGGCTCTTTCTTTGACGTAATAAGGGAGATACTGCTACAGAGTTGGAATCCTTGGGAACAAGTTTATTTTGTCTCTGTCATGTCCTGTTTGAAGACAAGGTTGAAGGAGATAAACAAATTCCTGGTTCAAAACCTGAATTAATGGATAATGACTGCAAACAAATTTGAAATTTTTTTTACTGCTTCCATTTTCCATGTCATTTACTATCATACAACCTGCACTTTTATATGCACATATTCATATTTTGTAACAATAGAATCTCTTTTCTCTGTTGTATGAATACATATCCATGCAAAAACACAAGTTGTGTTCAGAAAGTATGGAGATTAAAACAGTATTTACGAAGAGAGAGATAAACAATGAATGAAACATTAATTTTCTTCAAAATCAATTTTCTTCTAAAAAAAAAAAAATTAAATTAAATTAAATTAAAAATGAAACATTAAATTTCTTCAACATTAATTTCCTTCTTGTCATTCAACAATCTTATTCCAGTGAGCTTTCCATTAGTCAAAACATCTCTAAAACTTTTGAAATGGTATAAATCTGCATTATCATATTTTTTAATGTCCTCTGTATCTTCAAATCTTATTCTTGTAATGTATTTTCAGTTTACAAAAGAAGTAAAGGTCTGGTAAATATGCCAAGTGCTATACTTGCATAATCCTGTGTTTTGTCAAAAACTGTTGATCAAAAATACTGATAATTGACACTGACTTACTTAGACGTCTATACAGTGGTCTTAATGGTTAGATATTATTACTTTAAATAGGTCACCTGTGCCCATATCTTCACTAAAATTTTAAACTTTAAAATGTAAAGCTTCAATTTCAATGTTTTTTTTATCACACTTTGTACATTACTGTACACATTGAATCTTTCTCTATTTTTCTCTGTCATGTCATTGCATATGTTTAAAAACATGTTGATAAAGTTTTAGGATTGATAATGTCTAAATACATTACAAAAACCAGCAAAATTAATGTTATCAAAAATTGTTTCAATTGTGAGTAGTTTTTTTTTGTACTCATGGAGCCAATAAAAAATAGAAGAAACAGTACTTTTAGGGTCTTTTCCTTACATCTGATTTTATTTCAAGATTAAAAAGAAAATTAATTGAAAATATTGCAAATAATAAATTTAGTGAATTGTTTTAAATTACTTTTATAAAGAAATACTTTTCCAGAAAAATTTCAAAAGTCTTTGTATTCAGAAGAAAACTATGTATATTCTGTTACTTACATATAACTTCTCTTGTATTGTAATGCAATGCACTATTGAATATAGAGACTTCTGGTGAATTTGGTGTAGGTGTCAACATCTGACAACCAAGTCATTGTGGATCATTTCCCTTCTCGTCAGAGAAGCTAAATACTTTGGTGAAATAAGATTTTGTAGAAAACTGAACATTGATTGGGTAAAAGATGCCACATGGCAGAAAAAGGAAAAAGTGTTAGCTTTAGATTTTAGGCATTTAGGATCCAAACACAGAATGAAGGCCTAGTGGTATTGAGCTTACAGGGTCTGAGTAGTATGACTTTGTTAAAGCATTTCTCCTTTCTGAAATGCCAGTGGAGACATACTCACCTTTGAAGACCAGCTCTTGAATGAAACTAACATCTTAATAAGTGGGAAAATAAAACATAAATGCTTGTTTGTCAGCTTCTTTCATTGCTCTTATAAAAACTTATAATCAATCATTTTTTGGTGACCTATCAGGGAACAACCAGCAACATAACATACCCCACCCACAATATAACAATAACCTTTCAGTTTTCAGGGTTTTTTTTTCTTTAAATTTTTTCAGTTTGTAGTCATTTATTGATTTTTTTTTCCTGTGTATCATTATGAATCATTCAGAAGTAGTCTGCCATAATATTGATATCCTAAGGTCTCTGGTATCATCTTTTTCCATTTTTTACCATCTTATCCACTCATTGCTCTAAGATGTTCTGTGAAAAATTCCTTATGTGAATCCATAAAATGAACTTGGAGACTTATATTGCAACTCAAACTCATTAAACTTGATTATCATATTTCTCACAATTTCTTTGTAATTTGGATACTTAATGTCTCCCAAGAATTTAGAAATTACTTCTTTAAATGATATTGAAGCCTGTCATTCTGGATTGTTTATTGCACCATCAAATTATACATCAGAAAATTTAGCCTCTTCTGATTAAGCTTCAGACAAACTAGGAAGCTTTTAACACAAAAACACACAAAATGTGTTCCACTTTTCATAGGGTTTTAATAAACTGTTCCATTAATCCAATTTTTATATGATTGGTAACAACACTTTATTTGATTTCACAAAGCTAGTGGGTCTGGTGATATTTTCATACCAAGCTGTAGATTTTTTCTTTTTGCATATTTCGGGCAAATAACATTTAGATTTATTAAGAAAATAACTTGTTTTAAATATGAATTTTAATATCAGTATATATGTATTTGCACAATCCCTCTACCATGAGCAGGGTGTAACACAAGGTCAATTTTTAAGTGGATATTAACAGGTTTGAATTAATAGTTCCGTTTTCACTCTCTGTTGATGGGCTTAGAAAATACTAACTTGCATTCGGTGGTGAGGCCCCAATTCTGGAGCTCTGGGGAGTATGGAGCACCCCTTCATTGCCGTAATTCCAAAGTCCTCTCTGGACTGGAATGGTAGTAATTGTAAGAGGCCCATGTATGGGTCAAATAGATCAGTTTGGAAATTATATCTATTGGATAGGAATATGTGAAACATAACTGTGTAAACAAATGATTATTATTAGTAAATAGAATTATCAATGTTAGATGAGAATACTGGAAACTATTTAAAAATATGCAAATTATTTGTTGTAAGAATAGTTGACTGAAGCTATAATTGTTTGCAAAGGATTATGTTAATTGAAACCAAATAAATGTGTGCAAACAAATGATTATCATTAAATAAGAATACTTTGGCCCGGGAGACCTGGGTTCAATCCCAGGTTGAGTCATACCAAAGACTTTAAAAATGGAACTTGATACCACCTTGCTTAACACTCAGCATTATAAGGTACGGTTCAAGGGTAAAGTGGAGCAATCCAGGGAATGGAGTAGCGCCCTCCCCTACACCTTGGTGTAGTAGCTATCGAAAAGGGAGCCTTCGGGTCACCCTCGACTATGGTCGCTAACTTACTTACATTAAACTATATAATTGTGTATATTTTTTTTGATTGATCAGAATAGCATAGAGCTGTGCAAATAAATGATCATCATTGTAAAAAAAAAGTATGTTTTTTAAAAACATTTCAATGAAAAATGTATTAAAAAGATATTTATGATTACAGTCAAACATTTAGAAATTAATCATATTTCAACATTAAATAATCCATAAGGAGTTGGTATGCTGTTTACGAATATAGCAAATCAATGCCTGTTTGCTAGTAAGGTCACTTATAAAAAAATGACATTTTGAAATTATAGGTTTTCATTGGAATGCTTCATATTTATAGAAAAGTTTTTGCTTTTTATTATATTTCTATCTAGCTATCTTTTTGTTTATTCGTTAATTGACAAAAGTTTCTTTCATGTTCATATAACATATAAGGATGAAGATCAGAGTGGGATGCTGGTAAGTTTTCAAAATTAGGTTTACTAAATGAAAAGGAATCAGTTGAATTTGTTCATTTGTTTGTTTTGATTGCATTACACCATCATCTTCATTATCATCATCTAACCACCAGAATTACTTCCACTATTACTAAAAGGAATTCAATATTATCATTACCACACTCATAGTCTTCATTAGTAATTACTGGTAGGCATTGCCAAAATATGTTAATGTTCCATGAAAAGATATAAATATAATATCCCATCAGAAATTAAAAATAGAGATGTTTTTAACAAGTTCTCATGTTATAACACACATAGAAGTAGCCAAGAGGAATTTTTTATTTTATAGGGCTAAATTTTCTCAATGTTATCAATGCTTATCATCAGGGAAAGCTTATTTAATTACCATACCTTTCATCAAATTTTTGAAAAGCTTATCTTTTTAGCTTAGAACCATTTATAAAAATAATTAAATAAACCTATATAAAAGGTTTGATCAAAAAGTAATGAGACTGAAGTTTGAAATTTTTTAAATTTCCAAATTTAAATGAAGATATGTGTAGAAAAAACATCTTGACTGCTGTTTAGACAAGTCAATGTCATTTCTTAATACTTTTTGATTAGAAGTTTTAATACTTTGTAAACAGTGGATTTTGGCAAAACATAGGATTGTAAAAGTACAGTACCCTCCATACACATTAGATCTTTTTACCTAAAGAAAAAATTCACCGCAAGAGTTGAATTTAAGAATGCAGACAATATTAGAATAAGTGCAGACTTATACCAAATCAAAATAGGAATTTCAGGATTTGATCAATGGTACACTCCCTGGATTAAGTGTGTGAGATGTGAAGGCTACTATTTGTTTTTATTTCTCTTTTTCCCATCCTCTTTCTCATATAATACATATATAAAGGAGCTACAGTCTAATGACAAAGGAATGGTGAAGGCAACCCTTGTAGGAGAAGTCAACTCCAAAATCAAAACTGGAGAAGAAAACTCCACCATCAAACTGCTGAAATGTAGGTATCCTTTGACAGGAAAAGTCTAAGAAAAGGTACTCTGAAATAAAAGCAGCAGTTTGCATAGTAGCCAGTTGTTATTTTGTTGTGCTTGTCACTAGACTGTTGCAACTTAGACCCTGAAGATGGCATAAGTATTGTATTAGTGTATGTCACTATAATCCATTTATGTACAGATATCTTACTACCTTATCATCTTAGGAAACTTGTATATTTTTATGAGTTGAATTAGTTATTAATCAGGATGTTTGAATTGTAATTATGACAGTAAAGATGTGGCAGTCACTATATATATATATATATATATATATGTGTGTGTGTGTGTGTGTGTGTGTGTGTGTGTGTGTGTGTGTGTGTGTGTGTGTGTGTGTGTGTGAGTATACACATATACATACACAAATATTAGATAATTTTTACACTAACCCAAACCAAACATCAATAATCTTGTATGAAAACAAAAGAATTACAAATATGTTATTAAAACAAAGCTTTTCTGTGATCTTCTATAACACTTGTTTAAAGGAAAAATTGTTAGTAAATATATATATATATATATATATATATATATATATATATATATATATATATATATATATATATATATATATATATAACGGAGAGTCCCCATAGCATAGTGGCTAGTGTTCTGGACTGCATCACTGGAGTAAGTGAGTTTAACCTTGAGTCATACAATTATGTTCACTTTCAAACTAATTCTTTTGAGAAAGGCATGTACTCTCTTATGGGCTACTGTGAGTTTAATAGTACCACTACTATTCTTCTACAAGGGTGGGTTCAACATTAAATAACCTATGAAGGGGGTATCCCATTAAACAAAGAAACCAAACCAAACCAAACCAAACCAAATATATATATATATATATATAAATATATATATATATATATATATATATATATATATATATATATATATATATATATATATATATATGTATATATATATATATGTATATATATATATATATATATATATATATATATATATATATATATATATATATATGAAGTTCATTCAAAAAGAACTAAGCCTCCTCCACAAAGATAAACATAAATGAACCTTTTTGTTATGGTAATGCACTACTATTCTTTATAGAACCAGAAAAATTTGAATTAGTTTTTCTACTTTTATAAAAAAGGATCATATGTTGCCAAAACAATAATGTTCAGGAATTGCTCTTCTTTCTGAGTTAGGCTTAGAATTTTTTCAATGATCTTTGTTAGCACACACACACACACACACACACACACACACATATATATATATATATATATATATATATATATATATACATATATATATATATATATATATATATATATATATATATATATATATATATATATATATAAAGCCAAATTTTGCACGTGGCTCTTGTAGAACCCATAATAAGAACTGAACTAGCAACTGCTTGTGGAACAAAAATGCTAAAAATTTGCTTCTGTGTATTTATGCATGCTTAAATATATTATAAATACATTTTACCTATACTCATTGGATAATTTTTGTATTTTTTCAGTAACTTTTACTTTTATTTTTTCAGTTTTTATTATCTATAATTTCATAAAGGCCCATATAGAGGCAGATTTAAAAAGAAATTACAAGATATATAATGCAACACTATCTAAATGGTGAAAAGAAACTTAGTCTGCATGAAGTGGTTTTGGATTTACAATAATAATCATCAATCTTTTTTCTAAATGAACAAGTACTTTAAAAGCTTGGATATAATTAAAAGTGAATCAGCAAAAGACTTTTTTGAACCATGGACTCTTTTCATGCTTGTAACTTTAGTGGCTAATGTGCTTATTCATTTCTATTATAAAATAAAATACAGCTAATCTAGGTCTTTTAAATTCAAATAGTATGTCTAATGATGGTATATATTTGAATTTGCTGATTTGTTTATTTGCTTGGCCTTTGTGCAAGCTGAAAATATTTTATCATAGCAGTATCCTATTTGGTCAACAGTTTCCTAAAAATGTAGGTTAATACAGTGACTGGTTGCTGATATTTATATAAATATATGAAACTTTTATTTTTTTCATATATGTGTAATTACACATGCAGACACTCACAAATTTTATTTGAACAATAGAAATAAAGATTCTCAGATAGATAGATAGATAGATAGATAGATAGATAGATAACCACCTATAAATAGATATACTTTTTCTAATACTTCTTCTAATCTTTTTATAAAATCTTAATGTTCTTCTAAACAAAGATATCAGGATTTTAGAGTTTCCAGTGGAATATTATGTGATCAAAACAGATATTATTAGATATTATTTATCACTAAACAAAACTAGATTGAAATGCTATTGCCAAAAAGAAAATTGCAATGTATGTAACCAAAAAATAAAATTATATAGGTATAAAAGCAGAGTATGTATTTTGGGATTGCTACTTAATCCTATTTCTAGTCACAGATTTTCAATACTGTAGAGCTTGGCAATAAGAATACCTAATAATATTCATTTTGATTATATAATGTTCTGCTAGAAATGATAAACTCCTGTCATCTTTGGTTTAAAAGAAAACAAGATCCTTACAAAAGAAATTATTAGAAGGGTATGCTTATTCGTGAGCAATATTATATCACTCATCATTTCCATTCATTATAAACTGATGATAGAAATAAAAATTTCATGAGGTAATAACCTTAATTGTCACATTCAGAAATGAATATCTACACATTTCTATCAAAACACTCCTTACCATTAAGACTACATAATTTTTATAGTTATGGTGATCTTTTAAATATTTAACAAGAAATATTACTTGATACTGACTTGATGAAAAAGTGCCCAATAAAACATGAATGCAAATATAATAAAAAGTTTTATCTAATTGTCAATTCTTTTTTTTTTCTTTAATTTGCATGTCATTTTAAATAAAATGCTACATTTGAACATTCACTGAAGTATTTTATTAGATATTCTTGAATATATATGTTCTATTAGTGAGTAAAACATAAAAGGGAAAATTGTGTCTATTTTTGATATTTTTAGAAAATTTTTATTGGAAAACATTCTGAATGAACTTCAAGAATAAAACATACCCAATACATTATGTAATAAAACAGATATCATAAATGTCTACTGAAAGTAATTGCAGATACATTTTTGAATATTTAAAGCAGTTAAATTACAACTAGTTCATATGCCATATAAAAGGCCAATAATTGGGTCAAAGCTGTTTATCATGAAATTAAGATGCTTCCTTCATCTGAGAGTAAGCTAAACTCTTACCAAGAGTTGAAAAATGACTTTCATTACTTGTAAGCATAACAGTTTTCATTTCAGGAAATCAAGTCAGTGACAATGTTTCATATCCTGGATGAAGCTGTCTGCATTTCATTTCATGATAATGCCCTTAGGAATTACATAAATCGATCTTTTCTCCCCACTGCTAAAGGTAAATAGTTGGGTAAACTGGGTTTTTTACTCTCTGTTAGGTGATTAGTCTAGAAAAAAGAAACTTTCAATTCAAACCAACTTAAGTCCACTTAGAAAAATACTGACCTTATGTCACACTCTGCCCATGGCAGAGGGGTTGGGTTAATACATACATTGTCTGTTAGGAAAAGCAACAAAATATATATAAGTTTTGCAATAGACATGATAGGATTAATAAACATGGCAAGAAAAACTAAGCATCAAAAATCCCTCTTACTTATTTCATTTTTCTAAACAATGTCTGTCTTACAATTTGAGCTGTCAATCAAAACTATACCCTGAAAAATAACAAATTTTCATTGTTATTATAAAAGATAAATCCACTTAAAAAAGAGTATTGCCAATAAAATATTTTAATATCTTATAAAATTTAGATTACCATGTTTATCATGAAAAAGATTTAAAAGAACCCACATCCTTTTTTCATAGATAAAATCTGAAATGATTATTTTAGAAGGATGTGAAATTCTTTAACAAAGTCATTTCACAGGGCATAGGCCTCTTTTAAAATTGGGTCTAGATGCTCAGCAAAATTGTTTTGTTCAGAGTTTGGATCCTTAGTGATTCTTAAAATCTAACTAAATCCCAGATCCTGTCTCTTTTAACAAGTAGTGTCTCTCACAAAATCAGAGTGCAGCTCCCTCATCCTCATCATCCATTAAATTGTTCCTGACTCTCTCCCACCATCTGTCTGTATCATCCATTGTTCCTGGTAGATCTTCTCGATTGCTTTCAGTGTAAAACCCATGTCATCTTTGTTCCTTTGATTCACACACTAGAAATATTCATCTATAAAATACAACTTTTAATCATCATTTTAGAAGATATTTGACCTCAGGGTCACATATCCATTGCTAGTTTCTGCACCAGTGATCCATTTCTCTCCTATTCCACATTATATTATATTTTGCTGTCAATTCAGTTATCAAGGAAGGAAATTATTAGACTATCAACTTTTCATGTTTGATCAATTTCTGTTAAAAGAAAATAAAGGAGTTATTGCATGTGGAATTCTTCTCAAACCTTTTCACAGAACTCCATTTTAAATCTCTTGTTTCTATTGAAAAAAATTATGAGAATGTTAATTGATATTCAAAAAATTATTTCATCAGTTGAACTCTTTCTTGTTTTTATTGTTTACACTCGGTTTTGTACATTTTCTTACCTTCTTGAAATGTAATAACAACCACTATAGGGAAATAGATGCTTGTTGCCTTTTTTCTTTTTTTTTTGATGGAGTTATCCTTAGATTTTTTCACTGAACTCCATTTCAAATCCCTTGTTTGTATTAAGTAGAACTTCATGTAAGTCTGGGTAATATGTTTCTCAGACATCTCGATATGTGTTGTTTCCTTGATTTTTTTTCTCTTTCCAACATTGTTCCTTATCTATAATTTTGACTTCATCCCAGAGAGTGTAGTGTTTCATAAATATCCATTTTTTGCCACCATTCTCAAGAGCCATATGTGAGTTGAAGCAGAAGTGCTTGAGATTGTTTACAGAAAGTTAAGAGAATCTTAAAATCTGTGGTTTAGACTCAGTCTAAATATTCCCAATGGCCTATAGTGAAGCACAGAAAAGATTTGTCTCTTCATTGGAATACAAAGAAATGGCCTAATATCAACATTTAGCAACATCTGTTTAATTTCATGGTTTGTACCATAATTTACAGTTGTATAAGAATTAGTAAAAAGGCAAGATAAGGAAAAAAGGTTGTGTATCCATCTGTGACAGTAATTGATTAAGAACTATAAAAAGTGACAAGCATTTTTTTCTGATTTTATTATTACATGACAATGCTTAGAAATGCAAATAATATGTGTTAGAATTGTGTAAAAATATTCATATTCATCTATAAATAACTAAAGTTCTCACCCAGTTATGGGTAAAATAGTACCAGGACATTTCTTCAACAAACATGGCTTTAGCATTAAATAACCCACAAAAGTTAATATACCATTAAACAAAGAAACCCCACGGAACTAATATTCTCATTATGTTTGTATATACAGTATTGCCTTTGATAAGTACATCTCTACTCAAATTTTTAGCAAAAAACAAACTATTTTCTTCTAAACCAATGATATCAAGATTTTATCATTTCTAATGGAAAATCATTTAATGAAAATGGCTATTATTAGGTATTATTTATTACCAAACTTTACTGCACTCTAACCAAAAATATGAATATGTGAATTTATAATTTTTGGATTAAAATGTCTGAATTTATAATTTTTGGATTAAAATGTCTGAATTTTTGTTTGATTTTTAAGAATTGTGTACAAATAATTCTTTAAAATTCAGATCCAAATGCTTATTAGATATCTTTAATAAACCAGAGCAGCTCAGAATTTGTATGTCAATTTATTAAATCTATTAAAGATCTACTACATTGACCTAATGAATAGAGTGTTTGCCGATGGTCTGAGAGACTGAGGCTCAATCCCAGGTTGAGTCATACCAAAAACTTAAAAAATGGCACTTGATGCCACCTTGCCAAGCACTCAGCATTATAAGGTAATGATCAAGGCTAAAGTGGAGCAATCCAGGGAATGGAGTAGTGCCCTCCCGTACACCTCAGTATAGTAGCTATTGAAAATGGAGCCTTTGGGTCACCCTTGACTACAGTTGCTAACTTTACTTTAACAGAGAGAAATATACTTATGAATGATATATGAAAAAAATATAAAAATATATAAGTATATACTACCCCTAGCAAAAAGTATGGAATTAGCATAAGATGTTAACTTAGGTTTTTATTTAGCAGTAAATAAACTAATAACAGATTATGCAGAAAACATTTTTCTTCCATAGCTGAACATTCTGGTTTTATAAGATATTCCTTAAACCAAATAAATTAAATCATTTAAATTAATGGTATTATTTTTTCCAAGCCATTCAGAGAAAAATATTATGGAATAGCCACATGTCAAGGAAAAAATATGGAATAATCTTGGAATTTGCATTCCTAAAACAAATACTGGCAGAAGTCTATGTTTGTATATACAGTATTACCCGTAAATGAATACACATCCAATCAATTCTTTTTAATAAAAAAATAATTTACTTCTATATCAATGATACCAAGATTTTATTATTTCTTGTAGAAAATTATACAATGAAAACAGATATTATTAAGTATTGTCTATTACCAAACTCTACAGCACTTAAAGTTTGTTACCAAAAATATGAATAAGTAGCAATCCAAAAATAAGTACACTCCTTATATATATATATATTTATGCAATATCAACAAAAAATACCAATTTTGATTGTACAATGTTCCATAAGAAATAATAAAATTCTAGTATATTTTGTTTGGAAGAAAATCAACTTTTTATAAAATCTTTTTGAGTTTTCTTATTTCTATACAATACTGTACATATGTAATTAAAGCCAGCAAAATGGCATATCATAGAGATATTTTTTCAAGCAATATACTTAAAATGTTCTAACTTTGAGAATAAGCCAATTTCCATTCCAATTTGATTCAGAATGAATATTTTGTGTGGTCTACATTCATGCTGTTATTTTTTAGTCATCTAAATTCTTGATATCATGGTGATACCTGTGAAAGGCTAATATGAATCATTCACTCCTTCCAAAATAGAAGCATCAGTATCAACATAGACGGCAGTTACAATGTAAACCCAACTGATGATCTAATTTTCTTTAAAAATGATGATGATGTTGATGGTGCTAAGGATGAATAAAAAAAAAATTCTAGCTAACCCAATTAAACTGATATTTTTCGGAGGATACTTTTACTCAACAAGTTTCATATTCTCAGATCTTCATGCCTCATGGCACAAGATGGATTCACTACAGATGTTTTAAGATTGTTTTTTTCCCTACTTTCTTCTTACTTACAGGGACTGATATCTAATACTCTTTCTCAAGGTTTTGGTGGTCGATACTCTTTAACAGATATTCCTTAAGCTGAAAGTGAAACCAAATGTGTTGATTTTTGTTATGTATTCATGTGTAAATGAGTACAGATGAAAATGCACCTCACTATTCTCACGCGTGTATCATGTGATGGTCGTAACAAGCTGGAGTAGATGTTTATCATAACAAGCATATTGATAATAAGCATTATATCAAGAGAAAACAATAGATAATTTGTTTTTACATTTTAAGATTTACATCCAACCATTCTATATATATTATTAGACATTCCAACTCTATGTTTGTCCCATGTTTAATGGTGGCAGACATCTTTGTTATGATGACACATCAATATCAAGGCTGAAGACACCTTTCCACTTATGTAGTAAAAGTATCATTTGAGCGGAATTGCTTTCTGAATTAAAATTGTTTGTGGATAAGAAACAGATGATCGATATCATCTGACTGAGATAGATAGATAGATAGATAGATAGATAACAAGAGACTGAGATTGATAGGTATGAACAGACAATAAATAGATATATAGGTTTGGCTGGTTTATTTGTTTAACAGCATGTCAACCCCTAATGGGTTATTTAGTGCTGAAATTTGATTCATTTCAATATTCATTGGCAATCATTTAAAAAAATCCACTTTGGTTATTTATACTTTGCACTAATGGTCCCAATAGCCATATATCCTTAAGAAACCTGGAGTCTAAAGGAGGAAGACAACAAAATATTGAGTGTTTTTGAGAATGACTGCCTCAGGACTATAGTAGGAGTTTCTCACATAAATCACATTAGAATAGGAGTGACCAAGGAATACTTAATAGAATCGCTGACATTATCAAAAAGAAAAGGTTGAAGTGGTTTGGTTATGTGAGATGCAAAGACAATGCTAGCTATGTCAACTATTCTTACAAGAACAGCTTTACAACGGAAAACCCAAAGTACAGCCATCAAATCAATGGAATGATGACCTAATAAGAGAGGACACAAAGCTAACTCTGCTAATGGTATAAATAATGGCAAAAGGCAGGATGAAATAGAGTCCTATGTGGACCAATGTATATGAGGGATCCTTTTGTATTTATGTAGATAATAATAATAATGATAATACCACCACCAATAACAATACATACCTATATGTATGTATGTATGTATGAAGAAAATAGAAACAAAGTAATCCAAATGGGATGAATTTATTTATAATGGTAGAGTCAACATTAAAATGTTACACAGACTAGAACCATGACACAAAATATGCATGCTATACAATGCTGTTGAGAAACTTAGATCTGAGGTGTCCAAAATTAACCATGGCCATATTTCCAAACTAGAATTTAAATAACAATTTTTGTGTATGAAGAAGTTACCCCTGTGATATAGTAAAAGCAATAAGGTACTCGCATTACAACTCAGATTTCTGCAGAGGGTTTGTACAAGGAATAATTGCTGCTTCTACCAGTTGTCAAACCAATGAATACATCTTGCCAAGGAGATACTTAGCAGCCTTCAAACAACAATATTGTTACATTGCCTTCTAATAAAGGTGGGGTGTTGTTGTCATAGATTCTACTATCTATAACCAGAAACTATTTGAATTACTCAATGATAATAAAACTTATGAACAAATCTCTCCACAAACTATTTTAAAAAAATGTGAATAATTTTAATTAGTTTTTTAAGAAATTAGTCTCAAAAGAACAAATTTTAGTCTTTGTTAATTAATTACCACCCCACCATCCCTAAAATTTATGATCTTCCTAAAATCCATAAACCTAAGATTCCTTGGAGACCAATTACCTCTGGCATAGGATCTGCCCTCCCACATAACATTGCAAAATTCTATGCTAAATCACTTTCCCTTATATTAGGTATTATCAGTGATGTGCATATCAATAATTTTAGTTCACTCCCCCAAAAAATGATTAATATCAATATGAAAAACAAATCCTATCTAATCTTGACCTCAAATCCTTATAGATGAAAATACCGGTTGATAAATGTATTAAACGTTTAATGAATCACCTTCAGAAAACAAACACTAAGTTACCCCTACCTGTCTCTAAATTAATTAAAATCTGTACCTTGTATACGAGGATCATTAAATAAGTTTCCTGACTTTTTTTGTATGGGCACTTTTATTGATTGTACACACATGAAACTCTAGTCCCCTTTGAAGTAATCTCCTCCAGCTGCAATGCACTTGTTGTACCATTCCAACAACTTCTGGAAGGCCCCATGGAAGTCCTCTTGTGTGAGCGTGTCAGTTACCTTTGTCACAGCCTCTTTCATCTCCTCAATTGTCTCATAACAACAGCCTCTGGGCTTTGGGAATAACCAAAAGTCACAAGGAGCAAGGTCTGGACTATTGGGAGGGTAAGGAACTGTCTTGATGCCCATATTGGTCAAATAGTCTGTGACAAGGATGGAGTTGTGGACTGGTGTATTGTCCTGGTGAAATTGCCACTGAGCCAATTTGAAGAGTGCTGGCCTCTTCCTGAATCTCTTCCTGAACTCCCTTAAAACCTCAATATAGTAACCCTAACCCTAACCCTAGGCTTTTGGCCAATCAACTCTGGTGTATTGACTTCCTTACTCCTCCCACACCTCTCATCATCCCTCACAGACTCCATGCCTTCCTTGAATCTCTTATGCCACTCAAAAACTAATGCTCAATTCATGCAAGATGGTTGAAAAGCAGTCTGCAGCATTCCATACGTTTCTGTAGCATTTTTTCCAAGTTTAAAACACAATTTTATTGCATATTGTTCTTCTAAAGTGTCAGATAGCGTTTTTGAAATTGACCAGCTGTGACAATCAGGCTTTAGTAGGGTGTATTCCAATTGCTGCTGTAGCTGTTCATTTAAACTTGAAATCATGAAATTAGTCAGTCATCTCATAAGATGTATAGCAATAACATACTGAATTCTAAAGAGTCTACGACAATCTTAAATACCCATATGAAAAAAGTCTGGAAACCTATTGTATGCACCTCGTACATCACATTGTTATTTTCAACACAACACCTTTTATAAACGGAAATTAGGTTTGCCTATGGGATCTCCTCTTAGTGTTGTTCTCACATGCATTTATCTTGAATTCTTTGTATCTGTCCCTTTTGAATATATAATTCCTAGTAATTCTACATAGAAGATATTTTACTTATTTACCCACAAGAACTTAATTTAATAAAGATCTCTGGCAGACTAAACAAAATAGAACCTACCATAAAATTCACACATAAACTTGAATCCAACAACTGCAAATTGAAAGTTTGAGTTCTTTCTTTGTGTATATATTTTCTCTTCTTCCGTTATTTCAATAAAACATCCATCACTGTTCAAGCAAAATTTTTCATTATCTTAAAGTCCTGATGAAGGTTTATTAAAACCAAAACATCTTAACTTTGATTTTCCATCATAATAAATTCATCACTTTTGGATTAACTTGTTTTTCTATTTTCTTCATATATATGTGTTTTAGATAGTCCTCTGCTACTCAACAATGATTGTCTAGACCTCCCACACTATTTGATGATTATAATGGCCCAAATCCTGTCTTTATTAGAGGGCTGCATGTTGTTTTGCCATGATAAATAAACATCTCCTGTTGAGAAAAGTAAATAACCAGCTGTTTTTGTGTGTACACTTATTTTTATTCATTTCATGTAGAATACTTTCAGAGTCAGGAACAGTGAACCACAGACAGAGAATAATGTCTCATCATTTCGACTGGTCTTGGCTAACTGTTCAAACTGTTCAAATGACTTCTTAATCCAATCATAGTCATAGATTCAAATGACACCTGAGGTTACCATACATCACTCAGAGTGACATTCTGTCAGTATTTTTCCAGCCACTTAACAGTTTTTACGTAATTCAAATGTTACACTACATGTCATTTATAGATTTCACCAATCTATTATGTAACATATATACTAAATCTTATATATTCATATACATATATTATTATCTTGGTATGATGATAGCACAGCTTTCCTTGACTCTTTTTTTCCATTCGTTCCTATCAACCATTACTCTTGGTAAGTCGTTCAGACGGTGTCCAGTGTCCACACAGAACTAACAAATGTAAGTTTTTATTGTTTAGCCAACACTGGTGTGTCTGTGTATAGGAGTCCATAGGAGAACATCTCTTATGAGTTCATCCTTACTCTCCCAGCATGTCTTGCTTGTCTTACATGAATGGTTTGAGTTTTTTCTTCTGGCATTTCATTAAAGTCCAAGCGTTGCAGCCATATAATTATAGATAATTGTGGATACATAGATATTCATGTCTACATATAACAGAACACAGATTTTAAACTGAGTTATGCACATAAATATATGCATGTATATGAGCATATATATAAGTACAAGTATAAATATACACAAGCATAAAATATATATTGGTACAAATATCATTTAAATCCTGTTTGCTTGTTGTGTAAATGTACCACATATATGTATCAGTTTTATATATATACATATGATCAATATTTGCAATCTAAAAAATAAATCCAATTCATGTTGTTTCTTCTACAACACTCTACACAATAAAACTGAATGTCAACTGATGCAACTGATTTTAAATGGTTTTTGTTAACTTAAAAATAATGGAGCACAATATTAATTATGAAACCACAACAGTGGATATACGGAGAGAGAATATTTATTCGTCCTCCTCTAACGACTACTGTATTTACAATAATGATGGTCTTGCAATTTCTGGTTAGAACCTGCCTCACCACCGGGAGAGTATTCAAGGGGGATTACTCCATTTGATTAACTGTTCTTTTTCTTTTTCTTTTCAGTGGAGTATCATATGTTCTGCAAAAGAAAATAAATAGTTTATTTTCATTATACAGATGATTCTTTAGACTCTGATATGAACCCAAGGATCTTAAATGATGGCACTCCTTTCTTTGTCAAGGAGCACCATAATTTGTATATCAGTTGATATTCAAGAGATCTCAGCAATTTCTTTTCTCTCGATCACTCCTCTCAAAATAGCCATCTCTATGCGAAGTCTCTTGTCCAAAATTTGGATTGAGGAATGTACTGAATCATAGAGACAGAAATTGTCAATTGTCTGTTTTGTAGAAGATTTTGATGTTATCACCATTGTCTTTGAATTGCAGTATCTCTTATAAAAGTTTTCTATACATACAGGCTTCTGCCAGGTCAACCATGGCTAAAGTTTCTGCAGCTAGAGTACTTTTGACAACTCTTCTAATATGCTTGGATTGCCAGGCAATGGGCATATACTTGTCATTGTTTCCAACCAAAAAAAGTATATACCCTCCTTGTGAACCTCCATCAGTTAAATTGCCAAAAGAGGCATCACCATAGGCAACAATTTTTAGTTGCTCAAGATTTCCTAAATCTGGAATATCTATTTATTTTTTTTTTTGCTTTTTTTACCACCCTGTTAGGAGGCATTGGCTTCTTTAGGAGGATCCAAATAGACTTTTTGGTCAAACTCCTTGTTCTGCAGGAATGCTGTTTTTATGTCCAATGACTTGCACATCTAATGGTTTGGTATCATTATTGCCAAGGCTATACATAGACCTTCTTTAGAGCATGTAGGAGAATCGTTTCTTATATTGCCCACATCCCTGTCCCTAAAGCCTCTCACCACAAGTCTGGCTTTACAGACTTGTTTGTTATTGAGATTTTTATAAGTATAAACCCATCTTGTAGATATCCTGGGGTGGCCTTGGTCAGATACTCGGGTGTAAACTTTATTTTTGACCCAGCTTTGGTGTTCTTTTTTTTTTCTGTTTCCAGGTTATTATCAGCGGAGGAAATCATCATGTTTTCCTCATCACCAAAGGTGTGTTCATCATCACTTGTTGGTCTGAATTCATTTGCTTTCTATTCTAATACTTCATACTCAAAGTCTAGCCAAAATAGTTCAACTTGTTTCAAAGCCACATTAATTAAATGCTGGTTTTTGCCTGTAGCTTTGCCTGCCCTGCTTGTGGCATTCAATTTTCTCAATTCTGAATCATCATCATTGGTGAGCTTACATTCATTAGTCTGTCTTGGTTTAGGAAGCTCAATTGTTTTTTAAATGGGATTTTGTTTAGTTGCTCCATCTCTCACAGATTGATTTTGTTCAACATGATCACTTAGGGTCCCTAATTCTTCTTCCACATTGTTCTCTTCAGAAATTGATATGTTTAAAGTTTCTTTAGGCCCACTTGGTGAAGTGGTGGGTTCAACTATTGATTCACTTTCAGAAAAACTTTGATATTTTTCTTGGTGAGGCACTAGATGACAGGGGTGCTCTCTTACATATGTGCCTCCATGTTTAACAAGAACCTGTTTATGCTCCCACCCTATGACAGTTCCAGGACAAAGATTTCTCTTATGAAAGACAACATCACCATTTTTGTATGATTGTGTTATACTAGTTCTAACTTGATGATGAAGTGCACGTCTTAATTTTTCCAAAGACTCGCACTGTATAAACTGTTTTCTAGCTGCATGCATGGCATTGAGGTTACTGGCAATAACTTCACTGATGGAGACACCTTCTAAAGCAGGGAGTTTGTCATTTAGAAAGGAAGGCAGGTTGGGATTCCTACTGAAAGCGAGTTGGTTAGGACTAAATCCATGAACTCTTTGAAGTGTGTTTTTGGCACTTAAAGCCCATGCTAGTGCTATTTCAAAACTACAATGTGTGTCCTCTAGGGTCTTCTTTACCATTTCTCCCAATAATCCATTATGTTGTTCATTTAACCCATTTCTCCATGGACTTTCAGCAGGAGTAGTATGCACAATGATATTCAAATTCTATGCCATGTCTTGAAATGACTGGTTATTGAATTCCCTGCCATTATCAGTTAGGATAAATCATGGAGTCCCAAAATATGTTATCCAGTGATTAAATATAGCATTGATGATGTCAGAACTTTCTGAACCCTGACTCTGACACTGTATCTAGTTGCATGGTCAATCAGGTAAAGTACATTGTTGCCATTGATTTCTTTGATATCCATGGCAATATTTTCATTAAAATATGATCCTAATGTGAATCCAACAATAGACCTTGGTTTAGTCTTTTTGTAACGAATGCATACTTCACAGGAATTTTGGTAGAACTTGCAAAATCTTAATAAATTCAGGATATCTTACTCCTGCATTTTTAACTAAATCACATAATTTCTTATGACTAGGATGACTAAATTGTCTATGCAACCTTGTTGCAATTTTAGTTTTTTCTCACTTGTTCTTAGAGGAGATTTTTTTTAATGAAAAGTATGTTTGAACTTACGTTTGTCTGGTAAAGCTTTGAAGATAGGGATCTAGTTATGATGATGTGCATCTCAATGGGATTTTCTTTTTAAACATCTTGAATGCTGTCCTCAAGAGAAGTGGAAATCAGAGTCTTCAACATCAGAGACGATACTGATTTTAATTTCTGCAATGACACATGGTAGACCTTGAAGAGTGAGTTCAGCTTATTTCCATTGTCGAATTTAAAGGTTCTCGCTCCTTTAACAATTATTTTTTTCTTTGTGTGTTGGTTAATGTTTCAAGAAAACATTCATACCATTTTGTTCTGCAAATGGTACCAGATGCACCACTATCCAGAACAGCAGAATCAAGTGTCTCACCTAAAAAGGTATTGCCGTTTTCCTTCCATTTTGTAAGCTGACTCATCATTATGATGTTAGACAGGGAAAGATAACTCCAGTTTTTGCCCTCCTCATGTTTATCTTTAGTATCATCAATAAAAGGGCAGTTGTAAGACCTGTGGAATTTACAGCCACACTTAAAATATACAGTAGTGTTGCATTCAGGTTCTAGTGGCGGGGGGGGGGGTGTCTGCGTGTTTTGTTGTTGTATTGTCTTAAACAATGTTTTATTTTTTCTCACCAACCATTAAAATGGGAATCATGTCAATCTGAAGAGCGACTATAATATAAGGGGTCTATCTGGTTATTTTCCACATAGGCAATAACATCTACATTATCCTTCACCTTGATGGGAGGAGTGTTGGGAGACAAAGCATCAGAAATCTGTTTGTGCATAATCTTCTGTAATTGTCTTGACATGGAAGATAGTGTCAACTTGCCAATAGTAGCCTGGACTAACCTGTCATTTTCTGGGGTGAGATTAGCACTCTTTAATGCTTAAAAGGCAAGTACAGGTTCTGGTAAAGGAATATTAAAATCTTTTAATTTGGCAACATCTCAGCCGAAGTTGATAAGAAAGTCCTCTATTGATGTGTCATGTTGTCTCCAATATTCATCGTAAGTTTTATAGGCCAAAAAAGTGGTCTGGTTTATGTCTTCTAAAAAGAGTGTGTCAAGTTTCTCATACACCTTTTCCATCCCATCTTTGAAATTAAGGGCCACAATATCTAACTCTAAAACAGCTTTACTGGCCTTCCCTTCCATGAGAAGAAATACTATTAGAGCTTGTTTCGCCTTCTCAACACACGTTGCCATTTCCTAAATTTGAATTTCCTTCTTCCATGTGCTGTATTTGTCTGTAAGTAAGACTGGTAGGGAAAAGTACTTTGAAGCCATTGTAACATTTAACTCTGCTACCAATGTTAATGTAAAAAATAATGGAGCATACAAAGAGAGAATATTTATTTGTCCTCCTCTAATGACTACCATATTTACAGTAATGATAGTCTCACAACTTCTGGTAAGAAGCCACCTCACTGCCAAGAGAGTATTCAAGGGGAATTACTCCATTGGATTAACATTTTATACAGTTCATTTTGAAAGTTTTAAAAATGATTTGTGTGTATATATATATATATATATGACTAAAACGCTTGTATATGTCTGTATCATTAGGTATGAATGACTAGGCATCCAATACCCACCTATGAGTCAAATAGTTGGGTAGATTGGGTTCTCTAGCTTTGGTTAGTTGAATGGTCGAACTGAACGGAAAACTGAATTCAAAACCTGAGGAGTGTTAATTAAGAGAATCTGTGGTTCATTGGTGCACCATTCTTATTTTATCGAATCATCCAAGTAGTATTGCTGCTTCTACACAAATTTTCACCCACTATAAACAAATCAACAGTTCATATCTTTACTGAGATCAGAGTGTCCATCATATATATATATATATGTATATGTATGTATGTATGTATGTATGATAATGTCATCTATGTTTTGTTTTTTCCGATTGCTTCTATGTGTAAACATAACACATGTATATATCAGTTATACATCAGTTATATATATATATATATATATATATATATATATATATATATATACTTAATTGATATTTGCAATGTAAAAAAAAAATTATGTTGTTTCTTTTATTGTGCTCAGTTTCAGAGATTGAGCTACTATAAATTTGCATGCAGACTGATAATCAAAATTACTTTGTATAACTTTTAAAAATACTTACGATCTCTACAAGTATTTGAAGATCATTTCATTTTGTGAAACTAAGCGTTGTTCTAATGGGCTTGTGACAACATTGATTTTAATTTTTTTAAAGGTTTTTTTAAGTGTTAAAAAGAGATTTTAATAATCAACTTTACATTCAACTTTATATATATATATATATATATATATACAAAGACACACCCACACACATACATACACACACACATATATATATATATATATATATATATATATATGATAATGTCAACTATCTATGTTTTATGTTAGTTCCTTTTGACATTTGGTATTTTACAAAGTCTGGACTAATTTTAATGACATTTACATAAAATTTACCTACCAAGTCAATAATGGCATCAAAATTAGCAAATTCTGAGATTTTAGACCTTATTTTTTCAGGAAAATTTTAAATGCTAAAACGGAGATTATTGATTAAAAATCTATTAATGTTTGTTGCTGTTCTGGTTCTCATCAAACTTACCAAGGATTTTTTCCCTTCTTTTTTTGTAAAATACCTTTTAAAATCCTAAACAGCAAAGATGTTGCCTAATTTGATTTCACATTTCTATTTTCAGGTAAGTGAAAAGATTGCAAGTATTTCTGTAAATGAAGATACTTTTAAGGTAAGATTTACAAGAGAGAAAGATCTTATTTTATCACAGGTATACTTATTGGTCTTTTATAGAGAACTTCTCAAAATATGAAGGTGACTTTGAAAGAATTTCCTCTTATTTTTTTTTCATGAAAAATACTAGAGATTCAGGGAGCACAATAACACTACTTAATAGAGCAAGTTTTCAGCTGCAAAACATTATTTTCCTACATAGTCAACACTATTGGCTATACATCTTTGCAAGCAATAAATAAAAGCCTGCATAATGCGCTTGTATTTTATGGTTGCTCTAAAGATAATGCCTCTTATTTATAATGTTGGCGCTTGAAAGCTACATTAGTTGTTGGTGGGATGATAGTAGAGGTTGAATATTCCTACCTTTAATCCCTGTATCTGTTATATTACTGAGGAAATAATTAGGAGGTGTTATTTTGAAGCCTATCTCATATTACTTTAATTCTCTGGTTGCAAAGGAAATTTTGGTATAAGAAATTTCAGTTTGTGGAATGAATCCACAAAATCTAAAAGATTCTTATAAGTTTTTCACAGTTAAAAATATCCAACCTAATCCCAATGCATTATATATTTAGTCTTTTTAGAGTGGGATATGAAAAAAAAGTTGAACTTCAGATATTAGGCAATGCCTTGATGATCTCTTATCACTGCAGTGAAGAAATAATCTCTGGAGGTGATTTAATTACAAACTATTTTCTGAAGGTGGATTCAACTTTTAGATTTAAATTTGTCAGTTTTATGGTATGACAATCCTTGTTATGTTATTTTATGTTAAAGTCAGTCGTTTTTCTGAAGTGGTTATATAGTCGTAAGTATTTATTTCCATTTAACAATCATTTGGAAACATTTGGAAACATTTGGAAACATTTATATCTTCAAAACTTTTTTTTTGTACAAATTTGCACAGTTATATGAATTCATGTATTTTTCTATTTAATGATAATATGTAAACAATTAGATATCTTTAATTAACTCTCTCTATCTAAGACTAATAATTTGTAAGCAATTAAATGTACTTCAAAATTGTTTTAAACAGGTAAACCTTCCGACAAACACTTTTACAAGATCAATGTTTTAAGAGCCAATGTATTAGTGTAATTCAAAGTTATTCTAAACATTTAAAACATTTGAACTATCCATGAGATACAGGTTGACTCTGTACTGAGTCAACCAGGGAGTAATGCCAATAAAGTGATAACTTCATTCTCCCAAAGTTTCAGAACTAGATCCTCACCGCCAAATGCAGTTTAGTGTCATATGCAGGATGATTTTTGCATTAGGTTACATATGTGTAAAGTATCTTGTGAGAATTGAACTATTCTTTTTTGGCTAATATCTGATAAAACAATTTTTGATCTTGTAAATGAATAAATAAAAAGAGAAAATTAGTCATTTGATATTTTTCTGATAGTTCAAATGGGGTTTAATAAAATGAGAAAAAAAATGCTGAGTATGAATATTTGATCATATTATTTGGATTACTTTTTATCTTTACATTTAAGAAGTAAAAATGTCTGCCATAAAATTTTGGATTGTACACAAGTGATCTATCATTTTCTTGTTGAAATTACTTTTGACATCATTATTAACCTTTGCAAATAATTCTGTTTTGACTATGTTATTTCTTGGATGAGGCCAACCTAAGTAGCATACTGTTTTTAGAGCACTTAAAGTTTGCTCACATTCAATATTTGATAAGATCAACATCTTAATGACTGAACTACCATAAGTGTCTATTTTACTACATAACCCATGAACCCATTCAGTTCCTGTTGTAAGAGCAGTCCATGATGATACTGGTGCTTCTATATAAGAATGAATGAAGGGTTCTAATTAGCCTTTCATCATTATTTCTGTTATTTGAAGAATTTAGATGATTAAAAAAGAGGTTCAGTACAAAAAAATTATCATTCAGTTGCAAATTGAACTGGACATTTCTTTATTTTCCATCTTTGTTTTTATTGAATGTCATTGCCACCAGTTGGAGGCTAAAGGAAGGTTAATTTTCTTTTTCAAATGTAGCACAACTGATTTAAATTCAGTTTACCTTCTCCAAGACAGGTTGCCATATCAAGGTTAATGTACCCAGTCAGTCTTACTATTTACCTGTTTTACCTATAGATGGTGAGAGAAGAAATAGATTTAAGCTTTTCAGAAGGACATTACTGTGACATGAAATGAAATCAGCCTTGTCCAAGATTTGAACTTGTCTTGTCAAGTACATTTTCTATTAAGATAACTGATATGTCACATGCTTTATTTTTTTATGTTTTAAGAGTATTGCTCTAATCTTGGTATAATGTACTGTTTTTGTTAGGTTATGGTTATATAAAAAAAATGAGAATTTTAAAAATATACTAAATTATCTATTTGTAATGTATAAAGGTTAATGGAAAATTTTGGAAACGCATGGATCTATTTCTTTCTCTGGCCTTGGCCAAAGAGCAGGATAGTTGGAACCTTGTGAAGGCCATCCATCTTTTGTATTTGATAATGGTTATCCCAGGGATCATTTCTTGATATTGGTACCATGTAACCTATTACAAACAGTTGCTTGTTATTTGGAGAGAACACGGGCACAACCAAGTAACTCCTATTGCCATGAAAGATACAGGGAAGTGGAATTATTCAGCATGGCAGCCATAGGATTTAATAGGCTATAGAAAACGTCTATACTCTATGTCATATCTCTTTTTGATAATTTCTTACTAAGTGGATGTATGATTAGATGCTACAAAAAGATCTTTTGAATTTTTTATCAAGTAAGATGAAATGTAATTAAAAAGTATCAAGATTGAAGTTTTACATTTTTAAGATTTTAAAGTTTAAAATTCAAAATTTAAATAAGATGTGTGCTAATCTGAACAACATATACAATAAAGTGTCTGGTAATTCTCAATACTTTTTGATTTTTGACACTTTTTGATAAGCTGTTTTTGATGAAACACAGGGTTGTGCAAGTATGGCATCGTCCATAATCTCTAAACAAAGCTCCATGTAAATTTTTCTTCTTTCCTATTTAAAAGAGTATCTCAAGGGCAATATTTGAGAATGTGGAAGATATTGAAAGAAATACAATAATGCAGTTTTACACTATATCAAAAGAGAAGTTTCAGAGGTGCTTTGATGAATAGAAGACTTGCTAGAGTAAGTATATTGAATGCCAAAGGGACAATTTTAGATAAAATTCTCATTTCATTTGTTGTTCATTTTGTGGCTGGGTAAATTCAGGTTCAGTTTTGATATTTTTGAATGCACCATGTATATACATCTACGTATATATGGCTCGTGCTTACATATACATATATACGGAGAAACAGATAATGCTTACAGTTAATTTATAATATCAAAGTCTTTTTCTGTTATGTTGATATGAGTTGTTTTTTTAATTTCTGTTTTTCTTTTTATTTTTGTACTTTTTTATAAGAGAGCAAAATAAACTCTACTAACTTGAGAACAGTTCCATGCATGTAGTCTTTTTTTTATGAAGTTATGTTTCTCTAATAGAATATCCAACAGGGGCAATTTCTTTCTCGTAAATTTGATGTCTAGATGACATATATTTAAATAAACAGGAAATTGATTCATTTCATTATTGACAATGGAATAAACTTCCTTCATTTATAATACAGACTGATAAACATTTTCTTTGTATTGGTTTATTTATAGTTGCATGTATAGATCTAAAAGCTTATTTTCATTTATATATATATATATATATATATATATATATATATATATATATATGTTTGAGAATATTTTTTACATGGCTATGTGTGTATTACACTATTACAAAATATTGATTAATTTCATCTTGACACATTTCTAATTAATTGCACATAATTTGTGAAATTGTAAATGCAGCAGATATAAAAATTTAAATAGATAATTTGAATTATTAAGTGGTCCTCAAAATGGTGGGTAGTAAATTCAAAATCATTCCTTTTATTTTCTTTCTATTTAGTTATTTGTTGTGAAAAGATAAATGATAGTTTTATTTATTTTTGCTTTCTTTGTGTAATGCACTCGTGTTTTTAATTTTTGTTATCAAAATGTAGCCTCTTACTTCAAAATATTCATTCATTGAGTGGTACAGGGTATAACACAGAAGTGTATCTGGTTGTGAGGCTCTAGTTCTGGTGTTTGGGGGAGTATAGAGAAATCTCTTCATTGCCATGCCTCCATGGTCAATTCCGACCAGGTGTGGTAGGGTTTAAATAGATTGGATTGAGATAAGGTTTAAATGATTGTGCCTTGACTCTTAAAACTGATATTGTAAGTATGAAGTGTTTATCTGTTAAACTTTTATTAACCAATCAATATTTACTTAGAATTTCAATACACTATCTGCCACGCATAAATACTTTTATTATATAACAATTTTTTAAACAAAGGAAAATTTCTTCTTGACTAATTATAACAAGATTTTATAATTTCTTGTTGGAAATTATGCAGTTAAAATGGATATTATTTAGTATTATTTATCAACAACTTTACAGCATTGAAAATCTCAACCAAAAGTATGAATATATAGCAGTCCAGAAATAAGTACACCTCTGAAATATATTTATGAAATTTTATTTTTAGTTATTGCTTAAACATTTGTAGGGCTCAAAGTAGAATTTTTTTTACCCCCACTACTATTGATGTAGACAATATTAACCATTTTCAATGCAAATCTAAGCTTTTATTGTATAAGTTGTCATTTTTGAAGGCATGAGTATATTAGCTGAGATAATAAATCAAAATAACCACTCCTGCACCCACCACCAAAAAAAAAAAAACCATAACAACAAACCATTTTGCCTCATTAAATGGTAAAAGCCTCTGAAATTCATAGACCAGCTCTCATACCTTATCAGTAATATCTTATCTAGTGAAAGCAATGTCAACATATGTGGAAGATGTAAACTGCTACTGACAGGATGTTAATCATATGGGAATCTGATATCTCTGGTAAAATAAAATGAGGTTTCTTCCAAGTTGTAGCTGTGTCAGTACTGTTGTATGGTTATACCACCTGGACTTTAACAAAAGGCTTGGAGAAAAAGTTAGATGGAAACTACAGAAGAATGCTACATGCTGTTTTTAACAAATCCTGTGAGCATCACCCCAGAAAACAGCAACTGTATTGCCACCTGCCTGCCATCTCACACACAATCCGAGATGAACAAGACATTTTGAGCACTGCTGAAATTAAGGATCAACTCATAAGCAACATTCTTCCAAAGACTCTTTTAAATGGACATACCAGTGCTGGCTAACCAGTTAAGACATAAATCAGCTCTGTACGGACACTGGATGCTGTCTAGAAGACCTGCCCATAATGATGAATGTGAGGGATGGAGAGAGAGAGTCAAAGGAATCTGTGCTATTTGCACAACTTGATGATGATTATGATTACTTATATTCATATATATGGTCACTGGCCCATTGACGTAGTGGGTAGAGTGTTTGCCTAATTGTCTGGAGGACCAGGATTCAATCATAGGTGAAGTCATTGCAAAGACTCAAGAAATGGTAGTTAATGCTTCCTTGCTTAACACTCTGCATTATAAAGTATGGATCAAGGGTGTGGAGCAATCAAGGGAAAAGAATAGTGCCCTGCCCTACACCTGGATTGAAAAGGGAGGCTTCTGGTTGCCCTTGACAATGGTTGACCAACTTAACTTACATCATCACACACACACACACACACACACACACATACACACACACACACACACACACACACACTCATGAGTATATATAGAGGAGCACATTCATTAACAAATATGTGTCTAAGACATATTTATATGGCTAAATATGTATATGAGTGAATATGTAACTTATTTAAATTTGTTATTTCAATGGTTAAATTTTGTATAAAAGAAACAAATATATTTGGTCTATATCTGTATATACATGTGTATAGACTGTTAAAATTTTTTTCAATGAAATTTAGTCATTTTGGTAGTCAAATCAATAAAAACACAGCTCTTGAATGTTGAGTTTTTTTCTGTTACATTAAATCAAAACTAACTGAAATGTCAAGTGATGCTTGAAGATATAATTACTTTGCAACTTCAGAAAATGATTCTCTTTTTGTTCTTATTTGATTTCTACTTCAGAAATACGTTTTATGTTTTCATCATCTTCAGCCATTTTGTTTTATAGGATTTTCATGAATCAGTTAAAAAATTAATTATTTTTTTTCTGATAAAAATCTTAAAATCTCAGGAATTTTCAAGTTCCTATTTGATGCCAAGTTGGGCATTTTCTTCCTGACACTTGTGGGGTTGGCTAGTTGCCAAAACCAACCTTGGATAATAATGAAGCTCTGTTTTTCTTGCTAGGAAGAAATTTACCATTATTTCTTTTGGTCAGGTGAGTAATCATGATAACCTCTAATTATAAGTAATCATCTTAACAAAAGTGTCATAGACAAACTTATTTCTCTGTTGTATTCATGTTTTTTTTAAGTTACTAAAAGACTCCCTTTGGAAGACATAAATCTTGATGTTAAGTCATCCTATTTTTAGAATTTATACAAAAATTAATTGCGGGTGAATAAAGAGATAAATAAGTGGAAGAACTCTATGACTAATGTTAATAATTCTCTCCCTTCAGAAATTATAATGATCAGAATAAGAATGAATCCTGACTCTACACTATTATTATTAATTTGCAAATTGGATTGGAAATTGCTTTATTCTCTTATTGAATTTTTATGCCCTTCTGTTAATTAAGTCTCATTTGTTTAGAATATAATGGCCGATCCTGTAGCATAGGACCACAACCACACCCCATGTCAGTGATAGTACTGCAATTTCAGTAACAAGTCCTTTTAGAGGTGGAGTTGTTGGCTCCATGCCCTCAGGTTTTAAATATCGAATTTTCCCTCTTTTTAGGCAGGTTTACCTACCTACAAAGTTACCCAACTATTTACCTAGAGTGAAGAGAAGTGATAGATTCATGATTTTTCGATGGAAATTACCACTGAGTGCAATGAAAAAAGTCTTTTATCCAAGATTTGAACTCATTTGGCCATTTCTATTTCCTATGATGATAACTTTCTCTTCATGCTAATACCCTTTGGAAAGGCATGAATCCATCTCTTCTCTTTCAAGCTACTGGCGAATCAAGAGGGATGCCTGGGGCCCTCAGCTGCACTTTGTGGGGGAAAAAAATTGAATACATGATCATTCATTTTTATGTTATGGAGTTTCCAAAAAGAAATTTACTATTTTTTTTTATTCAAATTTTTTTAAACCGTCATTCCTTTTTGTTTGGAATATCACAAACACATAACATGCTACCCTATTGGCAACCTCAGCTTTTAATAAGCTTGGGCAACTGTCTGAGATGTGGGTACTTTGATCTGGCCTTACTGTGAGTGACCTCTTGCCAAGACTAAAAGATAAGACCAGAACATTCCAAAATACATCCCCTCTATATTGTATATCTTGTACAACTCATATATATATTTGGTGCCCCCCATGTTTTTGTATTGTGATAATTGATCTTAATAATTTTTTGATCATTTTAAAATTATTACTTATTTCATTATCTTCAAGATACGTAATCTCAAAATTTTCAACTTATTTTTTAAGGCATGCTCCCTTCAGCTGAAATGAGGTTTAAAAATATGGAGAAGAAGGACTCTGACCAAGTTATTAGTAAATTTGCTTCTGCAAAAGCTGGAAAGGTTAAAATATGATAATATTAGTTTAGCTAATTTTTGAATTTGTTGGTTTTCAATTACTAATCAACGCCATTAAAGGTATCTCATTAGTATTTTTCCTCCAAAAAAGGGGGACGCCATTATGAATATATGTTACATATTGACCCTTGACCGAGCCGTCAATCGGAGATTTCTCTGAACATGACGCACCTGTGTAAATAAGCAGAAGCAGTCGCATGGTTGATCGGAAGTCGTGGACATTATGAAATGATATATGAAGATGCCTGCACAAGGGTCCAAGTCATTTTTAGTTGGTGTGAGTCTTGAGTTAGACCCAGCTTGCAGTCACAGAAAGCTTCCGGTGGAGCAATGGCCCACAACGAATACCTCCAGCCAAGAAGTGCTAAGTGGGGTCTTGAAGATAACACAGTTAAGTATGGTCAAGACAAGAAAAAGTTATGGGTCTATATAGCAGTCTGTCTTTGTCTCCCTGTCTCTATCAGTCTTTCTCTCACACTACAGAGATTTGACCCTTTTTGGGAGAATAAAGAGACCTATATATTTTTATAACCAAGTGTTGTGATCCTTCCTTCATCATCGTATACAACATACAGGCACCGGGCAGCACTTTGCCTTGGTATGCCTCTGAGTAGAGCAGGATGGGCTCTGTAGCCTTAAATTAGCAACTGGTTCATAGGAAAAGAAACTCTAAATTTAAAACAAGTTGTACTCTGCTTAAAAAGAGAACTTGTGACATATACTGTCCATGGCAATGAGGTTGGATAAATACAAACATTATTATCATTATTCCTTGCCAGTTTTTCAAACCCATAGTAAAAGTAAAGTTGGCACCGTAGTTGAGGGTGACCAGAAAGCTCCCTTTTCAATAGCTACTACACCAAGGTGTAGAGGAGGGCAGTTTTCATTGGAGTCCAAGACACAATAAGTCTTCTCAGCTCTTTGGGACACTTATAAGTATTCTTGCCAGTATTCTTGTCATTGCTGTGGTCTTGACAGTTTCAATTTGTTCTTGGATTTCTACTTCCCTCATTCTCTATCCTAGGTTTTTGGAAATTGTTCTGAGTCCTTCATCTATGATTGGTATTACTGTCACCTTCATATTTTGCAATTTAAAAAAGAATTTCTGGCAAGATTCTGATATTTATTGAGGTTTTCACTTTCCCTTATTTTAACTCTGTGATCTGCTGTAACCGCAAAGTTGACACATTTGTTGACATATTTGTTTTTTATTACAGTTATGTCTCGTGTTCTAGTTGGGGTTACTATTATTATTATTATTACTCATTAGAGTTTTCACATCAGTGTAAGCTGATGGTCTTTCATTGGAGATTGAGTGACAGCAAGTCACCTCAAATCTCCAGGATTCTTCTCAGTATTCTGGCAGTTTTCAATAATGCTGTTGTTTGAATGGTCTCCACTTGGCTGCCAACTTCCAAATCTTCCAGGCCCTTTAATAATCCTTTAGTTACCGTGCCAAAAACACCAATCACAATTGGTATAATTGTCACCTTCATGTTCCATAGTTTTTCCAATTCTCTTGCAAGATCAATGTACTTATCTCTCTTTTTACATTCTTTCAGTTTCATTCTGTGGTCTGCCGGGACAGCAAAGTCAACAATTTTGCTGATTTTCTTTTTTTTGTTGATTATTATAAGGTCTGATTCTTATCATTATTATTATTATTATTTTACTCCTTGGAGATTTTTTCATACCAGCATTAGCTCATAGTCTTCTACAGGAATTTGAGTAAATGCAAGTCTCCTCAGATCTCCAGGACTCTTCTCAGTATTCCTGCTGATCTTAACTATGCTGTAGTTTGGATAATTTTCAGCTTGCTCTCTAATTTCCAATTCTTCCAGCCCCTTACCAATTATTATTATTATTATTATTATTATTATTATTATTATTACTAATCCTTGCAAGTTTTTTACACTAGCATTAATGGTGGTCTTTCATGGGAGTCTTAGTGACAGTAAGTTTCTTTAGGTCTCCAGAACTCTTCTGTGTATTTTAGCTGATCTCAACAATGCTGCAGTTTGAATGTTCTCGATTCTTCCTCTGATTTCTAATATCTCCATTCTTTCTTCCAAGCCTTTTGGGACCATTCCAACTGTACCTATTACAATTGATATCACTATCACACATGTTCCACTGCTTTTTTAGTTCTCTGAGGTCCAAATATTTGTCTATCTTTTTGTTTTATTTTTATTTTCACTTCATGGTTCATTGGAATTGCAATATCCACTAGATGGCAAGTTCTCTTTTTTTGTTAATTAACACTAGGTCTGGTCTTTTGATGATGATGATGATTATGATGATGATTATAATAATAATATTTAATTTGCATCTTGCATGTTTCGTTCTGTTGGCTGTATTATACAGTAACACCTGGGATAGTGTTGTTGATATATCAATAGGTATTATTTTTATGACTTTTGATGAAGAAGCATCTTCATACCTTTAAGCAAAGAAAGAAATAATGTTTCTTCCTCAGTACAGATCATGTTGAAAAAGAGAATGAATTAATATCCTCAGAAACTAAAAAAAAAACAAGGGCAGATAACCTCTATTGCTTCCACTACCAAGGTCATATAACTCTAGTTTTTACAGAGGATAAATAAACTCTTTATACTTATTTGTCTAAATTTCCGTGATGAAGCTTGATAATTATTATTACTTTGAATATTTAGACAATTGATCTCATCTTTATTGTTATAATCACAACATTTCGAGAGAGTCCACACATAATCTCAAACTGAACCCTTTAGTTGAACCACAGGGGTAGACTGGTCCGATTCTGTTAATCATGATCAAGTACAAGTGTTAAGTTATAGTAAGTATTCCTTGTTATTCTTACTTGTTGTTGGGATTGAACCTGCAACTTCCAGATGATTTCACTCAGAAGCAACCAAACGCCTTATCTACTGTGCCATGTGTCCTTGCTGGACACATCAGTAAAAAAAAAAAGAAAAGCATTTGTGATGAGTAAAAAAAAATAGTTTAGAAAAAAGAAACATTACTTCCATTAAAATAAAGAAAGAAAAAATCATTTTCTGGTAAAGTAACCCTTCTGTGTAGGTTGTACCATTATTTTCTTTTTATCTTCAAACATAACTCTGCAAAAATAGAATTAGCTATGATGAATGAAAACCTCTGCAAATTGCTTTCAACAGGGTATTGATTCTTCTTTTGAATATTCCATCATTTGCTTTTATTATTTATACAAGTCAGGTCAGGGATTGTTCTTTAGTTGTGATTCCATGTAACCCAATACAACTTGTTACATAAAACTTAAAAATCAACTTTATCACCTTCAAAATAGTTTTCTTGGGAAGCAACACATTTGTGAAAATGTTGTTCTTACTTTTAGAAACAATGCTAGATGTCTTCAATTGATACTGCCTTTAGTTTGTCCATAACAACCTGTTGCATTTTCACAACAGTTTCCAAATGGGGAATTTAAAGTTGTGTTTTATTTCTTGGGAACAAAAAATTATTACAAAGACTACAATCATAAGAAAATTTTTTTTGACCAAAAACTCATTTATATTAATTTAGAATATTTTGTGTCCAGAAAGTAATGAAATGGTTGAAAATTAGTTGATCAATGTTTATTTATCCCCTATGATTCTCACAATGATATTCAGATTTGATGAGAGAAATCATTTTTTTGCATTTTCCTTGGTTTATGCAGTGACCTGTCAATCAGAATGTGGTTCATCTTCTACTGTCTTTCAACAATTTAAAAGTTTCTTCTACCACCTTAAAACCTATGCATGAAGGAAAATTTGATTTTAGTAAACCTGTGTTAACTTGCTAAATGTTAAAGCAACATTTCATGGTACATCAATGTATGTATTTATCAAACTCCTCCACCATGAGTAGGATGAGCCACAATGTCAATTTTTTAGGTAAATACATCTGAGTTTTCCTTCTCCTTGACTGGTTGTCTAACCAAGGCCAATGAGCCTTGTCTGTCTAACTATTTTCCTGTTGCTGGAGGAAGAAGAGATGGATTTGCACCTTTCACTGGGTCATGAATGAAAAGTAATATCACATCTAGGATTTGAACATGGATTGCCGATTCCATTACCTATGATGATAACCATAAAACTCAGCACTCCATTGTTGTGCCATGACACATAGTTGAGGAATCATTGGTTTAGATAAATCAAATTGTTTTTTAGACAAACTAGAATATCCACTCCAATAATGCTTTGTGGAACATTCTGAGATCTTATGACTATTATAAGTACAAAACTAAACAGACCTCAGAAGAAATGAAATGGGAAAAATATGTTCATCAATTTACATACCTACTAGTAGATTTAATTTAAGAATCCCTAAACATTATGAACACCATACAAGACTCCCTAATTAAGAAAGAACATACATTAGCTTTGAGGCTTGACAAAAATTATTTAAATATTTTAGCAAATATAACAGATAGGAGATTGTAAGTTTCATCTGGTCTCCTAGGTCTTGTAAGTTCAATCCTTATAACCAGTATGGTGAAAAATAATCACAAGATCTGTGGAGAAACAGATTGACATTAAAAGAAAGAATTACTCAGTCTTGGATTTCCCTTGGAAGGACAATGGAGGTACCAAATATACAAAAGAAAATCCTGTGAAGAAAAAAAATGTTTCTACTTGACACTCCAGGAAGGTTATTATGATTGACACCTAATGATAAAGTGACCAAAACAGTGATATAGAAACTGGTTAGAAAGAATGAATATAAAATAGTAGCAACATCATAAAGCAAGGTACAAATTGCTTACTGAATAAAAATTATTCCATCCAAAATTTAAAATATCATTATTTATTGAGTTTAATATATATTTCCTTTCAATTATATCATAAAGCACTTTTGAGAGATTCAATGAATTTATACCTATTAAGTATTCTTTCACATTCAAAAATTTGTATCTCAAGCAAAATTAATTTTGTTTCATCTCTTTCTACGATAAAATGATATGGCACTTCCTGATGAAATTTGGAGTGAATTTTGGTAAAGACTTTAGTTAAGAAGTATGCAAATCATTCAGCTACTCCTGATTTGATAAAAAAGAAAGTAGGCCAATATGTGTAGCATCTTTTGAATTTTTTTTTAATAATTCAATTAAAAATATTCTGTTTCAGTTGAATTCATTACTTATTATCATAGTTCTTGAAAGATTACATTAACATAAATAATTTAATAATGCAGATAGAAATTATTATAATTCAAACTTTTTTGGGGGATTTGTTAAATTCTGTTTTGAAATTTATGCTCAGAGGTCAATTGTAAATACAAACTCTTGAAAAAATTCAGTTTACATTTCAGAGGTTATGTGATACATTTAATTTGATATTCAATTACTGTTATTATATCTAATCTCACCTGCAATATCCTAACTGTAATTTTGTTTAGCCTAGATTATTTTTTCAGGATATGCCATTGAATAACACCTTGTTTCCAAAATTCAAATAGAAAGAGATCCAGAGGATAAATTGATTGAACTGTTAAGATAAGGCCTACAAAGATGAAGAAATTGGTCAAGTAGAATCAATGTATAATAGTAACAATACTTCCTCTCAGAAATTCAAATAGATTGAAAGTGGCTGAAATATTTTGATAGCAGCCACAAAGATGAGGAAAGCTGTCAAGAAGAATCAATGTATCGTATTAACAATACCTCATCTCAACTTGAATAGAAAGAAGCCCAAAGGATAGAATGTCTAAAATGTGATAGAAAAGACTACATCAATAAGCTGATCAGGTAGAATAATTATGTAATAGCAACAATACCTTGTCTCAGAAATTCAAATAGAAAAAAGCTAAAGCATAGAGTAGCTAAAATGTGATAGAAAACAAAAACAAAATAGAGATGAAGAAATCTGTCACAACGAATCAATGTATAATAGTAACTAATCACATTTTTTGAAACCAGCTTAAAGTTTATTTTCATATTTAAAAAAAAAATTTCTTTCTGTCTGGGATGAATAATTGAAGTTTTTTCAATGTAACATATAACTTAGTCTGACACTTTAAACCAGGTCTTCATTTTGCTTTGTTTCTTCACTTATTTCGTTTTCTTTGTTTTTACTTTTATTTCCCTTATGATTTATTGAAATCATTTTTATTCTAAGAATTAGTATTAGTAGCTGAAGTAATTGTATGAGTAGGAGTTGTAATATTAATATTGAAGTGTTTGTTGAGTGCTGTTCAGCTGACACTAATCAATTAATTGTGTTCTTGGCTTTGGTTTGCAAGAACCATGCACACACACACACACACACACACACACACACACACACACACACACATGCACACACGCACACATGCATGTATAAACAGGCACACACAAACACTTGCAAAGTTGTGTGTTTCCCAATGATAAAAGAGAAGATGACAGAAGAAAATATTAACAAAATGAAACAAAAAGGGAAAGAAAGATGGCTAAAAGAAAGGACAGAAAGAGAAAATCACAGAGAGAAAGGTGAGAAGAAGTGGAAAACAGAAAGAAAGATAAAAATGAAGAGAGAGGAGATGAGCAAAAGAAAGACAAGGAGTTATCAAAGAAAAATAGGAAGAAAAAGATAAAGGGCAAAGAAGTTAGATTGAGATGAGGGCACAAAATAAGATTTCCCACTTAATCTTTCTCTCTCTCTTTGCTTTCTTCAGCACTTTAGATGTCAGACTTGAAACCTGAGTTGAAGTCCATAACCTTAATTACATCCTTTCTCAGACCTGCAGAAGGGAATCTAAAAAGGCTGTTTGAGTGGGTGGCTTTGTTTGGTATGATTCTTTCAGCTAAAAAATAAAAAAAAGCTAAAAACATTTGTTCTTTGACTAGCCATTGTTGTGTGAAAAAAAAGCTGTCTTAGAGTAAAAGACAGACTAGTCAGATGTTTGTCAGGTTCTTTACCAATAATCTTGGGAATTGACTTATTCATGAAATACATAATCTAATATAAATCAGTAAAACCCCAACAATTTATTTTTTATAAAAAGTTTTTTTTCTTCATGACCAAAGATGCCAGGATTTTATAATTTCTAGTGGAACATTATACAATCAAACGTATATTATTACACTATCACCCATAAATAAGTATTTTTATTATTTTAGTCCTTACAAGTTTTTCATACCAGTTTTAATGGGTAGTTTTTCATTGAAGTCTGAGTAACAGTAAGTCTTTTCAGGTCTTCAAGACTTTTCAAAGTATTCTCACTGATTTTAACTGTGCTGTGTTTTGGATAGTTTCAATTCTTCCCTTGATCTCCAGTTAATTCAGTCACTTTTCCTGGTTATTGAGGACTATTCCAAAGGCTCCACCTGGAATTGGTATCACTGTCACCATGTTCCATAGCTTTTTCAGCTCTCTGGCAAAATTTTGTCTATTTTTTTGTTTTCTTTGATTTTCACTCTATGGTTTGCTGGAATGGCAAAATTCATGAGATCACGATACTCCTTTTTCTGGTTAATTAATATGAGATCATGTCTTCTGGCTAGGATTTGGTGATTCATTTATATCTCAAAATCCAAGGCCCATTTGGCTAAGACTGTAGAATACACCAACTGCATCTCTGCAGAGGGGTAAGACCTCTTCCAACAAGTGTCCTGGATATAACATTAAACAATCTGATGGTGAGTTTCCAGTAATGTTGGAGCTTTGGGGAATGCAGATTACCCCTTCATTGCCATTGCTCCTAGATCTACTCTGGCCTGGAGTGGTAGCACCTGATAGGATCTTATCTATGAGTCAAATAGAACTGTTTGTCATTTAAACTGAGTGCAAACAAATGACTTATGCTAAATTGAATTGTTTGAAATAGAACTGTTTGGTCATTTAGCTGTGTGTAAACAAATGACTGATGCTTAATGAAATCATTATTGATACATAGCAATACTTGGAACCAATACTTGTGTGTAAACAAATGCGGTCACAGCTATGGATTAAATAGATCTGTTTGAAATCTATTTGCGTTGGATAAAATTTTGTGAAACTATTTAACTAAGTGCAAACAAATGATTATAACCAAATAGAATTATTGATAGGAATGCTTGAAATTATTCAATTGTTTGAAAATTATTTGTATTAAGAATAATTACTTGAAATTACAATTGCTAACAAAAGATTCTTAGTAGTTTCTTGAAACCACATAATCATATAAATCATCAGTTATCTTGTTGGTGCAGCTGAGAAAATGCTGACTGCATCTTCTGCAGAGGAATAAGAGCCCCTTACCCCAAAAAGGATATCCTAGTTATGACACTAAATCATTGTATTAGATTTCTTTGAAAATTATTTGTATTGGATAAAAATACTTGAAACCATGTAGCTATCCAAATGAATGATTATAGACAAATAAAAAGTGCAACTAAAAAAAAAAATGCTATGTGAAACATAACTACATGAAAACAAATGATTATTATTATTAAATAAAATTATTAATGTTCAATAAAAATAATTGAACTGAATGCAAATTATTTGTAATGAAAATAGTCAATTGAAGCTACAGTTGTTTACAAAGGATTTTGTGACTTGAACCTATATGATTTTGTGCAAATAAATGATAATTATTAAATTGGAATGGTTACATTAAACCATATAATTGTGTATAAATTATTAGTATTTAGTCAGAATACTTGAAAACATAACTGTGAAAACAAATGCTTATCATAATCCAGTAAAGAGTATGAATTTTGAAAAATGGAGCATTGAAAATGTAGTTATGATTAGAATCAAATATTTATGAATTAATCCAATTTTGTTATTTTGGAGACTGGAAGAATTGGAGATCAAAGGAAGAGTCAAGTTTATATGCTGTTAAATAAATCAAGCAAACCAAACTTTTTTATCCTTACAATAAATATTATAGTCATTCTAGACAATTCCTTTTTTGTGATGGGTTGCAGTGGAAGTAGTGATTGGTTGATGTAATCTTTCACCAGTGTGACCTCTTACAAAAAATTTCAGATGGTAATGGATTAAACCAAATGCTACTGTTAAGATATATAAATGAACATTGCTTTCTTTTTTTATTGAAAAGAAAGGTCAATCATTGTAAAAAAAATAAATGAAAATTATATTTGTAAGTTTTTGATTTTTTTAGTATATCAAATTATATATATATATATATATATATATATATATAAAATGCTGATTCATCAAAAAGTTAATGATTTTTGTGTCTATTGTAATAGAGCCTAGTCATATATTCTTGTAATATAAAAAAAAACTTGCATATAGACTGCCATAGCAACTATCAAACTCAAGGTCTAGTCACTTGGTACTTTATATTCAAACTCTTGGAAATTCTATAGTTTAATTAGTATATCTATATATAAAGCAGCTTATTTTGGGAAGTGGCAGAATTTTGTAACTTTTTTCTCTTAATGGCTGTGCCATCAACAATAAATGGATAAATAAAAAAGTAACTTGGGAAAAGTTAAAGAGGGATGTGTAAAAGGTATTAGGTACCAGTTAAAAGGTAAACAATAATAGGTAAGGGTTATTGTAGGTAATGTGTATTACACAACTTATGATGGGAATCGGTAGTAATATAATACGGTATGAGCATAGTGAGTCTGTTGCAAAGTGACTCAGCTGACCGCAGGGTCTAGTGCATGGTGAATTCGCTTGTACAAATAACTACACAAATAAGAGAAGAAATTTATAACTCCCTTGAAAGCCAAGGGTTGTTTCTGAAAGAACAAATTGGATGCCATAAAAGAAACTAGAGGCATGAATGAACTATTTTCCAAAGACTAATACATTCTAAAAGAAGTAAAAACAAGGAGGAAAAATATATCTATGGCATAGATAGACCACAGAAAAGCATGTGACATGATCCCACAACCATAGATAACAGAATATATAAGAATATTCAGTCTATGAATAAGCAGCCAAATTTATCAGGAAAGATATGGAAAATTGCAAAGTGAAACTAACAGCCAGAGGACAAAGCCTAGAAGGAGTTGAAATACTTTAAGGCATCTTCAACCCTGATTCATTATTGCAATGATACCACTAAAATATATTCTCAGAAAGTGTAAAGGAGGCTACAGATTTACAAAATTGAAAGAAAATATATACTGATGATGTTACGATTTTTGTCAAGAATAAAAAGGAACTGGAAAGCCTAATACAAACTATTAGAATCACAGATGGAATTTGAAATTGAGGAATGTGCAATAATTATCATGGATAAAGGAAAAACAGAAGCAACAAAAGGAATAGAATGACAAAATTAAAATGCATAAAGACAAAGAAAGCTATAAACATCTGGGAATATAAGAAGCAAACACAATCAAATAGAAATGAAGGAAAAAGTTTGAAAGGAATATCTCAGAAGGACAAGGAAACTACAAGAAAGCAATGTCTGTAACAGAAACCAAATCAAAAGAATAGATACCTGGGTAGTCTTCCAGCTGAGATACTCTGGACACTTTCGAAACTGTACAAGAGAGGAACTCAGAAACATAAACTACAAAATGAGAAAAATGATGATGGTGGACAAGGTCTTACAACCAAGATATAATATGGACAGACTATATGTTACAAGAAAAGAAGCAAGAAGAGGACTCTCCAGAATTGAGGAATATATTTATGTAATAATTCAAGGGCTCCAAGAATATACAAAAAGTGTAAAGAGAGATTAATTACAGCAGTCAATAACAGGAAAAACTAAGATAACACAAGGACAAAGCGGACAACAGGCATTATTAAATCAAGAAAATAAAAATCAAAAAAACAACTAGAAGATCTATGAAGATAAACTAAGGAAATGATGAACAAGATAACCTGCACATGGCTATGCAAAGAAAACTTAAAGAGAAAAATGGAATCTCTATTAATTGCAGCTGAAATAAATAGCATAAAAACTAATTACATAAAAGCTAGAATAGATAAGACTCAAGAGAATAGCATGTGTAGGCTTTGTGGAGAGAGACAAAACTGAAAACAACATAACTGAATGCTGTAAACTGGTCCAGAAGAAGTACAAGTGCAGACATGACTCAGTGGAGAAAGTAATCCTCTGGAAATTGTGCTAACAATTAAGCTTTGTCTACATGGAGAAATGATATATGCACAGACCAGAATCTCCGCTGGAAAATAAGACATACAAAATTCTTTGAGATTTTGTTAATCACTCAATCCAAACCAAAAGACAAAAACTAGTTTTCATGAACTATTGGACTATATGCGACAGAATCTGTCCTGAAGAAATTTTTGAATTCAGAATTTTTCCCTTCTCCTAGACTGGCTGACCTTCCTAAGCCAGAGAACTCTGTCCACCCTATTATTTTCCTCATAGATAGGATAGGAAGAAGAAATTGATAAATGTTTTTCCCAAGTGCATTAGCATTAAGAGAAACTCACAGAGCTTTGTCTAGAATTAGAACTTGGTTTGCTGTGTCCATTTTCTTGGGTGATAATGTTTACTTTGGTCTAATGAGTAGAGTTTTTGTCAATGGTCCAGGAGACAGGGGTTCTATCCCAGGTTGAGTCATACCAAGGACTCAAAACATGGTACTTGATGCCGCCTTGCTTAATTCTCAGTACTATAAGGTAAGGATCAAGAGTAAAGTGTAGCAATCCAGGGAAAGGAGTAGCGCCCTTCCTTACACCTCAGTGTAGTAGATATCGAAAAGGGAGCATTCGGATCACCCTCGACTAAGTTCGCCAATTTTACTTAACTTATTAACTTCATAGTATTATACAATATATTCAGTTAAGAAGACATGCAATAGTTATTATGTATATATATATTGGATTGAATCATAAATAATTTTCATTTTTTAAAAACAAGTTGTAGCTATATATTTCAAACTTCCAATGCTTTAAACACAACCAGAAACTACCAGATTAAAGAGTGCTTTCATTGGTCATTCTTTATTTCACTAGTGAAAGAGTGCATTATAATTTAATCTATGATTTCATGCTCTTAAAATTGAACAACTAAAAGTGTATATTCAACATATAACATTGTGTGAGTTTGAGAATAACGAAAATGCTACAGAAATAGCAAAGAAAATTTGTAATATTGATGGCCAAGGTATCATTATTGACTGCCAAGTCCGAAACTGATTTTCAAAGTTTTATTCTGGCAAAGCGTCATTGACAGATGAACCCAGACCAGGATTCTCATCCAACCTTAATAAAGATGCTTTAAGAGAATTGATGGATTGTAATCTGTGTAAAAGTACTCAAGAATTAGCACTTGACCTTCATACATACCAAATCTACTATCTGCTGCCAGTTAAAAAAATAGAAAAAATGAGTAAGCTGGATGTTTGAGTTCTTCATACTCTTCGTGAAAAGAGAAAAGAAGATTGCAGATCCATAACAATATAGAAACAAGAGTGAATTATCTCCTCTGTTCCAGATGATATAAATACAAGTCTAGCCACATTTTTGTAGAAATGTGAATGAGACCACAATCATCAGGTTGACATAACACATCACTCAATAAGTCCTGGGCCTAACTAATAAAGCAACAACTTTTAGGCCAAAATTCAACTTTATTCAGAAAGCAATGCTTTATCTACATACGAAATTTAGATTTTTCCATTGTTTTGAAAATTTGCAACAGTATCTTCACTTAAATAACTGTAATTTGTAAACTAATAATCTGATTGGGCTCAAATTTTGACACATGCCATTTGAAGGTCAGTACTTTAAAAAAATTACATGGACTTTTTATTAGTAGCACCATCAATTTGTCAGCTACTGGACTTATTGAGTGCTGTGTTATAGTACTTGGATTTAACCCACATATTTCAACTACCAATATTCTAAATGACACTGTAGATAGAATGATCCTTCCTGATCACCAATACCAAATAAAATTTGATGGATCAGGCAGGATCACACTTAAAAATTGCTGTTTTTTGGGGGCAGATGGAATTTCAAACCATGTCCACTCTCATACCAAATACACTGCCCAAGCCCCAAAGCTTTGCTAATGAGGTTCTAGTTGTGCATTCCAATTCCTCAAATTCTGCCTGTGATGATGCCAGTGAAACAGTTGGAAACTCCTCAAGAGGCATTTACATGTCATCATGCCCTCTGTACACACAACACATACGATTGAAAATTCCTTGAGCCCTATCAAAACTACTTCTACATAACATTGCTGGCCCTGAAGAATTGTCTACCCTTGCAGGGCCTTGACTGCATATGAAAAGAGGGAGGGGAACAAGAAGGAATTATCTCCCTCATTGCAGATTATGTACATACAGAGACTGTTCCATTTTTATAGAAATACAAATGAGGCTGCAACCATTGGACTAACATATGCTACTTGTATTTTACCCGCATATTCCAACTATCAATATTCCACAAGCAACAAGTCTTCTTTCAAAGCAGAGAAATGACCTGTTTCTCAAGAATATCATTACAAGGGGATGAAAAATGGGTCTTTTATAACAATGTTCAATGCCAAAGGCACTGGATTGACAAAGATGATCTCTGCTGACTACCCCAAAGGTGAACCTTCATGGAAGACAAATTATCCTGTGTGTATGGTGGGATTGCCATTCATTTTGAGTTTCTAAGCAGCAATGCAGACTTATACTCTTAACAGCTCCAATGTGTGCATGAAAATCTAAGAAAACACCCCATACCCTTTGGTTGAAGAAATATTGTGCTTCTCCATCATAATGCAAGGCCATGTTTAGCAAGAATCATGCAGGAAAAAATTCTGGATTTAGGCTGGTCTGTTCTACTCCATCCACCATATTCAGCAGACCTTGCATCTAGTGATTTCTATTTCTTTCATTCTCTACAAAATGCTGTGAATGACAAAAGATTTTCTCTAGAAGATCAATTGAAAATGTTTGTGGCAAACTTCTTGAGCTCAAAACCAGCTGAATTTTATTGGAGTGGAATCAACAAGCCACCTAATAAAAAGCAAGAAGTGATTCAAAATAATGGAAAGTATATTATTGATTGAAATTAATTCATTGTTCAATTATTCAGGAATGAATATTCATGCCAAATTATTCTTGAATAAATTATGTTTTACTAAAACAGAAAATATCTGACTCAATTCAATATATATATATATATTAAAAACCAACAATCGTTCACATTAAGATGATAATAAATTTATTTTCATCCTGTTAAAAGCATTGATATAAATCAATGCACTAAAAAAATTAACAGGACTTCTCCAGATCCAACAAGAAAATAAAATAAATTTACAACCAGACAGCAAGAGAAAAAAAACAAAAAACTATTTCTCCTCTGTATTAAAGCTAGCCTAAATCTTCAAGTAATAATAGGTATCAAAAATCATGGCACGTAAAACTACATAAATTTATTCTATTTTCTTCTTGGATCTAAAGAAGTCCTGTTAAAATTTTTTACAGCATTGATTTATATCAATGTTTTTAACTGGATGGAAATAAATTTATTATCATCTTAATGTGACCGTTTGTTGTTTTTTTTTGGGAAAAAAATTATTTGCTCTGTAGATTTTATTTACATTGAGCTCTTTACCAGGATTATCTAAATTTAATATTCTATTTTTGAATATTTTATTTGTCCTGATTGGAATTATTCGTTATTCCAGATTTACTGGATTGAATAATATCTTATATATATATATATATATATATATATATATATATATATATATATATATATAATCACCTTCATGGCCTGGCTTCGTGAATGAAGATTAAGAAGGGGGTAGTCCAGGCAAGTATGGTCACAGCACCTGGTCAGGGTTTGATGGATATATGTATAAGACATATACCATGTCTTTATCTATTATATATATATATATATATGGATGTGCATATATATATATATATATTTATATATATATATATATATATATATATATATATATATATATATATATATATATAAATATATATATATATATATATAAATATATATATATATATGTGTATTGCATTGTGGATATGGAGAATGATTACTGGAGATTGATTCTTGGCTGGAGATGGGTTACTGAAAAGCAACTCTTCCTAATAATTGTATATAACTTTTTGATGTCGGCTTTGGTGTATGAATTAATAGTTTGTTGGGCCAGTTGTCTGGAAGAAGACAATCTTTGCTGACAGCTAATTCTGACTCTGTAGTTTGAACCCCACCTCTGACTTCACTCTCTTGGGCCAAAACATCTGCTTTCATTCTTTGACTGTCTCTCTGTTTTCTCTCTAATTACTCTTAATGGGGTCTATATTCATGACACTTAGCTTCTGGGTGAGGATATCCTGTTTACATTGTAACTCTTTGCAAATCTTTTTTGATCTCACTTGCACTTCCCTGACTCTGATCCTGATGATGTTAGGTTCATTTCCAGATCCTCTTACTGCTTACACCTGCTCATATGCCAGGCAACATAACATATATAGTTTATATGTATCAGAACATAGCATATACATATGAAACTATATATAGATATAGATAGATATCAATTTTTGATATAAATATATATATATATATATATATATATAGAGTCAATGCAACTAGTTGACAGTTTCTCACTTATGTGATAAGTAGACTAAATTCACATACACACACACACACTTACACACACACACACACACACACACACACACACACACACACACACACATATATATATATATATATATATATATATATATATATCACATTACTGAGTTTAATTCCCGGAGGAAAGACATAAATTCATCTTTCTTTTATCATTCAGGTTTTTGGGACTTTTGTCTTCATCTTTATTGTTACATTCACAATGTTACACCATGTGTCCAGCTGGACATGGCATAATGGTTATAGGTGTTGGTTCCCTAAGTGACAATTGTCTGGAGGTTGCTGGTTCAATCCTGACTGCAGGTGAGTAACAATAGCAGAATACTTGTGTCTGAATATGGTTAATGGAATCAGAGCAAGCAACCCCCAGGTATGAAATGAAGGACATGGTTCAAAGTTCCGTGTAGGTTCCCAAGTTCAACAAAAAACACCGGAAGAAGACCAAAGGACACCTCAACTGAAACATGAAATGACAATAAAGATGAAGACAATAGTCTGAAAACCCTGAATGATAAAAAGCATCAAGCTTTGTCTCAAAAATTCTGATAACTAATGAATCCATATCTTTTCTCCTCGGCTATAAATAAATTGTAGGATAGAGTGGACTCTGTGAAAATTTATTAGAAGTTTTACTACCTCAACATACTACAGCCAGGTTAAAGGTGGCATTGATCTTTTGGGTGCTGCAATTTTATTTTTCCATCTACATATTTGGCTAACATTTTCCTAAAAACTACTTCAGAGTATTTAATTATAACTAATTACAAAGATATCCATATCGATTGAAATTGTTTAAGAACAATGGATATTTGGATATTTTTGTGGAGGTGGATTTTAGCTCAAATTGATTTTAGATTTGGAAGATTAATTATCAGTAACTGGCAATCATCAATTTTTGTATTAGCATATTGATTCACATACTTGCTTTAATGAATGCTCCCTTTACTTCTCTTATTTCTAGTTGATTAACTGCTCCTAAAAAAACTCACTTCCTGTCAGTATTTATGGCAACCCTTCTTAAATAAAGATGTGTTTACCCACATGAACATCTTTGTTCTGAATCCAAGCCATTGACCATTCATACATATCAGAACAGCAATTAGCAGCAAACTGGTGCTATTGCTTTTTATTTATACAAATATATCAGGTCAAAGGTCAAATCTTTATTTTCCTCTGCAAGTATATCGTCTGAGCATCTATACTGGATTTATGAACAGGCTGAGTGTCCATGCTAAATTTATATAAATGCTGAGTTCATTAAACTTATGGCAACTGGTCTTGGAGTTGAAACCTGTAAAATTCTGCTTTAAAAAATTGATCTAGCGTTAAATCCTGATCTTCTTAGGAATTAACACAAGATAAGATCAGAATTTGACACAAGGTCAAATAGAGAGGTTGGAAAAATGTATAGCCTGAGCGTCCATGTTAGATTTACATATATGCTGAGTATCCATGCTTGCTTCATGTAATGGTTTAACGTCCATCCTAAATTTACATATGTGCTGTGTATCCATCCTATATTTACATATATGCTGAGTGTTCATCCTGTATTCATCCTATATATAATATTGGCTGTGCATCCATGCTGGATTTACAAATAGGCAGAGCATCCATGTTGGATTGTCACATAGGCTGCATATCCACCTGGATTTACATATAGGCTGAGTGTCCATGCTAGATTTGCATTTACGCTGAACAGAATTCTGCCCAGGGATTACATTCCTTCTATAGAAAAGAAACAATTTTCTATTATTTTCATTTTATTTGTTTCTGAATGATAATACATATTTAATGGTGTTTATTTTCTGTCCAAAACAAATAAAGAATGCATTTCATATGCAATTTAAAAGAAACGGTTATAACAGCATTTGATCTGATATTTCTAATAACAAATATTCATTTAAAGTTTTTAAGCTTGTTTGAAAATGAACTTGAATGAGACAGTCTGCAATTTAAATTTACTGTATATATGTCAATGTTGTGTATAGGTTGACCTTTGCTTCAGGGTAATGAAACCATTAATCTATGGAGCTATTTTTGAAGCCAAAATTTTCTCCCCTCAATTGTCTCTTTATGTTTGAATTCTAGCTTTATGAAATTATTACTTATAACTTCCAATTTTTTCCTCAAAATTTGACCTATATAGAATCATATACATAAAATGTAGATAAAATAAGACTCCACACAATTTGGAATTTTGTGAAAACAATCTTCAGGCCAGCCTATGTTCACATGACCAAAGAATATTGAATTCTATCAAATAAATTCATAGAATTCAATAGTCTTCAGATATGTGAACATAGGCTCAATTGAAGATCATTTTTGTGAAGCTCTCAGTCATGATTGACCTTTTTTTTTATCTTATCATTGGAATATTAAGATATTGCTCTGCATTTTAGTGCATAGAGCATTATATTAATGTTACTGATTGCAACCATTTTGGCAGTTATATATATATAATGGAACAAAAATAAATAAATCTATATATGTATAAACAGGACCAGGCATTTAATAAACAACAAAGGTTGGTATGCCATAAAACCCATTCAACCAAACAAAAATAAACAAATAAGAACTAACAATTCAAATCAATTATTGTCTCTTTTAGACAGTACTTGAGTGTATTAAAGTCTGAAGAAAATGAAAAGGTCAGATAATATTAATGTGTTTGCTGGACCATAAAAATGTATGTGTATATATCAGTGGAAGATAATAGTAATTGTCACTGATCGAGGCTTTTAAACTTTTTGAATGCTGCTTGTTGATGAATTGTAAGTAGATAGAAAAAGAAAGATTGTCAGCAGCTTTTAACCTCCTTTCAACATTGACATCTCTGGCAAAACTGAACTTTTGACCCATTTTCTCTTGTATTTATATTGGGCAGGCAGCTCAACTCTTTTCTAAACCAAAGAGAGAACAAGTGAATTGTGATTAGATCTTTTAATCAATTAAGTTGTCATGTGACCAGTTCTTGACTAGATGCAAGTATAGTTCTATCAGCAGTTATATGAATATTTAAAAATCAGTTCTTGGCTATTTAATTTTTGTTTTGTGGGCCAAACTTAACAGTTAGGTTCAAAATTTGTGATTGACATTTTGATTTGTTGATTTTTAAAAAATTAACTATGAATTTCTATTTGTAACTGGTTTATTGACTTGTTGATTTGGAAAGTGTTATACCTATAAAGCATTACAAGTATTCAGATTATTGCCTATCATTATAATCTATTTTGAGAACAAGTGCAGGATTTAAAGTTGGAGAAGGACATGATACACACACACACACACACAGACATATACATATATATATATATATATATATATATATATATAAACACACACACACACACACACACACACACATATATATATATATATATATATATATATATATTGCAATTTGAGGTAAAATATTAGGGCAATGTTAGGTTCTGTATCTTTGGTAAAGCAACCAGTCAGAAGGAATTCAGAATTTGGAGCTGGAGTGCCTAAGGTAATCTGGTGTTGTCTTCTAACTTGTTCTGACAACAATTATGACAACACTGATACCAAGTATGGCTGCTTGGTCTTCTTTTGGATAACATCAGTGTCATCAAGAGGAAAGACCTGCTGCATAGGCAAGTGCAATCTTTCCCAGAACTGCACTGAGATTATGGCATAGATCCATAGACTAAAAAAAAATGATGGATGCCATACTCTATATATGTTTGTGTATGTGTTTGCATATATATCAGTGTGCATAAATGGTATGCATTTATCTCCCTCAATATCTCTCTCTCTCTCTCTGTATATATATATATATATATATATTATGTATATCTTTTACAATTTTCGAATTGTATAACTGTTTAAAAAAATATGACCAAATAAACATGATCATACACACACTTATATATATATATATATATATATATAGAGAGAGAGAGAGAGAGAGTAATGTATATGCCTGTGCATCAAAGATGACAACTTTCACCGAGAATTTTACTTGCAAAATTTCTGGTATTTGCATAATCTAAATTACAAATAAAAGCCCAGGAAATATAGTCTTACACAGATCAGTTTTTACGTTTATATATGTTATCTGTATATATATATATATATATATATATATGCCTACGTGTGTTTTTGACATGAATATGTATTCTCAGTTCTTATATATTTATATGTGCATGTATGCATACACCAATATTGGTGTATGCATACATGCACATATGAATATATAATTATATATATTTATATCATTGTATGTATACATATATATTTATATATATATATATTCTGGGTGCATATCTATTACTCTCACTCTCTCTCTCTCTATATATATATATATATGTGTGTGTGTGAATAATATACATGCACGCACACTCACACACTCATATATATATATATATATATATATATATATATATATATATGCATATACAATAATTGATTTCATATAATTTGAATACCAAATGACAAGTCTTCATACATTATTCTAGCAGGACATGAGACGGTTACAGTCTTCAGTTGGGCAATGCTTTATTTGATTAAAAGCTCAGCAGTATTCACATGACCTAAATGAAACAAATTCAGAATGTCAGATACTGACTAAAAAGAGCTATAATATTACTACAGCGTTTCCATGTGTGTGTACATCTATCTATCTACACTGCTTCACTAATAAGTTCACAAACTTTAATTTACATAATAGATATTTTTTTCAATGTAGTTTTTTTCTAGCTCTTGAACTTGACCCAATGTTTCTCCATTAATCACAGAAACTGAAAATTATATAATGAAAATTTCAGATTCATTTTCAGCAAATTCCTATGTCAGGCTATTCCCTTATTGATATCCTTGATTATTGTAATGTGTAAATACAAATAATGCATTTTCCTTTCAATAAACCTGCTGGATTATTTTTAATTCTAACATTCTCAGAAAGATATGAATAAATGTTCACATAATTATGAAATGCACACACACACACACATATATATATACTACATGTAAAGGTAATAATAAGGCACAGATTAATTTAAGGATAAGAGGTTCTACATAGGAATTACATACCTGCAACTTAATCTTTCAACACCTAAAAACGAATAGCAACAACAAAAACCTTGTTCAGATATTTTTTTAGTCATTTTATAAAGTGATTTTAACCAAAGCCTACCTTTGACTCATTTATGGATTTATTCCAAATATTGTGCAATGTAGAAAAACAATGGAACTTGCCAATATTTTTAAAAATTTTTATGTTGCAAATATATATATATATATATATACTCACACATACACACAGACAAGTATATATATATATATATATATATATATATATATATATATATATATATATATATATATAAATATATGTTTCTCTTCTTAATTTTCAAAGCCTCATAAATTATGTTACCATTTAGAGTGGCATTAGAACATCACATCATCATCATCAAATCATGGTAATAGCTTGGTTCCCTGACTCTCTATCTTGTCATCCATTCATTGTTTCAGGCAGGTCCTTGAGACTGCATCCACAGACAGTTGTAATGATACCCTGTATTTTTCCAAAACTGAAAAACTTGATAAATCTAATGGAGCTTGTAAAGAGCAAAATTTTATTATAATTAATAATTTAATAAACTCCTAACCAAATTAGTTTTCTTCCATTCTATCATCCTATTGGCGTGGGTTGCAGAATACACCAACTGCATCTCTGCAAAGGAGTAAGACCCACTCTTAATGATTATTCTAGGTATAATTCTAAACTTTGTGATGGTAAGGCTCCAATCCTGGAGTACTGGGAAATATAGAGAACCCCTTCATAGCTATTACTCCAACTTCCACTCTGATACAGATTGGTAGTACCTGTTAGGATGCCATCCAAGTGTAAATAGAACTATTCAATCATTTACTATACTTGAAACCATTTAACTTTATGCAAACAAATGATTAGTATTAAATAGGATTATTAGTATTAGATAGCAATACTTAAAACTATTCAGTGTTAGCAATACGTGAAACCATTTAACTGTCTGCAAACAAATGAACTCTGGCTCAATTAAAAATGATGTCACAAACAAACTATTTGCTTACAAATCATATATATATATATATATATATATATATGGGATTTGACATTAAATAAGCCACAAGGGTTCATATGCTATAAAGTATAACCACAATCTTCCATTCTATTAGATATTTTATCCTTATATTTATTTATATTTATGTATACATTTATATAATGTATATATGTATACTTGAGTTAATAACACTTGATCACAAAAGAATAAAATGAACATACAATAGAAAACACTTATTCTTCATAATTTACAAGTATCTTACCTTATTCTCAATAACTTATAAGTATATTACCTTATTTCTTTTCTCTAAAGCTGCAATGGTGTCCTCTTCTACCGAACTGAGGCAAGTAGAATGTTTTCACTGGCTTTTCTGAATGCTTACTGCCATGTAACTGGTCATCTGACATTTACAGAATTACTTGGCTGTATGGAATCATCAGCTCTAGGTATAGTTTTTCTGCCATAGCAAAACTAAAGTTCCTGCTACTGTCTTTCATTCTATAACAGATGCTTTTGCAGTTATACTCAAAGTTTCATTCGTATTAGGAACAGTGCCATACAACTAACTGACTATCATTTTGTAAGCAAAATTCTTGCTAGAACTTTATTGGAAGATTTTGACTTAAACTGCAGGAATACAACTGGAACTAGATTAATACGTAATAACATGTGAACAGACTGGAGGTTCACATGGTGTAATCATTATGGCAATTGGAAATGGGCTGAATGTGCTAAGTTCAAATCCTGGATGAGGCTGTTCATGTTTCACGTTGCAATACCACCATTAAGAAAGGCATGAATCCATCCCTTTTTCTCTCATAAGTTGTAGAACAGTCTCTCGAGTCTTGCAGTTTGGCAGAACCAACCATGAGAAGGAAACTCTGAATTCCGAATGAAGAACTGTGGGGCATGCAATTCCACTCATAAAACCTTTCTTTCCGCACCTTCCTTGATGATTTATGGCTTCACGAATTAATCTGAAGGATCAATTCATTTTCTTCTTTCTTTGATCAATTGGTTCTCAACAGCAGTGCATGATTGATGTTTCTTTTAGGAAAGAGTGAAGGATACTAAACAGCACATCATATTTATATCCAGTATAGAAAGAATTTGAATGATTAAGAAATGGCATTAAGCATAAATGCAAACTGCATAAAATTATTATTCACTATCAAATTGGACTGGATATTGCTTTATTTTTAAAGTTAAAATCATTTTAAGAGGAATTGCTCTATTAAAATCTTGCCCTGATATGTCATTTTTGCTGGGTACATACAAACATTTAAAGGAATGTTCAAATCCTAGATGAAACTGACTACATCTCACTTTATACTAATGCTTCTGGGAAAGGCATGAACACATCCACCTTCTTCAGCTATGAGTAAATTGAGTTTTTTTTGCCTTGCTTAGGTAACCAGTCTAGGAGAAGGAAAACTCTGAATTCAAACAAGCAGCATACCATGTAAAAATTGACTTTGTATCACTTACTGCTTATGACATGCACACACACACACACACACACACACACACACACACACACACACACACACAATATATATATATATATATATATATATATATATATATATATAAGCAATGAGGATTTTAGTAATATATAGAAAAAGCATTGACCATGAAAAAAATGATTTATACATAGTAACAAAAGTCTGTACTATATTTAGTTCATGCAAACTATTGACACTATCTAAAATCTTTCAGGGTACCTTATACATGAGGAATACAAGTGCCACACACCCACCCACACACACATGCACATACATATTAGGGCTGCAACAATATATTTTTATCAAGATACAAGATTTGTTTAAAGAAAGACCTGAGAAATTTTGTCTGAATTTCCAAAATGAGGAATCATCATTATTATACCCTTATGTACTTGGACTAGTATCCCCATTTTGGATATTTTAATCAAGTTTTTACCACTGTACACTTTGGCCTTCTTCAGTTGTCTTTTTGGTAATTTGAAACCAAACTCTTTATCTATTCCTATGTTACACATGGTCTAGTGGATAAAATATTTTTAAAAGTCTATCTAGTTACCAGGTTGTTATATGTTCAATCCTTGGACCAGTACTCTGGTTCAGAGGGAAAAACTCGCAACAAAATAAATCTAACCCAGTCGACTGGGGCTGTAGAATACACCAACTGCATCTCTGTAGAGGGATAAGACCACATCCAACGTGTCCTGGATATGACACAAAACAATCTGATGGTAAGGCTCCAGTAATGGTGGAGCTTTTGGGAATGCAGAGGACCCCTTTATTCCCATTGCTTCTAGGTCCACTCTGGCTTGGAATGGTAGGGTCCTATCTTTGGGTTAGATAGAACTAAACAGTGTACTTATGCTAAACTGAATTGCTTGAAATAGGACTGTTCATATGTATAAAAATAGATTTGGCATCAGATATCCTACAATTGTTGTATATTGACCTTCGACCCGGCCAAACATGCCATTCCAAAGTGATGCACCGGAAGGAAGTGACACATTCCAATGGCCAGTAATCGAAAGAAATTGCGTAGGCGGATTTGGCTAACGAAATGGGACAAGGTAAAAGCCCATGATACACTCATAGACTGATGCACCGGAAGAGAGTGACCTCTGAACTGCATGACAGTTATTTCCACTTGATGACGATCAAACATGCCATTCCAAAGATTGAGTGGGCGATTGAGCGGGCGATTGAGTGGGCGATTGAACTATCATGTAGCTCGGTGAGGACAAGAAGTCAGTGAGTTGGAGATCAGATGAGTTGGAGACAAGATGTGGTAGGGAAAGCCACCACCCAGCAGAAGGGGCCCTCGGGGCCCCCAGTAGTTTTGGAGACCCGTTGGTGACAAGATATGGTAGAGAAAGCCAGCACTCAGCAGAAAGCCAGCACTCAGCAGAAAGCTGAGCCCCTGGGCCTCCGGTTGAGCATCAGGAGAACGAGAAAAACACAACGCTGATGGCCATAAGAGTGGGGGTCAATGTATTGCAGTTCTGTTTGGTCTCCAACTCCCTCTCACACGCAAATGTTACAAATAAAGTGAGAGGTATATTTTTTAAAGAAGTCTTTGCTCGTCTTTATTCATTGCGTCAGTATGTATCCAGTATATATGTATTATGTGTTTGTATAGTTAATCATGGTCATGGTTATTGAGTGGCTATGCAATATATTAAATTGTATTACAATGGGTGATATGCCATAAAAACAAACCAAAGCAAATCAACTTGAAGAATTAATTCTTTGAGAGGCAAAATTTTTTACTTGAATTCTGTAATTATTTGCCTTTACTGCCAAGTTTATTCTGAACCAGAGTGAGGATACTTGTTTTAGTCACATCCATCTGTCAAGTAAATTTGTTTAAAACTTATCATATTTGATAAGACTGTGTAAACCCCTCATCCAGAAACATCTACATAAAAAGAAATATTTTTTCAAATTTTTCAGTCCAAAAGTTAGGGATGTGTATTATATATAATAACTATAAAATTAACTTCTCTTCTGGCCAAATACTTTTGCTCATTCAGGACAGAATGACTGAAAATATGGTATAACTATAGTTCAAACTAATGTGTTTTCTCCTGTTATAGAGAAATATCCACTGGAATGTTGGATTATGAACTTGTTGCTATTTGCTACAAGATGCTTGTATTTTTGTATAAACATGTCTGTATGCTTGCTGTAAATACGATGTGAATTTTGTCTTTTAAGATATAATTTGAATTATGCAAAATTTATTTTTAGTCAGTACAAATGGATTAAAAGTTGAACAAATGCTAAATTTAAGTTAAATTTAGTTGCTGCAAATTCTAAAAAGTCAGTGCATATTATATGTAAATTTTTTTCCCTAAAATTTCATAGATGAAAGTTAGTGTGAGTTAGTGAGTATGCGTTATTCACAAATAATTACAGTACTGACTTGACCTCAGGCTCCAACCAAGAATACAAGGTTTACTGGATGGCGAAATATGATGTAGAAAATTGTTTTTAAATCTCATAAATAGTGGAACAGACAGGATCAAATCAATATTTTTCATATGGCTAGCAATTTGTTGGATATGTTTTTGAAGTTTAAAAGTTTTATGTCTTAGTTCATATTTATTTGATGCCTGATTGAAGGCATAACTTAATAGGTAAAATTATTTATCCATTATTCTAATTATACTTAAATTTGATCGATTGATTTATTTTAATGCTGTGTACACTTGTCTAGGTTTATTTTTGGCTCAGAGGTTAGAAAATCACATTCATTGTATGTTTATATTTATATTTTTTGTGTGGTTGTTTCTTAAAAGATTTTTTGCACAAAGTTCTATTGAAAATGAACAATTTTTAAACAGGTTTATTTGTCCCATATATAGGACCCTAACAGTTATTATCACTCCTGGTCAGAGTGGATCCAAGAGTATTGGCATTGAAGGAGTACGCCACACTTACCAGATCTTAAGAACTGGAGCCTCACCATCAGATGAAATATAGTGTCATACTCAGGGCACTCCTTTTTGTGGGATGAGGGTTACCTCCCTGCAAAGGATGATGTTAGTATATTCTATACCCTGCCTCACAAATAGTAGGACGAATTAGATCAAATCCATATTTTTCATGTTAAAAAGTTTTAAATCTTATTATTCTGTCTATTTGATATGAGACTAAAGGTATACATTGATAGGTAAAATTATAATTCTTGAGTTATACTGATTTATACTTAAATTTGTGACATTTGTGACATAACAATAAACAGAAATTATTGAATATTGTAAAATTGCATATTGTAAAAATAAGTGATTTTTCCCTGCTGATCATGTGAGTGTCAGTATGTCCATTTAGCAAAGATTTTCGAATTCTCACACAAATGTAATGTGTATTGATTGATGCCAAAGTAAAAGAAAATAAGGAAATGTAAGCACACTTGCACTCTCAAATTAGAATTTTGGTAATGCTCTTTCTTTATTACACACACACACACACACACACACACATATATATATATATATATCCCAAATTGTAATGGCCCAAATAGCTCATGCATACAAAAGAAGATTATAAGGGCTTTTAAGTTTTTAGGATTCAAAATAGAAGTTTCATCAAATAATAAGATAGTTAATTTCTGGATGTGACACTAAACCTTTCAAATAACACATATAAACCTTTTCTAAAAACTGACCAGTACCCTTCCTATATTAATGTAAACTCAAATCACCCGAAGACCATAATTAAACAAGTCCCCAAAGCAGTAAATTTGAGAATAAGGAATTTATCCGCCAATGAGAAAATATTCCAAGAGAGTAGTAAGATATATATGGATGCCCTTAAAAATAGCGGTTTTAGGGAAGAGTTTACCTATCAAGAAGAAAATATACCTAATGATATTAATAAAGAAAATAAGAAGTACAGTCAAAAAAATAGAAAAAGAAAAATTATATGGTTTAAGCCCCCTTTTTGTAGACTAGCAAGTATAAATGTAGGTAGATATTTTTTGAAATTGATAGACAAGCACTTTAAATATAATAATATACTACATAATATATTTAATAGAAAAATGTTAAAAATTAGTTACTCCTGTACGAAAAATATTTTTCAAATAATCAATAATCATAATAAAGAGATAATTAAGGAATTTCATGACCGAACGAATAATAATAATAATAATAGTAAACAAAATGAATGTAATTGTAAAACTCAAATGAATTGTCCCATGAATGGATTATGTAACTAAGATAATGTAGTATACCAAGGAATCATTTACCCAAAAGAAAATGTTAATTTAAGAAAAACTTATATAGGAATTTCCTCAACAAAATGGAAATCTATATACGCTAATCATAAATTTTCTTTCTCCCATGAACATCTGAAAAACCAAACAGCCCTATCTAAGCATTTTTGGAGTTTGAAAAATAAAGGTTTAACCCCTGAGATTCAATGGTCCCTATTGAAAAAGTCGAATACTCCAAAATGCTTTGATAGTAGATGTAATCTTTGCCTAGAAGAAAAAATACAAAAAATGACCCTGAAAAATTATTAAATCAGTGATGTGAATTAATAGCTAGATGTAGACATAGGAATAAATGTAAACTATAGACAAATTATCATAGATAATGTTTAATTAACCAAAACATAGGATTGATTTGAGATTTGAGGTGAAATGAATAAAATGAAATAAAATAAAAAGATGAGAAGAAACCATGTGATGAGTACATACTTTTCAATGGAAGGGTAACTTAATGAATAGGCACAAATATGAATTTTGAATTTAAAATTTTAATTTTAAATTTTGAATTTAATTTAAGTATTACTGTATCCTTACATAAGGTTATTATGGAATGTTGTACTTCCCTAGATTATTATTAAATCTGGAGTTTTAAGTTGAAATGTATTTAGAATTCTAAAATTTAAAAAAATTTAATTTACTATAATTCCAACCAGTAATAAAAACTAAAAACTGGAAGGGGGCTAAATAGGGAGGAAACTCTTCACCCCTCTTCAACCCCCTCCAACCCTCCTTCCTGTGTCTATTGTGAATTATTTTATCCATTAGATCTGAAGAAGTCCTGTTATTTTTGGTGTTATTGATTAATATCAATACCCATAACAGGATGGAAATAAATTTATAATCTTAATATCACCAGTTTTTGTTTTTCTTAAAGAAATATATATATATATATATATATATATATATATATATATATATATATATATATATATATATATGTATATATTTATGCAATTTTATATTCAGCTTCAGAGGTTTTGCCGTTTTAATTTTGACAAGTTTCAGTTCTATATTTTTTGGTAATATATAATACCTAATAATATCTGTTTCATTGAATGATGAAAATGATAAAATTTTCTTATTCTTTGGATTAATAGAAAATTGCTTTTTATAATCAAAAATGTTATAAAGGGGTGATACTCAAAGTTGCTCATCAGTACACATCTTAACTTGAATTTGGAATCAGCCTATATATATATATATATATATATATATATATATTCTGTATAAGTTTAATGAAAAAAATTCAATTCCATGGTCGCATTATAAACTTATTTCAGGTCTACAAAAATGACCTTAATCAGATAGAATTTAATACATTAAATTCCATCTGATAGAGGTCATTTTTGTAGACCTGAAATAAATTTATAATGGAATTGTGAAATCTAATTTTTTTCATTAAATCTATGAAAAATGTTTTCACTCTGCACGTGAATTTTGATATATTTTTGATCTGGAAATTATTATATATTTGATTGCTGTTGATATTGAACCCTTAGCTGGAGATTCCTATTCACTTTGGATTGCTACTTAAGAGCCTCAACTTATACTATTTTCCTCGGATTATATATATATATATATATATCATCAAGTTGGGCTGATAAAATGGAGTTCTCTAACTTTCTCTCTCTTTCTCACCATTGGTCCCTATCATCCATTGCTTTTGGCAGGTCTTCTAGATTACATTACATCCAGTATCTGTACATGTTTGTGTGTGTGCGTGTGTGTGTGTGTGCAAACCATTGTTTTTGCAAATTGAATAATGATCTTTATTAGTAAAAATTTGACTTACGCACAGGTTCTCTGTTTAACCAAATTTTACTTGTTCTTTTATGTAATTCCTTAAATCAGGTCCCATGTATCTTTACTAAATATACAATATATCTCCTATATGTTGATGTTGTATTAATCTTTTACCTTAAAAATATCAAAATATCAGACATCACTGATAAACTAAATAAAGCAGAACTGACAATAGATTTCAGCTTTCTCGTCCCTTGAATTTCTGATAAAAAAGTTTTACATTATTTTGATAAAAAGCAAACTAGAAAAGTCTTCCTGAATCAAAATAAAAAACAAAACAAAACCTGATAAGTTTAAATTATGATGTACTTTTGAAGTGTTCCTTTGTGTAAATCTTATCAAAATCTATGCAGCCATTTTGAATGGTGGAATTATAGCTGTACATAGATACCTGCATATAAAATAAGAGTCTCACAGAATATTTTTTTGATATTTATTCAAGAGATCAGACATTACAATAGCTGCATAAAGTAGAAAAAGAAAATATTAAGTGCTCTAATGATAAACACTCTGATAAGAAAACCAGAACTTCTTTAGTTTGGCAATTAGTATTTTAATATCAAGCTTACTCTATAGATTTTAAAAAGACATAATGAAAGTCTCATGCTATCAGCCAAAGTAAATTTTTTGCAAGATTTTCTATCTGTGTATAACAAAAACTCTCATTACATTTATATGTATGAAACTGTAAACCAACAAAAATGGATCATTATTGTAAGACTTTTATTTGATCAATACACTTATTGTTCTAGCTTAGAGAATAAACCAATTTACAGTCCAATTTGCAATTGAATGAAAATTTTATTGAGTCTCTAATTAATGATGAATATCATTTTTAATCATCTAAATTCTAGATATGATAGAGAGATCCGGCTCATTGGTCAAGTGGGTAGAGTGTTCGCCAGTGGTCCGGAAGATCTGGGTTCAATCCCAGGTTGCATCATACCAAAGACTTTAAAAATGGTACTTGATACTTCCTTGCTTAACACTCAGCAATATAAGGTATGTATCAAGAGTAAAGTGGAGCAATCCAGAGAAAGAAGTACTGTCCTCGGTGTAGTAGCTATTGAAAAGGGAGCTTTCTGGTTGCCCTCGACTCTGGTTGCCAGCTATACTTTTTACTTTTATTCCATCCTAAATAGAAGCATCAATATCATCATGGACTGTTGTTACAATGGAAACCTTATGGATTTACAGGTTGTATATTACTAAGATTTTCTCTTGTTTACACACACACACACACACACACTAAGTATGTATGTATGTATGTATGTATTTTCCCAACCTCTTTGTCAAGATGCAACACAAAGTCAATTTTTAAGAGGAGTCCAGCTTGTTTGAGTTCAGAATTTTTCTTATCTTAGACCATTTGCTTTATCAAGGTGAAAGAGTCCCATCAGTTTTTATTTTTTACTCATTGTGGCAGAGGGAAGAAATGATTCCTGCCTTTCTTAAGCACATTAGAACAAAGTGAAATATAAACCACTAGTATTTGAACTTAGCTCACTGAGCCCATTTCTTTAAGATAATAACAGTTTCATCGTGCATATCTCTATGTATGCAAATCAGCGGATACATTTAAAAGGCAAATACATAGAAATTGTATAAGAATCATTTCCCATAAAATTAAATCTATGTGCCAAATTTGTACAAGGGTCTTAAAAATCTTGCTTGTTTAAAAAGACATGTCCAATAATTACAGGTATGTATGTATTCTTTTACAAAATGATATTCACACTTGACTGAGGTGACAGCTGATATGTATGTAACTTGAATCCAACAGAAATAGGACATCATAACCAGATGTTTATAAGATAGATACAGTAAAAATGCTCTGAATTAAAGAATCAAGCAACTTCTATACTGCTATTATGCTACCAGTGTCTCTCTACTCTTTATATCCTTCAATCAAAGAATTATTTGGATAATTTGATTCCTTGTTTTTGCTCTTCATACAGTATTCTAACTAGTATATTCTTCTACCTTCTTGAAACATAATATCCACTTTTGGTCTTTTTTTTGTATATGTATTTACACAACCCCTCTACCTTGGGAAGGATGTGACACTAAGTCAATTTTAAAGCTAAGCAAAGCAGATTTAAAAACAGAATTTTCTTTCTTTTTGATTAGTTACCAAATCTAGACTAAATATCCCATTCTTCCCTACTATATATTTATAGCTGGAGTTGGGTAGAGAACAGATGGATTTATGTCTTTCCCAAGGGCATTAGCACAAAGTGAAATGCAAATCTTGTCTAGGATTTGAACTCAAATCATCAATTTCATTTCCTATCTTGATAACAGTTTTGCTAAATGCACCTCCTTTTTTTGACAGCACAAAGTAAAAATGGTATCAAACAAATTTTTTTCCAATAGAAATCTTCCCATATCTTTTCACAGAATTCTATTTCAAATCCCTCATTTCTGTTGAGTAGAGGAAGAGTAAATCATTGCAACTTTTCAACTCAATAAAAGCACCTCACGGTGCCTGTGGTGTAATGGTTATCATCGTAGGAAATGGACATGGCGACACGAGTTCAAATCCTGGACAAGACTGATTGCATTTCACATAGCACTAATACCCTTGGGAAAGGTATGAATCCAATTATTCTCCCTCCAACTATTGGTAAATAGTAAGGCAGACAGGATTCTTTAGCCTTGGTAAGGCAACTAGTCTAGGAGAAGGAAAAACTCTGAATTCAAACCTGTTAAACTCTGCTTAAAAATTGACCTTGTGTCATATCCTGCCTGAGTGGAGGGGTTGGTAAATATGATAAAAGCACCTCATATAAGAAATGGAACAAAAAAACAAAAATTGTTTGATACCATTTTTGTTTTGTATTGATGAGGAAAGACACCGCAACAAGATTTTTTTTTCCTTATGTGCATATTTCATCTAAAGAAGGCCAGAGAGTGTACTGATCAAAACTTCATGGGAAAAACAAAAATAAAAAGGTGTTCAGTGAGGTAAATGTAAATGTAGAGTTGCAGGTATCTTGAAGAAATTTAACAGAGATGAAGAGACAAAGATGAAATGAAGATATGATGATAAGATTCGGTTGTTTATATAAGGAAAGAAAAAATCAGACATGTGGTCACAGAAAAATCCTACTCACTTTGGACCAGTCTCAAAAATTAGAAGATGTGAAGTATTTTCAAATCAACCAAAGAAAGAAGTATTCTTTGATGAATGAGAGAAGTGTTTTCTCTTAGACCTGAAATTGAGGTTTCTCTTCAAAATAATGATGCCCCCTTCAGCTCCACTATAGCATTCCAAAAGTTGAAAAGAAATGTCTATTCATTGGAACTTATTTTCTTCAGTCAATTATTTTGTGAACCAGTGAGACGACACTTTCCAATATAACTAACTTCATGTGAATGATTTCATAGACCACTGACTTTAGAAGATCATGTTCCAGAGTCATATCATGAAGTTTGAGCTACTGGATGAAATCTTTAATTCTCTTGGATCAAATCTCCTATTTTCTTGAATCTAATCTATTCTGTTGAATCAAATCTTCTCTTCCATTGGATCAAATCTTTAATGTGCAAAATGTTGTCTTCTGTGGTTGATGAACCTGGATGCCTGACAAGTGGCTTGTATACCTCTCTGCAAATGCATGATACTAGACTGATACCTGTTTCTTGCTCATTATATGCTCACCATTCATAGCAATTCATGAGGAATTCCTATTGGATTTTTGCTCTTGAGATGTAAAAATCTTACCATACCATGCACCTTTATGTTTTTCCACAGTTCTATGTTAGTAGTTATTTTAGTTGTGACATCACATTCCCATTCACTCAAAATTTTTTGTGTTTATATCTTTCACAGAATTTTAATTCTATCTAATTTCTGCCTGTTTGTACCTTACTGTTTATATAACCCTTATAGAAGTAACACAAATTGTCTCACCATTTTCCTTACTGAATAGGCTTTGAATTGTTGCAAAGTTTTCATGAGGAATGTTTAGCTAATCAAAGTTATAAAATTTGCACAAGGCTCTCATATTGTTTTTCTTGTCATGATCTTGTTGGGAAATGCCAACATTAATCCTATGTGGAGCACACAGAGACCACTCTCAAAAGAATGTTTTCAAGTTGGCCAACTACTGTATCAACAGAGGATACTGAACAACTGCTTCAAAGTAGTCATGAATATTTTAGGTTATGGTAATGCTAACATTTGGTTTAGCATAAGAAAGAGTATATATTGGAATTACATACCTGCATATAAACCTTCTACTGAAGTGAAGTTTTAGCTGTTTCTTTAATCTTTGACTGAATTTTTGATCAATTCTTTTTTTCACCAAACTTATATGTCCAAGGGACCTACTTCAAAGTAGAAGGTTGAAACAATATATTAAAGAATGTATTTTTTTTCATATATATATATTTACAATGTAAATAAATAAATACTTCTAATATTGTTTTTTCTTTAAGTGCTCAATATCTGAGATAGACCATGGATAAAATTGTTTCTTAAAAACTTTTTTTTTAAAATGAATGCAAACCAGTTGGTTAATACAAGCTTTTAGTATTACTGACTGTTTTGCAAATTTATTGAGAAGTTCATCTGATGCTTATCCAACAACTGATAAATTCGTGAAACTGTCAGTAACATTAATGCTTGAGTGAACCAATGAAAATTTTTAGGAATGATATGTAAAATAAATTTTAACTATATTCATGCATTAACCCTCTCACTCTGAATATATTACCCAGTTGGCTGAAGCTGTAGAATACACCAACTGCATCTCTGTAGAGGGGTAAGACTTCCACCAATGACTATCCTGGATATGACACTAAACAATCTGATGGAGAGGTTCCTGTATTGCTGGAGCTTTGGGAAATGCAGAGCACTCCTTCATTGCCATTGCTCCCAGGTCCACTCTGGCCTAGGGTGGTAGCACCTGATATGGCCCTATTTATGAGTCAAATAGAACTGAACTGTGTACTTATGCTAAACTGAATTGCTTGAAATAGAACTGTTTTGATATTTAAACAGAGTACTTATGCTAAACTAAATTATCTGAAAAAAATTGTTTTTTGAAATAGAAATATTTTTCATAATTTAACTGTGTACTCAAACTAAACTGAATTGTTTGACAAAGAACTGATTATTTGTATAAAATGGATTTGGCATTAAATAACCTACAAAACTTGATATGCCATAAAACCCAAACAACCAACCAACTCTGAATATATATATATTATTTATTACATACATACACATACTTATACATATCTTTTATTAGATACAAACACTTATATATATATGATGGACTCTCCCATTGGTCTTGACATATGAGAGTTTAGTTTAGTTTAGTTATTAGATTCCCTACCCAGGTGATTTGTTTAGAGTGGTGAAGGCCAATGTAAAACCAGTTAAACCTTTTGGATGAGATAATAACAGAAGAATGGTACATGACAATGTCACAGATTCTCTGAAACAATACTGTTAAGTTTTAAACTCAGAGTTTTTCTTCCTCCTAGACTGGTTGTCCTACTCTAGCCTTCCCTACTATAGTCTGCCTTACCATTCTACTCATATCTGGGAAGGAGGAGAAATATTAGCATGAAGTGGAATACAAACAGTGTATATAAAATTTAGATACTAATTCCCAATGTATCATAAAAGAAGTGCATTTGGTTGTCTAATGTTTTATCTACATGTTTATTACTAAAATTTTCCTTATATAATTGAATGTAGACCAATGATTATTGTTGTTCTATATCAGATATGGAGCATTGTAGAAGGAACAACATAAGTTGTATTACACACACACACACACACACACACACACACACACATATATATATATATATATATATAGAGAGAGAGAGAGAGAGAGAGAGAAAGAGAGAGGAGTTTATTAGCATAACTCAATTAAAATGACATACCACAGCAAAATTTTTAATAAACTTACAATGCTCTAACTTAAAGAATAAAGCAATATCCAGTTCAATCTGCCACTGAATTTTAATTTGTACTGAGCATCATTTTGTGATTTTGTAATCATCCCAATTTTCAATATAATGGAGAAAGCTATAAAATATTAATTTGAATTTTTCACTCCTCCCTGAATTGAAATAACACCATAAACATGTATGGCTGTTGCAATGGGAGCAACAGATCCCCTGGCATTGCTATTCTAGTGACAGAAATATTCCTGAAGTTTGAATAAAAAATGTTTGCAAGAGTTTTTGGCCATAAAATGATAGTCAGGTGCACCTAACAACAAGGATTAAAAACCTTGGCTGTTTAGTTGTAAGTGGTTGGGAGAAGAGATGATTTCATGCCTTTCTTAATGGTATTATTACAATGTGAAACATGAAACTGCAAGACTCGAGAGACTGTTCTACAACTTATGAGAGAAAAAGAGATGAATTCATGCCTTTCTAAATGATGGTATTGCAACATGAAACATGAACAGCCTCATCCAGGATTTGAACTTGGCACATTCAGCCCATTTCCAATTGCCATAATGATTACACCATGTGAACCTCCAGTCTGTTCACATGTTATTACGTATTAATCTAGTTCCAGTTGTATTCCTGCAGTTTAAGTCAAAATCTTCCAATAAAGTTCTAGCAAGAATTTTGCTTACAAAATGATAGTCAGTTAGTTGTATGGCACTGTTCCTAATACGAATGAAACTTTGAGTATAACTGCAAAAGCATCTGTTATCGAATGAAAGACAGTAGCAGGAACTTTAGTTTTGCTATGGCAGAAAAACTATACCTAGAGCTGATGATTCCATACAGCCAAGTAATTCTGTAAATGTCAGATGACCAGTTACATGGCAGTAAGCATTCAGAAAAGCCAGTGAAAACATTCTACTTGCCTCAGTTCGGTAGAAGAGGACACCATTGCAGCTTTAGAGAAAAGAAATAAGGTAATATACTTATAAGTTATTGAGAATAAGGTAAGATACTTGTAAATTATGAAGAATAAGTGTTTTCTATTGTATGTTCATTTTATTCTTTTGTGATCAAGTATACATAATATAACTGGCCCATTGGTCTATTGGGTAGAGTGTTCACCAATGGCACCATAGACTGGGGTTTAATCCCAGGGTGAGTCATACTAAAGACTAAAAAATTGGTACTTGATATCTCTTTACTTAACACTCAGAATTATAAGGTATGTATCAAGGGTAAAGTGGAGCAATCCAAGGAAAGGAGTAGTGCCCTTCCCTACACTTTGGTGTAGTAGCAATTGAAAAGAGAGCCTTTCGTTTTTTACTCACTACAGAAATACTTAACACTTGTACTCGGTTATAGCTAACAGAATCAGAACCGGCAACCCCTGAGGTTTCAATATAGGACGTAGTTCGAAGTTCTGTGAAGGTTCCTGAGTTCGACAAACACCTGAAGAAGGCTGGAGGACATATCGGCTGAAACGTTGTAGAAATAACGATAAAGATGAAGACAATAGTCCGAAAACCCTTAATGATAAAAAGCCTTTCTGTAAGTTTGTGACAGCTTGGCAGCATGAAAAGATATTCTTTGATTCTAAGATTCCAAACCATTTACATGACTTGGACTATCTTGTTTTCATCTTGCTACATTCACAATGTCTGAGATGAGTAATTATTGACAAAGATTAAGATATCATTGCACCTGGACATTGTCAAGCAAACAAATGTGATTGCATATAAATGCTGACATCATGTGATTTCACCTGAGCAATGACAAATAAAGTGTGATTAAAAGAAAATGATTGTAATGGAGTGATGGAAATATTAAGTTTTGCTTGTAACCAAACATTTGTAAGTGAATTTGGTTCTGACATTAAATAGTTCATAAAGGTATTGATATGTTGTTAAACAATCCAAATCAAACTTGGTAATAACAGTAGGGTCCCATCTCTCTGTCAAATAAATGTCTGCTCTGTCAGTGATACTTAGAATACACTGGCTGTACCCTCAGCAGAGAGATAAGACCTCCTAAATGGAGTGTCTAGAGTATGACATGGCACCAGTTCTGGAGCTCTGGGTTGTGGGGAGTCATTCCTTCATTACCATTACTCCTTGGCCCACTCTGGCTTGGAGTGGTAATACCTGTTAGCATCTTATCAACAGGTCAAATAGATCTCTTTAAAAATTATATGCATTTGATAAGAATACTTAATTCCGTATATCTGTTTGAAAATCATTGGTATTAGATGGGAATACTTGAAACAATGTAGCTTTATGTAAGTTGTGTTGGGAGTGGTTGTTTGGGACTGCAATTGTTTGCAAATGATAATTATCATTAAGTACTTGAAATGATTTAGTTGTTTAGAAATATAAAAAAGTCTGACTTTGACATTAAATGACCAATCAAGGGTTGACATGGTTCAAACCAACCAACCAAATGTTAGTTTGGACTTCTGCTTGATAATTCCTTAGTAAAACTCTTTTATTACATCTTTACTCTTTGTCATTTTGAAACCCTCAGTTTATAATGACTTAATGACATTGATTTGGGAATATAAAAAAAGAAATTTGTTTAACTGCCCCTCAGTTCTGCCTGTCAATACTATATTTACACAAAAGGGAATATAGTTGTCATTTACCAAGTTTAGTTTTGTTTGGCCCAAGGCCAGAAATGTAGAGTATCCAGTGAGAATTAAAATCATTTGTAATGGTCTGCTAATCTAATTTGTTAACCCTTATAACATGTAAGGCACATGTGAATGTAGTTGCTGGCTTCTCATAATTGTCACAAATTTCTTTTATAATAAGAAGAAAGAGAAATTAAACAATTAAAAACTTGAATTCAACGAGCCAGAATAAATTTGAATAAAGATATGAATATGCAGCAATCCTAAGTACACCACTTATATATATCTATACAATTTTATTTTTGTTTTCAATGCTGCAGAGTTTAAAAATTAATAATACCTAATAATATCTGGTTTCGTTCTCTAATGTTCTACTATAAATTATAAAATCCTGGTATCCTTGTTTTGGAAGAAAATTAGATTTTTTTAAAAATTGTTAAGGCTGTGCTTATTCATTGAAAATACTATGTATAGATTGATAGACAGATATGGACTGAGAGAGATGTACACACACATATACACAGAGACACACACACACACACATATAATATATATATATTAAAAGTATTTGAGAAGATTAGCTTCATAGGAAAGGCAATAACAATGGAATGGATAATTATTGAAATAAGGAAAACAAGAAATTTTGAATGTTTTTATTTTGGTAATAAATTATGAATGTGAGGGATTTACAAAAGAAAAATTTACAAAAGAATGGAAGAAAGAATTATAGAAGAAAAAAGAAGGAAAGAATCACAGATGAAATTATCACCCTGATCAAATTGTGTTGACTCTCCCTTTCCATGTGTCCCTATTGTCCATTGCTCTTAGAAGGTTCTCTCAGCAGCATCCAATTTCCACACAGAAAGATGAATGTAAGTCTTTACTGATTGGCCTACATCAGTATATCCATGTGTAGAAGTCTATTAGAGAATGTCACGTATGAGTTTGTATTTACTTCTCCAGCAGTGCACCATATATCTTATTCATCTAACTTGTATGGTTTGTGAGATAGGAAGTAAGTGGCCATACAGCTGCTTTTTGTGCAATCTTGCTTCCAGGATTTCTTTTAAAGTGTATGTAGTATTCTTGTGTAGTTCCTATCTAGTGTTTTCTTCATGCATTTTTATTCGTGTTTGGTGGTGGATCCATACAGTAGCACTGACTCAGCCACAGATTGGAAGATTTTTATATGTAGTAGCTGTCTATGCCTTTGCTAGATGTATTTTGACAGTACTTTCAGATAATGTTATGAACTGGATTTATTTCTCTGAAACCCATTTTGATTTTTGCTTAGAATTTTCTTGATTTCAGATTGAGAAACAGGGCATTATAAACCTTAGCAGGTATATCAGAAAGAGTTATTCTTCTGTAGTTTTTAGTGATTCTGAAGTCGCCTTTCTTGATGAAGGAGAGAATACAACCTTTTATCTATTTCTCTACTGTGTCTTGTTTATACACAGCATTGCAAAATTGAAGAAGTATGTCATCAGATTTCCTTGTCTCCCATTCCAAGGGTGTTTTGTCAAGGCATGCAGCTTTTCTGCTTTTAATTTTTTTTTTTCCAGTACCATGTCAAGTTCCTCCTCCATTATCTGTCTTAGTTTGATATCTAGTAGGCTATTAATAATTTTTTTGGTAGGTTTGTCAGTGATTTCAGGAGAGTGTACATATTCTTGAAATGTTCTTTCCACTTGTCAAGTCTTTCTTCTCAGCTGGCTGCTTTTAATTTTGCTCTCACTTACTTCATTTACTATCTGCCAAGCTAATCATGATTGTCTATCTTCTACTAATTTGAATTCAGAGTTTTCCTTCTCCAAGACTGGTTGCATAACCAAGACTAAAGAACCCAATCTGTCATACTATTTATCTATAGCTTAGAGGAGAATAGATGGATTCATAACTTTCCCAAAGGCATGAACATGATGTGAAATGCAAACAATCTCAACTTGAATTTGAACAATATGTTGCTGATTCCATTTCTGATGATGATTACTAGAATGTTAATTCCACCTCTTCTATGCTGGAAATCTTGTTAAAGGTAAATAGTAGAGTAGTTTGGGCACTTTAGCCATTGTAAGGCAACCAATCTTAGAGAAGTCAAAACTTTGTATTCAAAACCAGAAAACAGTTGTACAGAGAACCTGTGGTAATCTGGTATGTCATTCTGTTATCAACTCATCCAAAAAGTGTGGCTAGTCCAACGCAAGGCCGCACAATGATAAACAAATCATTTATGTAAGCAATCTAGTGGTTTACATTTTTAGCTGAACTACTGGGTACTGATATGTTGTACTAAATGGAAGAGAGATTTTCTTTTTGTTTTCTATATATAAACACACACACATACACACACACACACACACACACATATATATATATATACAAGTTGCCTTCAATAAGTTTCCAGACTATTTTGGTATGGGCACTTTTATTGATAGTACACACATGAAACTCTAGTCCCCTTCAAAGTAATCTTCTCCGGCTACAAGGCACTTGTTGTACCGTTCCAACAACTTCTGGAAGGCCCTATGGAAGTCCTCGTGCGTGAGTGTGTCAATGACCTTCAGCACAGCCTCTTTCATCTCCTCAATTGTCTCATAATGACAGCCTCTGAGCTTAGGGAATAACCAAAAGACACAGGGAGCAGGGTCTCGACTATAGGGAGGGTGTGGAACTGTCATGATGCTCATCTTGGTCAAATAGTCTGTGGCAAGGATGGAGTTGTGGACTGGTGCATTGTCCTGGTGGAAATATCACTGACCCGATTTGAAGAGTGCTGGCCTCTTCCGACGGAATCTCTTCCTGAACTCCCTTAAAACCTCAACATAGTATTCCTTGTTGACTGTCTGTCCAGTGGGAACCCAGTGCATCTAGATCATGCCAGTGCAGTCAAAAAAATGGATCATCAAAGATTTGTGGGAGGATTTGCTCTGTCTGGTCTTTTTGGGTCTGGGAGAGCCAGCATGCTTCCACTGGTAACTCTGTCTCTTGGTCTCTGGGTCATAGCAGTAGATCCAGCTTTTATCACAGGTCACCAGAGCATCAAAAACTGTGGGATCTGAATTGATCAGCTCGACTATCTCCCTGCTGTCATGACGTCTTTCTATCTGATCTTCTCTGAGCTCCCTTGGGACGAACTTCACACACATCTTCTGCATCTTCAGTTCCTCACAAATAATTGTGTGTACAGTTCCCACACTGACATCAAACTGTGCACTTATTGTCTATATAGACACACAATGGTCCTTATCCATGAAATTCTTTATTTGGCCTATCAACTCTTGTGTTCTGACTTCCTTACTCCTCCCACATCTCTCATCATCCCTCACAGACTCCCTGCCTTCCTTGAATCTCTTATGCCACTCAAAAAATGATGCTCAATTCATGCAAGATGGTCGAAAAGCAGTCTGAAGCATTCCATATGTTTCTGTGGCATTTTTTCCAAATTTAAAACTGAATTTTATTGCATATCATTCTTCTAAAATGTTCTCATGTCCAGATTGAATTTTTGAAATTGACCAGCTGTGACAATCAGGCTTTAGTAGGGTGTATTCCAATTGCTGCTGTAGCTGTTCATTTGAAGCTGAAATCATAAAAATTGGTCAGTCATCTCATAAGATGTATAGCAATAACATATTGAATTTCCAAAAGTCTACAACAATTCAAAATGCCTGTACAAAAAAGTTTGGAAACTTATTGAAGGCACCTCATATATATATATATATATATATATATATATATATATATTTGTGAGAACTTTAAGTTGTTGTGCTGATCTTCTCTGTCATGTTAGTTGATTGGTTGATTGGTTTTAACAGCATGTAATGCATCTACAATTATTTTATGCTTAGAAGTTAGGAAATCCTGTTCTTTGTACATTCATACATATATTTTTATGTAGTCATTTCTTAAAAGTGTTTTTTGTCCTATCCAATTTAAATTATTTTTTAAACAAATCTGTTAATACCTGAGACGGGATCATAACAGGTATTACCACTCTGGATCAGAGTGGACCTGGGAGTAATGCAAATGAAGGAGTACTCCGCACTCTCCAGAATTCAGGTATCCCAATCAAATACAATTTAGTGTCATATCAGGACACTCCTTTTGGGGAAGGGTCTTACCCCTCTTTATGGGATACAGTCAGCATATTCTAAGCCCTACTAACAGAGCAGAATCAAGTTGGAGTTTTCTATCTATTTTTGTTTATATGTCTTGTCATTTTTTCTCTTTATAATTTATATATGTAAAAAAAACATCAAAGTAATTGTGTTTGCATGTGACTTACATGTGAGCAACTCTATAAATGTAAATTGTGTATCTTCATGCCTCAAAGAAATGTGTGGTCGATTGATGGTGCAATAGATAAATGCATGTTGGATGGTCAGGGGAATGTGTGTTGCATTTTCATTGCTGAACTGCTGTACTGAAAATGGAGAGTGAAACACACAAAATACAACTCAGCTCTTCACCTGTCCTTTCACTGAAAAGTGTTTTCCTGCAAAGAAATCAGATACATGATTCCTTTCTGTATCTTGCTTGTCTCATTAAAAGTAACTGACACCAACACAAGGAATCTTATTTCACTGCTATCTTTATAATTTCTCGGTAAATAGCTAATCAAAACATAATTGACTTTAAATTGAGAGAGAGAGAGAGAGAGAGAGAGAGAGAGAGAGAGAGAGAGAGAGAGAGAGCTTGGTTAACAGGTTTTTTTCTTTGCTCACTTCTGATATGAACAAGTGATTTTTCGATTTGGGAGATCAAAACTTTTTGTGTATCCACTTTGACTGTTGAATACCCTCTGACTACAGCAAGATATTCTATAATCAGAAAAGGTCATTAATAATAATTATCCCCTCTTCTTTTCTCTCTTTCACATCTGCATGAACTTTAAAGTATCTCTTTGAAGTTCCCAGTCTTTTCTGTGTTTGAATATCCCATTCTTAATTTGACACTGACCATTCTTTTTTTTTTTCTTAAGATTCTGAATATTATTATAGACTTTTGATTCCAGAGAAGTGGGTCCCTTACTATTAAAAATCCCTAAGAATTAATTTAACCTGATTGTCTGTGTGACTTTAAGCTGTTTGAGATTTTAGTCATTTACTCTGTATATGGGCTGACCCCTGATTTTGTTTATTTATCTATTTCTTTGTTGGACCTACACTTTGATTCCTTCAGCTTCACCAGGTCATTATTTTATTTATTTCTTGATCTAAAACAAGTTTAAACTAAGCAGTACCAACCCTGCTGACATAATGTAACATTTATTAATTTATTAAACATTTGTAATATTGCTCTGTATTTGTGAACTGAAGCATTATATTCGATAATTTGTTTCAGCTTTTATCCTTGTCTTTGCAGCTAGTATATTCATGTGTATGCAATGCTGATTAAGTTTTATTACTATTAAGCTGCGCACCCACTTTATGTTTTATGTATAAATAGTTCAGGTCATTTGTATTATTCAGTGTTCTTGAGAGGAAGCATAGAAATTCATTTGTTTAGTCACTTTCTTGCTTAAAGTCATCTTTAGTGGCTATTAACCGCATATCAATTCACATCTTATTTATAGAATGTATATAATGATTGTAGAAATATATCATAAAATTTAAATAATGATTATAAAAACATACAGAATTTAAGTAATTATTATTGAATTGCATTATAGAGTTTATATAATAATTATAGAAATTAAGTAGCCATTAAAGAAAGTAGTTAAATAAGAAGCCTATAGAGAAAGTAGTTAAATAATGATAATGGAAATATAAATAATAATTATAAAATTCTATCATAGATATTCAATTATAATCAAATTAAATAAATAAGGAATGCTCTAATAGAAGCTATGTTCCAATTCCTGACAAGGCTTTCATTTTGTAGTTTTGGAAAAGTATAAATCTATATCTACTTACTGTAGCTACAAGTAATAGATTGGGCTTTCTAGCTTTTGTAGGGCAATTGGTCTGAGAAGTTGCTTTGCTTTTATTACTGTATAACAGTAACATTCATACAAAAATTGCATTGTTATAATTGCAGGTACCTATTATGACATAATGGTTTGAAAATGAATCTCTAATGAGATTGATCATTACTGAGTGGCCCAACGAAGTGGTCTTGCACTAGACTTAGTAAATGATCATTTAAATCCTGTAATCCCACTATTTATAGTATATTAAAAAAAGTGATATATGTATTAAAAAATACAAAAACAAAAATGTACTTTATTACATAAGTTATTCATCTAGGCACATATCTTCAATTAAACTTAAAAATTTCTAAGTCTTAAATGAAAATATCTAAAGTTTCATTTTGATATTTTTTATCACACTTTCTATGCTTTTCCCAAGGGCATTGGTGCAAAGTGAATGCAAGCAGTATCAGTTGGAATTTGAACTAAGTTTACAGCTTTCATTTTATTCAGTTGATAACATTTACACATTGTACGCCTTCACAAAAACAAAATAATATATGCCTATCTTATTTAACTCTTTCCAGACTGAATTTGTTTCTAAATTTTAGTAGATAGCTCAAATCTAAATTTGGAGACAAATTTAAATGAGACCTTAAACAAATCTATATTGTGTATTCTGCAATACAACTGATTGGTATTAACACATTCAGTTAGAAAATGCATTTTTTTAAGAAAGTGCTAAAATGTTTGATATAAAATCTTTGTAAACTTGCAAGAATATTACAAAAAAGAATACAAGTAGATAATAATTCTATTGCATCAAATAATCTAAAAACCCTGTAAATAGCTGATTTTTCAAACAGTTCAGTAATTGCTGAATTAAAATGACTTCCATGTCCCTATTTTATTCCAAGTTTCCATACAATAATAAAAAATAATAATACAGGATCTGAGATCTTCAAAATATTTTTAATATAAAACCTGAAAATTTGCAAGTCATCCTCATATAATTTATTGTTATTAAAATTTTTTATGAACTTCTATTCCCAACATGAGTGAGGGTAATATATTAATGATAGTTAAATGTACTTAAAAGTTATTAATATACAAATTAGATTAAAACTTAAGCATTAGGAATTTTAATTACTGTGGTTAATTAATGTGATTTCTTTTTTGTTTAGTAAATGAGAGTAAAATTAATTATCAACACCTATTAAAAGTAAAGCCTAAAATCAGTCGCATTCAAACATATGTTAGCATATTTTAAATCAATACACTTAAACATAAGATTGACACTAAGCTGTACCTGATGATGAGATTTCAGTTCTGGAGGTCTAGGGAATATGAAGTACCTCTTCATTGCTATCATTTGACCTGGGGTCATAGTATCTTGAAGAGTATCATTTATGGATTGAATAGATTCATTAAAAATTATCTGTATTTGATTGGACCACATACAAAAACACCTTTTAAGAAGCAAATGCACAAAAAAAAGTGAATATAAATGTACAATGAACACATTTCCCTAAACTTCAGGCATAAAATAATCTTAGATGGATTGACATGATGTTAAAATCAATCAATTAATCAACCATCAGAGGCTGCTTCCCTAACAAACTACTTTAATATAAACTATATTGTCTTGTGTATTGGTAAAACTTTAAAGAACTAATCTTTAGGCAAAAAAAATGTTAACCTATGCACAAGTAATAATTTTATAAGTTTAATCTTGGAACATAATTGCATTTACTTGTGTGGAAGTGGGAAACCTGTGTCCTTAAGGCTGTATACAGCTATCAAAAACCATCAAGCATGGTCTTCAACAGTCTTCTCTAATGACCAATTAAAAGCCCCACCACTGATATCCCAGTATTTTTTCATAAAAAGCAATCTCATAATTTCATTAAATAGTAAAGTTTTTCATTTGTCTTAATGAACTTAAGTTGGACTAAGTCATTGAATTTAAATTCTAATTTTTTGCAAACATATTAGAAAGATTATTTGAGTATAGCTTTTTTAATAGAAAACCTTTAAACATAAAAATATTTTCTTCATCTGGAATGTAGTAATTATAAAAATACATAACAGAATTTAAGTAGTTATAACTGAACTGTATTATAGAATTTATGCAATGATTATAGAATTTAAGTAACAGTTATAGAAATAGAAAATTAAAGTAAGTACAGAAAATAGAATTTGAATAGTAATTATATTATATTATATTATATTATAGAATTTAAGTAATAATTATAGAAGTAGTCATTTACTAGGTTTAGCCTAATTTTACACCAGGCCAGAAATGTAAAATAATCAGTGAGAATTGAACTTATTAGAAATAGTTTACTTTTCAATCTCACTGACCATTATACACCATGCCAGACATTTATGTAAATGCATAGATGAAAAGCAGCTCTTGAAGTAAAAAATGAAGTAAAAAATGAATTCCATAAATTAATGATTTTATGACCATAAATCTAGTGTTAACAAATACATAATATGGTACATAAAATTATCACAAAAATGAAAAGGACCTGATGAATAAGATAAAACAAGAAAATATATAAAATCATAGTTTAATATTTATACAAAGATTAAAACTTTTTACAGCTGAAGTAAGAAGCAAGTTTTGTTATATAATTAAAGAATGATTTTTTATTTTAATCATTTTTTATTAATTATATTTCATCATTCAGTTTGGTTGGGTTTTGAACTATTCAGTTTAAGAGTTCAGGTGTGTAGTCATTTGGTGCAGTTTATGCTTGTGCACAAAGGATAATCTCCATTGTCATAATAAACCCCAGACAGGAAATGGGGCTGGAGTGTGGATGATGTCATGCCCAGAAGAGATGGGCTGGAAATTTGGAAGATTTTGAAAAAAGATTCAGTTGAGTCCTGACCATGGTGTTGAGATGTTAGGGTTCAACCATGATGTTGAGAAGTTGATATCCGACCATGGTGTTGAGAAATTGAGATTGGACCATGAGATGTGCTGAACGTTGGGGGTGTTGTTAGCATAGTATGATTACAAAAGACTTTTAAGAATTGTGTCTCTCTCCTCGTGTTGAAGAACTGAAGTCAGAAGTTAATAAAAAAGATTCAGTTGAGTTCTGACCATGGTGTTGAGAAGTTGGGGTCCAACCATGATGTTGAGAAGTTGGGTCTGACCATGGTATTGAGAAATTGAAGTCCAACCATGGAGTTGGCATTGGACCATGGAGGCAGATAGTTGAGTTTTCTACTGTTGCGGCAGCGGTTAAGTTTTTTGGGTCCCGACCAGTGAAGATGAATTGAGGTCTAAAGCACCACAAGATGTACTGAACATTGGGGTGATGTTAGCATAGTATGATATGAAAGACTTTTAAGAATTGTGTCTCTCTCCTCATGTAGAAGAACCAAAATCAGAAGTTAATAAAACGTTCGTACCTGAACAACGGAGTTGCCTGTGTATTTGAGTCCGCCTGTGTATTTGAGTCCGCCTGTTTCTGCTCATGTATTTGTATGTGTTTTTGCATATGTGTATGTATTGTTGTTATTGATATCATTATGGTATGGTTGTGAGTATACAACAGTTTGATGCTGCAAAAAGAAAGTTGTGAATGTTAAGTTTAAATATTTTTTCTGTTATTATGTATGATGTTCGTATTTTTCGTTGTGTGTATGTGTCAACAACCATATATATTCATGTATAGGTCAAATTTTGAATAGCTGTTTAAAAACTATTTGTATTTAATAAGACTATGTGCACTCCCCCTGCCCACTGCCCTGCCAAAAAACTTTTCAGAAGCAACTACACAAAAAAATATAAATATGAACATATAATGAAGGTGGTTTTTTAACCTCTTGGCATAAGATAACCCTGGATGGGTTTAGATACCATTAAAAACTATCAATAAATCATAAATATATTATAGCTGCAAGCTTAACAATGAAGAAATTATGATGTAGCAATAGAAAATTGGGAATGTTTACTTTGAATATTTAGCAAATTAATGTCTTGTAAAATAGTTGTTGCTACTTTTGACGCAATATAAGCAGGTTAGCTCATTTAATGAAAATAGACTTTGTTGACTGCCGTCAAAAGCCTGTTTTTAACTTTTAAACAAATACATGTAATTAAAGTAGTTTTAACTCTTATATATTTGGTTAAGCTGGTCAGCACTGTGTCAATCAGTTGGGTGGTGTCAGAGTGAAACACTCTCCATCAGGGATTTTTGGTTGATAAGTTGATTTACTTGATTGTATTCATTTCTTCTCTACAAACACATTCTTAGAATTGATTCATAATGCTGTGTTTACATTTTCTTTTATTTATATTTGTCTATTTAATTACATATTAAAACATGTCAAAGATGTGTACCACAGAGTCATATAGTGATGCGAAGCAATGAAATCAATTACCATCCACCCTAAGTTGACACACGAAAGAGTGTGTCAACTTAGGATGGATGGTGATTATGTGCCAAAAAATAGATGCAAAAATCTCACAGCAAATAAAACCAGGATGGAAAGCATTTACCATGATAAAAGATGTGCTCAAGGTAAAGCTAGACAAGACACTATGTGAAAATCTCTTCAGTAGCACCATTTTGCTTGCAATGTTACACACAAGCAAAACATGGACTATGACCAGGAAGAACAAAACTAGTTATAGCGCAGTGTTGCTTGAATACGTCTGAAGTGAGGTAATTTGAAAGTTGAGTGGAGTGAAGAATATGATTGTGGACTACTGTAAGCAGAAGTTCCGCTGGACTAGACATGTCACAAGGTTCACAGACAATAGCTGGATCTGTGCAGTTGTCAAGTGGGATCAAAGAGACTGCAAACCACTCAGAAGATCTCTAGGATGATGAGAAGATGAAATTGTTAAGCAATTTTGGCCAACATGAAGAAGAAGGGTGAGAGCACGAATGAAATGGAAATGCATTGTAGCAAAGAATGTGGAAAAATCCGATGACCTGGCCAATAAAGGAATAAGGGAATAAAGAAATATAAGTGTATATATATATATATATATATATATATATATATATATATACCTATCCTTATATTATCCATTGCATAGTCAGCCGATGGTGGGAACGATTCAATTTTTGGATATTCTATCTACAATATCCATGTAATTCAAAATACAAATGAGCTCAATGTGAAATAATTTTAAAATCTGCTGAAATAGATATTATTCCAAAAAATATGAGTAATTCTTAAAGGTTTTTCTTTTATATGGTATATATATATATATACATACATACATACATATATATATATATATATATATATATATATATATATATATATATATATATATTACTGCCATAACCATAATAAATACAGCCAAAACAATTTTTTTATAAGAATTTTTTTTATAACTAACATATTTTCAAGAGAACATTATACAATGAAAATGAATATTATTAGGTAGCATTTATTACCAAACTCTACTGTAATGAAATTCTGTTATGAAAAATGTGATTTTTTAACAGTCCAAAAAATACACATCCACACTAAATTCTATTCAATAAGTATATTTTCAAACTGATTTTGATTTTTTTTGGTCATAAAGTTTCAGTGCTGTAGAGTTTGATAATAATATGTGTTTTGATTGCCAAATGTTCCACTAGAAATAATAAAATCCTAGCATCTTTGGTTTAAAAAAAAAGAACTTTCCATTAAAAAAATTACCTATATTTATTTATGGCAAATGCCATATTTGCAAAGTGGCTGTCAGTCATTTTGATGCTATAAACATAATTGTTTCCAACAAAAACACACAAATGTCGTCTTTTCAAAACAAAGAAATGTAGTTCACAAACTTTGCAAAGAAAAATATATTATTAAAAATAAGATATAAAATAGGTATATGCAAAGAAGAAAATAGAAATATGAAATTAGTCCCACAAAACAAAAAGAAAAAAAGCAGAATGAAAGTCATAAAACTTTACAAATCTACAAAGACAGATATTCAAAGATATGTATATCTTTTGCTGGTTATAGAAGGCATAACAGAGCTTCTCCAGTGAACTCTCTCATCCTGTGGAGGCAATGAGAAAAACAAGGGAGAAAAAAATTCATTTTATCATTTTGAGAAAGTATGTATATCTTTTATTACCTTGTTTATAATTATCCGATAGGGCATAATAAAATTATGAATCATGATTTTTTGAAAACATGGTTCAACTACTTTGATGCCACTTTCCAGTACATAATGCTCTACAGGCAGGTTGTCATACACATGTAAGTTGCACTGGCTCAACAGCTAAGAAAAAGTTTACCTTAAAGAATGATTACTCACATTTTAAAGACCCCCTCCCATATTTAAATTGGTACATTCATTCTAGTAATGCTGTCTTTTATATTCAAGTGAAACCGGTTTCTTCCTTGAGAATTAATGATTTGTTAATCATCATGATTGACGTTGATGGCAGCCAATTTTGAAGATAAACTCCATATGACAAACTTGCTTATATTTCTTTCTTTCTTTCTTTCTTTCTTTCTCTCTCTCTCTATATATATACACATACACATACACATGCTTAGCATAACTGTTACTATCATAAGAAATAAAATTATTTCAAATCCTGGATGTGGTTCTTTACATTTCAATTTGTGCTAATTCTCTGGGGAAAGGCATGAATCCATCTTTTCTCCCCACATCAGTAAATAATCGTAAACTCTAGTTCTCAAACTTTGGTAAGGCAACCAGTCTAGGAGATGAAAACTCTGAATGCAAACTACTTGTACTCCTCTTGAAAAATGACCTTGTGTTGAATCTTACCCATAGCAGAAGGATTAGGTGAAAACAAATTCACTTATATTTTAATTTTTTTCATTGACCCTCTTTGTTAGTTTGGTTCACTAATTCCAAAAATATATTATTAAAAATGAATATATACAAAAAAGTAAAGAGAACTATAAAATTGGTCTGGAGAAATGGTAGTTTTGGTAAATTCAACAAGATGAGAAAAAATAAGTGGAAAAGTGGATAAATGGAAACACAGACAATGGATTAAAAAATGATATTTTGTCTTTATTTCAGAGACTTCATCAGAATGCTAATTTTTTAAAAGTTCTGCAAAGGAAGAAATAGATAAAAAAAAAATAATAAGAGGCCGGGTCATAAGAAGGAGAGACAGAAAAGAAAGATAGAGATATATATCAGAGTGGTGGTAGCAGGGGTTACTGGCTATGACTGTGATTCATTTTTGGAATATCTGGTGCATGGCTAAGTAGACAGAAGGGAGGCTAAGGCCATGGTTAAGTATATCAAATTTCATCAAAGACTTGACCAAAAGAAATGGAATATTTAAATGAAAAAAAAAAAATACTCCAGAAGTATGCAAGAGTTGTGGGGGAATAAATGTCTTAGTTTTTGTTATAAAGATTTATCTCCAAAATATCACAAACTGCAAAAACAGACTTATTCAAGTATGTAGGCATTTTTCTTTGGTTGTTAGAGATTCAACAGAGCCTCTTCAGTGGACTCTCTGATCCCATGTCAGGGGATGAGGAAGACACCAAAATTCATTTTTTTATTTTGAGAAATTATGTATATCATATTATCTTTGTTATAGGTATCTAATAATAATTGCTGAAATTATAAACCTTGATGGTAAAAAATTGAAAGGCTGCTTTTAGGGTGGTTTCTTTGTTTAATGGCATGTCAACCTTCATGAGTTATTTAATATCAAAGCCATCCGTGTAGAAGAACAATAACAATACTATTTAATCCATAGTTGGAGGCTTAAGTATATATTTTCAATGTTAAAAAACAGTTCCATTTCAAACAATTCAGTTTAGCATTTGTACCCAGTTTAGTTCTATTTGACCCATAGATAGGACTGTATCAAGGAGTACTACTCCGGGCCAGAGTGGACCTGGGAGCAATGGCAATGAAGGGATACTCAGCATTCCCCATAGCTCCAGCATTACTGGAATCTTACCATCAGATTGTTTAGTGTTATATCCAGGACACTCATTGGCAGGGGTCTTACCTCTCTGCAGAAAAGCAGTAGGTCAACATTGATCAGCTAATTTTCAATCAGGGTTGCCAACCAGGAAAATTTTAAAAAATCACTCATTATTTTCTAGTCTGATCTTATAGAATAGGTTAATCTATCTGACAGTAAATTATAGATTTAATTCCTGTCCATTTCATTCCTAACTGACTCATTATTTTATTCTGATTTGTGAATTCAGGAAAAAAAATTTAACAAAAAATTAATCATAATCAGTTGATAAAAATTTTATCTTGCTTTCACTGACCAAATTTTATCTTGTTTTATTCAGAAAGCATTAAAAACATTTGTTTTGGGACTTTCTTTTATCTTTAGACAAAGTCTGAATGGATTATATGAAATCAATAACAGGCATATATATATATATATATATATATATATATATATATATATATATATGAATTTTAATCTCTCCCTCTCTTTCTCTCCTACCATATACTCATGTATAGACATACACACTCACCATCATTTGATCACACACACAATCATAATCCTGCTCACAAGCACACACACACACACACACACACACACACACACACACACACACACACACACACACACACACACACACACACACACACACAGAGTGTCATATGTATACAATCATGTACACAGGCACACTTAATAATAACACCCATCCAATCATATACATAATCAAACCCACATATTCACATACAGACAAGCATAATCACTCACAAACATGCATATCAATATCACACCTACCCAGATATTGTTACATGCACAAATTCTCTCTCTCTCTCACACACACACACAATCACATGTACACATACATAATTACACATGCAATCATATTCACATTCATGATCCCATATACACTTATACCCATGGTGTGATGTTAAACTGTATCCAGTGGTGAGGCCCCAGTTATCGAGCTATGAGTAGTGTAAAGTCATCATTTCATTGCCATTACTTCCAGGTTCACTCTGAGAGTTAGGGTTTCATCTGTGGATCAAATACACCTGTTTAAAAATTATCTGTGTTAGATAGGAATACTTGACATCATATAACTGTACATGAAATATTTTTATAAAGAATAGTTACTAGAAGCTAGAATTGTTTACAAATTATTTATTAGTTACTTGAAACCATATAATTGCTGAAATATTTGAAACCATATAAGTAAAGTAAAGTTGGCGACCGTAGTCGAGGGCGACCAGAAGGCTCCCTTTTCAATAGCTACTGGGTGTAGGGGAGGGCGCAACTCCTTTCCCTGGATTGCTCCACTTTACCCTTGATACGTACCTTATATTGCTGAGTGTTAAGCAAGGAGGTATCAAGTACCATTTTTAAAGTCTTTGGTATGACACGACCTGGGTTTGAACTCAGATCTCCTGGACCATTGGCAAACACTCTACCCACTAGACCAATGAGCCAGTAGTATTAACTGCAAACATTTGAAACCATAACTAAATAAAAATTATTTGTATCAGAATAGATACTTGAAGCTATAATTGTTTAAGAATGATTATTAGTAGTAGTTTCTTGAAACTTATGTATTAAATAAGTGAACAAAGAGTGACATGTTATAAAACCAACGAACCAACCACAATTATACACATTTGTGACTGCTAGAATTAAGTACATTCTTATCACTATTGTAACAAACATTTTGTAAAAGGCAGCTTTTTTAAAGATCCTGAGAGCAAGGAAAAATCAGGTTTCCGTCTAAAATTTCTTCACTTATTTCGGTTAAAAAGAGTTTCATGTTTTTAGCATTTACCGATACTATACAGACAGACAAATAGATTTATATTGTTTGTTTTTTCGTTTTTTTTCTCTTATGTAATAATTCTCCTCATCCCACAGCCAATAGCAATTCTTTTTGTCTTGTCCATAGGCTTGTAAGCAAAATCAAAGGTAGAAATTAACCAATAGGCTGGCTCGGTTGAGATTTATTCATGATACTTAGGAAGATAAGGAGAAGGAGAATGAACACACGCACATACACACACACTTTCCCATTCTTATACAGTTGATTCTTAATCGCATGTCTACCTTTAGTTTTCTTTGTGTTTGTTTATATTTTCTTTTGTTGCTGCATTCACTGTATTGATTTTTTTGTTATATTGCAACTAATTTGACTTCAAAGAGAATTTCCATGAAAGGAATGATCTAGCTACTACAATTACATTCAACTTGTGTGTGTGTATGTACATATGTGCATATATATGTGTGTGTGTATGTATATATTTAATTTTGAAGAGGTAAAGTTATATGCTAGTATAGAAATGAGTAAGTGCACAAATAACTATATATATATATATATATATATATGTGTGTGTGTGTGTGTGTGTGTGTGTGTGTGTGTGTGTGTGTGTGTATGAGTGTGTGTGTGTACTGATGTAAAAATTAATAGTTCTCACTATCATTCACGAATAATTTCTTGTCCTGATGGAATTACTCCTAACTCCGGTTTAACTGGACTAAGTATTCTCTCTCTCTATATATATACACATTTATAAAGCATTGCCAATGAATAAGTATAACTATGCATTTTTCATGAAAATTAATTTTCTTTTAAATCATGGTAACCATAGTTAGGGGTGACCATAGTCGAGGGTGACCCAAAGGTTCATTTTTCATTAACTACTAAATAGAAGTGTAGGAGAGGGCACTATTCCAGGATTACTCCATTTTACCCTTGATTTCTACCTTATAATGCTGAGTGTTAAACAAGGCAGTATCAAGTATTATTTTTGAGTCTTTGGTATGACTCGAACTGGGTGTGAATCCCGGTCTCCTGGGTCATTAGCAAACACTACTGGGAGATTAGTATTTCCCATGGATCATTATGCAATAAAGACAAATTATTAAGTATTATTATTCTGTAACTAAAATTATCAGTGTGTAGTAGTCTAAAATTAAGTGCACCTCTTGTAAATACTGATGCAAGCACCTAGCAAGAATTGAACTCATTAATAATGGTCTGCTAGCCTTGCTCACAAATCATTACACTGCATAAGCTACCAAACATATATATATATATATATATATATATGGTTAGGTAGATGTAACAATGCAGTCAATAATACACAATAGAAAACATCTGTCCTATTACTTCTGCTACATCACACACACACACACACACTCAGAATTATCCTGATGATTCAGTTGGTAAAACCCAGGTAGATTACTTATGGCTCTTTAGGTATTATATATATATATATATATATATATAAGTATTGGAGTTCATAAAAGAATGTTGCTCATAAATTCTTCCTTACTTCTTCAACTGTCTCAGTTGTCTTGTTAATCTTACTTACGTGGTTTGTAAGATGGGAAGTAGGTGGTTGTATACCGGCTATTTTGTGGAGTGTTGCTTCCAGGTAAAAATAGCAGGTAACATTCTTGTGTAGTTCCCATCTAGCTTTTTCTTTGTGCATTTTGTTAGTATCTATGTGGTGCATCCATAAAGTAGTATTGACACAATCACAGCTTGGAAGAAATTGTTTTATTTTATTGGATTGATCAGATTTCCACATGATTGATAACCTGTCAATTGCATTTCATACTTCTACTTGGCATATGTTGACATCACTTTCTGTAGATAAGATGTTGCTGTTAAGGTATAAAAACTAGTTTGAACTTCCATATATGGATGTGCCAGTATTAGCTGACTGGCAAAGACTTATATACATTAACTTTGAGCAAGCACAGCAGTCCTGAAGACCAACCATGAGGTATGGATGATAGGGATGAATGGCGAGAGAAAGTCTGGGAACTGTGCTGTTAATGTGATTTGATGATGATGATGATGATGATATTTATGATTTCATCATTATTTCTGTAAACTAATTAAAACTCATTTATTTTTAACAACATAATATTCCCTGTTAATGTACTTAACTCCATAGAAAATCATAGAGATTGGTTTGGTTTGGTTTCTTTATTTAATGGTATATCAAATCATAGGGATTGATTTGGTTTGGTTTGGTTTGGTTAGGTTTCTTTATTTAATAGCATATTAAATCATAGAGATTGGTTTGGTTTGGTTAGGTTTCTTTGTTTAATGGCATATCAAACTTTGTGGGTTATTTAATGCTAAGGCCATCCTTTTAGAGGAACAGTAGTGGTACTATTTAACCCATAGCTGGGAGGATAAGGAGGTTCATACCTTTCCCAAGGTTATTTGTCCAAAAGTGAACGTAATAGCGCAATGGAATTCAAACTCGCTTACTATGATTCTGCAGTCCAGCACTTTAAACATTACACCACGAAAACACCCCCCATGGAGATTGTAAATTTAAATCATAATAACTATATGTCAGGCAACTGAATTCTTGATCCATCACCATGTGTTTTTATTATCATATAAAGGTCATATAATCAATAAAGAGAGTCTTTTTTAAAAAAGCAAAATTGATGTTTTTTAAGGATTCTTTTCCATAAGTGTAAACTTTGTATTGTTTGGAATTGGTTTTATCAAAATTTAATTTCACAAGAATATTTGTTTTGAGGCTATTCAAAATGGCAGCAAATCAAATTGGGTGCTTCAAGCTCGAATAGAGGTCTGTCATCAAATATTTGATAACTGAGAAGTGCAAACCATGTGATATTTACAGAAGAATGTGCGATCTGTATGGAGATGCATGTTTTAGTCTAAAAAAATGTTTAAAAATGGACTAAACATGGGATTGCCTCAATGAGCCTGAGTTAAAAAGACAGTCCATGAAGTGAAAACCTACTGACTCTCCAGTTAAGAAAAAGTTCTGTGATCAGTGGTGAGTAAAGAAGGTCATGATGAGAGTATTCTGGAACAGGCAAAAACCATCATAATTTATTTCTTTGAAAAAGGAGCAACTGTAAACAGTGCTTCCTATTACCAACTCCTAAGACAAAATTTACCTTATTTATTGAATGACTCTCAAAATCAAATAGTTCTATTTGGCTCATATCATGACTATATATGTATACACACACACACACACACACACACACACACACACACACACACACACACACACACACACACACACACACAGATATATACATTAACTAACCAGTTGAAAGATATTCAATTCTTTGTTTAAAAAGCTGTTTACTTCAATACTTTCTATTTTTATTATTGATTTGGTATTGCCTTTGTTATGTTCTTGTTTTGAGATATGTATGAAATGTATGACTTATGACCAAGACAAAAAATGCTATATTAACATAATGGGAGACACTTAATATGTTAAGCATCTGTATGTGTATTTCATTGTTTCATTCATTTATTGTTGCTTTGATCTTGGAGAATAATCTCTGAAGAGACACAGAGAACTGATACATGACAGAATTTGATTCAAGATATTGAAAGAAAATTTGGCTTTGGAGGAAAATAACAATTCTTTAGATTTAAAAAAAACATAAAATAAAACAAAAACAGAAACTGAGATATATTTCATATAATCTTTGGCTTTTTCTAAATGTCAAATACATTTAATTTTGTATTAGTTGTGATCTCAACAATATTATATTATTTCGTATTATCAACATTGCCTAAAATCACTTATCTTTTGTACCAATAATAGTAATGTAATACCATATTATTCTATATTTTAATGGTCCCAGGTATACCATATTATTTTGTATCAATAATGATCTCTAGAGTACTATATTATTTAATATTATTAACCCTTTTCCTTATACCCCAGCTGCCAAATCACTGCAGAATTGAAAGAACCCTTCCACCTCAATGAGTGTCCTGGAATTGAAACTCAACTGCATCAGATGTTGAGGTTTTAGTCCTGGAGTTTTGGGGAATGTGGAGCATCCATTCATTGCCATTACTCTTAGGTCCACTCTAACCCAGAGTAGTAGTACCAATTAGGATCCCATCTATGAGTCAAATAGAACTATTTGATTATTTACTATATTTGAAACCATTTAAATGTGCAAACAATAAATGGCAATACTTGAAACTATTTAACTGTGTACTAATAAATGATTAATATCAAATAGAATTACAAATGTTGGATAACAATAATTGAAACCATTTAACTGTGTGCAAACAAATGATCTCTGGCTTGTTTAAAAATGTTACCTACAAACTATTTTCTTACAAATCATACATATATATGTATTAATAGGATCTTGTATTAAATAGTTCACAAGCCATAAAAGATACCCAGATCAATGATACTCCAGCTTTGGATTAAATAGTATCTCTACTGTCCTTCTTCAAGGTTGGCTTTGGTATTAAATAAGCCAGGGAGGTTGTTATGCCATTAAATGGAAGTAAATATTGGAGTGTAATCTGACAATATATAAATAAAAATTGATAACAAAGTAATTCAAGTAGAAGAAGAGATTTATTGAGAAGCAAAGTCAACACTATAGTGTTTCAGTTCTAATGAACCATCATCAGGACTATAAGAGATGATATTAGTGATGTTAAATCTATGAAGGATGTTTAAAAGTGCAAAATATAAAAACCTTGGGAAAATTTGTATAACAAGAAAAAGTTGGCTGTTTAATTAGTGAATCAGCATTTGTTGTTTTAAATTACATCATTTGACTTATTAGAAATATTGTGTAGAATTTATGTTCCATTTGTTTACCGAGAAAGATTTTGAATCAAAAGAAGGAAGAAAAAGAAAGACAAAAAGAAAAGGAGAAAGCATAAAATTATAAATTATACAATTTTTACAAGGGCGTCTGAAAATATGTTGCGTTGAGGGTTAGAGTGTACTAATTCGCAGATTGTTTTAGAGGATAAAGAGGTAGTTTTGATTTTGGGTTTAGTTAAGTTGTTTATTATGCTGTGAGAGGAAGAATTGTTTGGCAAAGGTATGAATCTATGTGGAGAACTAGTTTTATAAGATTGTGTGTGGACATTATTTCGAGGTTGATTCTTATTGTGGATTTTGAGGGCTTTAGAATTACCAAAGTGTATAAAAACATATTTTCAGACACTGGTGATGATGGTTCATTAGGACCGAAACATTATAGAGTCAACTTTGTTTCTCAATAAATCTCTCCTTCTACTTGGATTACCTTGTTATACATTTTTTTATAGATGCCATTAAAATAAAGAAACCAAATCAAACCTTTCACTGTTCAATGCAAATTAGATGTGTCTACTCACATGTTTTCCTTTTGTAATGAAAACTATTGATAATAGAAAGATTTTATTTTTGTATTTTCACTATGTCTTTAAAAGAAATTTAAAGTTAGTATGAAACCCATGAAAAATAAATGGCTCATAAAAAATGAGGAATTCTTATCAGTCAGGCATCTAAGAGCCACATGTGGCTCTCATATTTTGTTTGAGAACCATATATTACCCTTATGATATGTTAATGGACCACTGAGAATCACATGTTGCTCTCAAAACAGTGAAAGGATAAAGAGTCCATGGAAGAACATATCATTTTATGTTAGTATTGTTTGATTTCAAAAGAATGAAAAACAAGAGAGATATTTGTCGTGGTTTGTGTAAGATCTGAATATTTTTCAAGTTGATAAACATAAGAAGTACCCATAAGTCATTGTAGCTGAATTAACTCTAAACCAATTTCCCTTTCATCAGTGGGCACATTTAGAGGTGCATTATCATAGAAAATCTTTTGCTAAAATGTCATGTTTTCCCAATGATTCAGTTACAAACAAACAGACACAGACATTTAATACAATAATAAATGAAGCTAATGTTTAATATATACACATTATTAGATATATCTTACTTTAAAAGTTTTTCTTCACAGAGCCGGTTGTAATTGAAGAGTTACTTTAATGTGATATTTCTTATTTACACATGCATATACATCTGGCTACTTCCCTCATAAAATATTTCTACCCTCTTTCCTCATGACTGAAAAATTAAATTTTAATCACCAATGAATAATTTCATCCCGTTTAATATAACATTAAATTTTATTTCTCATCTGCATAATATAATGTTTCATGCTAACATAGCAAAAGAATTTCTCATTACAGTAATATGGTCAGTTGGCTTGTTTTATGGCATGTCAACCCTTGTCAAGGATTATCTTTTCTTTTTTCTTGAAAGCAATTATATGGTTTCAGGTAACTATTCATATTAACAATTTAAATAGGTAAACATTACATACTTAATTGCTATATCAATGTTTTGATTGTCAATGTAGTAATGAAGTTCACAATCATTTTAAACAGGTAGATACTTCATATGAGAGGTAATACCAAAGCTTTAAGAGCAAATATAGAACAGAATCATTTTTAACATTATCCCAAACATATCTATTTGACTCTTAGAACCCTCACAGATACTAACACAGGGTTATAGGTAACCTGGGAGTAATGGCAACAAAGGGGTGACTCCATGCTCCCGAGAGATCCAGGACAAGAGCCTCATCACTATATTTTCTATTATCATGTTCCTAGAATTATCATAATAATTATCATAATAATGATTCTAGTTTAGATATTTTTGTACATGAAATCATCAAATGGAGACTTGTTTTTGTTTTCCTAATTGTTAAATGTCTGATATCAGTCAGTTTGATTGGAATCCAAATTTTTCTTTGACTAACTTTAAAATTTAGCAGCAAATGCCATTTCTCCCTGGAGGAGATTAATACCCTCAGGGTTACATTATTTATCATACTTTTATATATTACTTTATACATTATGTACTGTGACATGTATAAATTTGAATAAAATTCTTCACAAAAAAGAAAATATTATTGTTGGTCATAAGCTATAGAATTATGAACTGGAGCAATGCTGATAGTCTTTTACCTTTGGTCAGAATTACCAAAGTTCTTTCAAATTTCATATCTGAGTATTTATGAATGTTGATTTTTTTAAAAAATTGTATCATTTTTTTTATTTCTAAAGAAAGTTTGTCATAGAATGTTTTATTTTTAATTGAAGTTTGGTTTGATTTATTTGTTTAATAAAATATCAACTCTTTATGGATTATCTAATCATAAAATTTGATTCATTTATAAATGTCTGGTTGTAATTATAACCATATTTTCAATGTTCCATTACATTTTGAAATTTTTAAATAGCATTTTTTTTTTATCTATGATCATTTTTACACATATGATGTCAAGTATTCTTAAGATTAATAATAATATTCAATAATAATCATTTGTTTGCACACATTTGTTTATAATCATTTCTATCTAATTTTTAAAGAGATCTATTTGACGCATATAACTTTAACATTGGATTAATTCTAATATAAATGTGGTTATCAGACTAAATGTATTTATCTTTTGTAAATGATTAGAAAAAAAAGCATACTCTAAAATCTATCTATCTATCTATCTATCTATCGTGCTTAAAAAATTTGATATGATCTGAGAGGTACTGGGTATTTCAGAAAAATTGATATCATTTTGCAATCAAATAATTCTCACTAATTCTCATTCAAATAACCTCAAATTTTAACAGCATGTGGAGAACCAACTCAAAATTCCATGTTTAATTTTTAAATGACTTTTCTTTTCAGTGAACAGCATTTCTATATTAGAAATGAAAAAGAAATCAAATAGTATTTTTAGTTGTTTCTACATATTGTCAAAATTCTAGATCATATGAACTAGAATCAGTCAAATTATTAGATTACAAAATGACATAAATTTTTCTCAAACCCTCCTTATTTATATATATATATATATAGATAGATAGACAGATAATCTTAGAAGAGGTATTATTGAGTGTCATTAGATCACCAATGGATGTTTAATGACACTCAATAACATCTTTTCTAAGTCCTGATGATGGTTTATTAAAACCAAAATATTATAACGTCAAATTTCTTTCACATTAAATTCTTCACATTTGATTACTTTGATTTTTAATTTTTCTCCACATTGTCAGATTTTTTTCATTATTTACTTCCATATATATATATATATATATATATATATATATATATATATATTGAATGAATATTAGTATCAGGTATACTTCCTCTTTGTGTATTTAAATACTTAGAATGGTTGTTCCATCCAAAACTTTTCATTGTAATAATTTTTTTCAAGATATATAGTTAATGTTCATTATTCACAAACAAAATTGAACTGATTAATAAAACATTTAACTAAAAAATATGCATAATTTATGAAGATTGAATGTTTAAATTTTTAAAATTTAAAAATTCCAATTTTAAATGAAAATGTGTGCCCAGCTGAGCAACTTATATGATAAAGTGATCATGTCAAGAGGTGCACACTGCTGTCTAGATCAGTGGGGATGGAGTCCATGTAGTATTGTGGCTAACATGCTGGACTGTGACAATATAGTAAGTGAGTTCAAACTCCAGTTATGCTATTATATTCATTTTTAGACAAATACACTTAGCTATGAGTTAAACAGTACCATTACCGTTCTTATACAAGGGTGGCTTTGGCATTGAATAACCCACAAAGGTTGATATGTCATTAGAAGAAGAAACCTAACCCAAGATGAGTGATTGCTAATTTGAAAAGACTATGTAGCCAGTTTCACTCAATTTTGTGTGCAGTTTTTTTTATGAAATACAGGATTATGCAAGTGCAACACCCTTCATACTTATTAGATCTAGCTCCTTATGATTTTTTATGACTGAAAATTCATCTCAAGGTTTGAGTATGTAGAAGATATCAAAAGAAGTGTGATAGTACAATGGAAGCAACACACTTTTTTTGCAATTTTAATAATGGTGAAGCTATTCGAGAAATCTCAATATAGTACCTCTTACATTGTCGTAATTCATGTGGACAATCTGATTGAGTTGCTTTCTGTTTTATGGATTGACAGCTGTATTGAACATATCTCTAAAATTTCTGTTCCCAGTCCAGAAACATATTACCTACCACCTAACTGTGCTCACATTCAGCAAGTAGAAATGAATGATTCAATTTTTTCTGTGCAGAGGAATTCAGTGATATATCTCTGCTTTGTTTGCCTTTCCTACTATCACACAGTTGCCATCTGTGACAAAGCCAAATAAAATTATGAATTATTGGGTGAAAAGTTTAACCTCAAATGCAATACTATCAAAATTTGTCTGCAATATCATGGCTAACACAAAAAAAAATATGAGAAATCACTTTTGGAGTGGCTCTCTAATGAGCTAAGTTTGCTCTCTTTTGTTTATAGCCAAAAGTGTTAACTATGAGTAAAATAGTATTTTGTATGCATTTACACAAACCCTCCACCATGAACAGGATGTGACACAAGGTGAATTTTCAAGCAGAGTGCATTTGATTTGAATTAAGAGTTTTCCTTCTCCAAAACTGGTTGGCTAACCAAAGCTAAAGAACCTAGACTGACCTACTATTTATCCATAACAGGGAAGAGAAGAGCCTTTCCCATTTATTTGCTTTGGTTGCCACATTACATCATAAAGTGTTACATCAACCTCATAAAAACTTAAATTACCTGCTGTGTGGGTAATTACCTCCATTTTGAGAGTGACTAAAGACTTGAGCCCAAATATTTTTTGACCCTCTTGAATATTTAATTGACTTCTGGGAGCCAAATAGTGATTGTTTTGTAAAATTAGTTCTAGTCAATACATAATTCTTTAATAGGTGCAACATATGAAAAAAAAACTTAAAAATAATTCTTTGATCTTTTATATCAGTTTGTTTAATATAACTTATCAGACATGAAGGCAGTCAACCAATTTATATAAAAGGAAAAGAACAGACAGCTGGGTTTAGAGGAATTTATGTTATTACACAAACAGTAGTTCAGTCATCATGTAATTGTGTTATTATAATGTATCATAACAGAAACAGTAAAAGGAAGTAAAGTTGCAGACCGTAGTCAAGAGCGACCAGAAGGCTCTCTTTTCAATAGCTACTACAACAAGGTGTACGGGAGAGGGCCAATCCTTTCCCTGGATTGCTCCACTTTACCCTTGTAACTACCTTATATTGCTGAGTGTTAAGCAAGGAGGTATCAAGTACCATTTTTAAAGTCTTTGGTATGACACGACCTGGGATTGAATGCAGGTCTCCTGGACCATTGGCAAACGCTCTACCCACTAGGCCAATGAGCCAGTTGTTTATATTTACTAATATTATCTGATCACAGTCATCATAATAAAATAAAGCATTTATATCATTACTGAATTTGTAATATACATAAATATATATATATATATATATATATATATATATATATAAGTTAGGATACCATAGACACAGTGTGAATGGCAATTGGTGACTGTTTCTTTCATCAGACAAAAAACTGATAATCATATTGGTGAGAAACTGACAGTCAACAAGTGCTGTTAATTCTGTCTACTCCATTTTAAGATATATGAGGGTGAGCAGATAAGCTCATAGGCTAAAGAGTTCATACGATAAGTTTCCAGACTATTTCGTATGGGCACTTTTATTGATAGTACACTCATGAAACTTTAGTCCTCCTCGAAGTAATCTTCTCCGGCTGCAATGCACTTGCTGTACCATTCCAACAACTTCTGGAAGGCCCTATGGACTATAGGGAGGATGAGGAACTGTCTTGATGCCCATCTTGGTCAAATAGTCTGTGACAAGGATGCAGTTGTGGACTGGTACATTGTCCTGGTGGAAATGCCACTGGCCCGATTTGAAGAGTGCTGGCCTCTTCCGATGGAATCTCTCCTTGAACTCCCTTAAAACCTCAATATAGTAACCTTAACCCTAACCCTAACCTTTTGGCCAATCAACTCTGGTGTATTGACTTCCTTACTCCTTCCACACTTCTCATCATTCCCCACAGACTCCCTGCCTTCCTTGAATCTCTTATGCCACTCAAAAACTGATGCTCGATTCATGCATGATGGTCGAAAAGCAGTCTGAAGCACTCCATATGTTCCCGTGGCATTTTTTTTAAAGTTTAAAACAGAATTTTATTGCATATTGTTCTTCTAAAGTGTCCTCACATCCAGATTGAATTTTTGAACTTCACCAGCTGTGACAATCAGGCTTTAGTAGGGTGTATTCCAATTGCTGCTGTAGCTGTTCATTTGAAGCTGAAATCATAAAAATTGATCAGTCATCTCATAAGATGTATAACAATAACTTACTGAATTTTCAAGAGTCTATGACAATTTTAAATAGGAAAAAAGTCTGGAAACTTATTGTATGCACCTCGTATATATATATATATATATATATATATATATATATATATATATATATATATATATATATTGAAAATTTTTGCTCCTGAATGGTTGAGCTTTCTTTGGAAAATTCCAATTTTTTAAAAAAAAGTATCATCCGAAACCCTACCAACTCAGAAATGGATAGTGTGTCTACTCTAGTTTTTTTATCTAAAAGATCTGATGAAGTCCTGTTAATTTTTTTTCGTGTTTTTGAAAATTTCAAAAATGCGTAACAGGATGGAAATAAATTCATAATCCTTTGTGATTGGTTTTGTTGTTTTTTCTTAAAGAAATTATTGCTTTGTATAATTGGTACATTGAGCTCTTTACCAGGAAGATTTAAATATTCATTCACGAATAATTTCTTGTCCTGATGGAATTACTCCCAACTCCGGTTTAACTGGACTAAGTATTCTCTTTTTGCTCCTGAATGGTTGAGCTCTCTTTGGAAAATTCCAATTTTTTAAAAAAAAGTATCATCCGAAACCCTACCAACTCAGAAATGGATAGTGTGTCGACTCTAGTTTTTTTATCTAAAAGATCTGATGAAGTCCTGTTATTTTTTTTTCGTGTTTTTGAAAATTTCAAAAATGCGTAACAGGATGGAAATAAATTTATAATCCTTTGTGATTGGTTTCGTTGTTTTTTCTTAAAGAAATATATATATATATATATATATATATATATATATATATATATATATATATATATATATATATATCTAGTTTAATTTTTTTAGTAATCATTAATATTACTTAAAAAGTGCTCAATATGTTAAGGACAGAACCAAATTATTATAATTAAATATATATATTATCAGTATGGCTCTCTTTCTCTTTCTCTCTCTCTCTCTACATATATATATATATCCTCAAACATGTATGTGGGTTTCGGGGGGTTTAGGTTTCACTTAGCTTATTCTGGCTATCTCTTCCTCTCTTTTACTTGGTATGACACTAAACTGCATCCAGTGGTGAGGTTCCTATTTTGGAGCTCTGAGAAGAGTGGAGTCACTTTTTTGTTCCAATTACTCCCAAGTCCACTTTAACCAATACCTGTTAAGGTTCCACCTATAGATTAAACAGATATGTTTGAAAATTATTAGCATTAGAGAGGAATATGTGAAACCATATAACTGTGTGCAAGCAAATGATTATTATCAAATTGGAATGGATACTTGAAACTATATAATTTCAAAAAACAAAACAGCAAAAAAAAAAAAATGACTCATTTTTTTATTGTATATAAAAAAGTTCCAAAAGGGTTGACATGCAGTAAAACCATCCAATCACCCACTCTTCCTTTCTTATTGTGACACATGCCAGATCTTGAGAGTAAAGGTAGGTAGTTACAACCATATTAATATGGATTCTTGAAATTACATTTTACTGAATCTAAATGTGTTCACTTGACAAAAAGAAGAATAAAAATATATAAAAGCTACTGTCACTAAATTTGTTTGTTGGTTCACTGAAATATGTAATGCTGACTTGCTCAAAAGTTTTACAATATATTGGTATTGAGAGGAATAATTTAGCAGCTCCAAATGCTTTTTTGAAGGTCATGAAGGTGATGAATCACACTGGACTGTGAAATGCTGAGTTCACCTGATACTCTCTGAGTACTACTTCTCAGATTTGTGTCTATGGCTTGGAGCATGGCCTCAGAATCCACAGTTTTAGGTCTACTTGTCTTTCCCTGATTGTTGAGGTTCTTCCAATCCAATCAAAAAATTCTTAAACCATCTGGTTACTTGTTCTGAGATTAATGACATTCAACTTTTACACAAAAAACAATTTTTGGTTGCTTCTGTGGCATTATGATTCTGTTCAAACTCATAAAGTATAGTGTCAGATTGTATAGTTATCTATGTGGCAGTCAAATCATTCACAGAGTAAAGCAATGTACAATGTTTCAGTACACTATTTTACACAATACTACCAACCAAAGTAAGTACCTTTCACCACTCAAACTGTTTTAGTCATGTGATATATGTACTGCAAACAAGGATTTACGAAAAATTTTTCCTTTCAAATAATTTCCTGTTCCAATCAAATAAAACTTTTGAAAAATTATAAGAATGATAGATTTCAAAGATTTAGAAAAAAAAATCAAACTGAAATTTATATTTTAAGTTCTTCTTAGGTTGTGTTTTTTAGTTACAGACCAAATAACTGAAATTTTGAATAATTCAATTTTTATAAAATTATATAAAATTATATAATTCTTATAATAAATTATATAAAATTATATAAAGTTCCTGTGTGAATAGAAAGCAAATTAAAAAATTAATCTTGAGATTAAAATTTTATAAAGAACTCTATTTTTCAAGTTAAGTTTGTTGCTTTGAATTATTTTTTAATTTTAGATGATTAAATTTTCATAAAATAGAGTTTCTCAGGAATAGACAGCATAGAAATTATGTATATAACAATTGCATAGAAATTAGCTATATAACAACTGTATATGTATATATATATATTTAAAAACTTAAGTTAAATATTGATATATAATTATTTGATTAATCATATTAATTGTTTTTCAATTAAATACTTCTCTTATCTGAAAGTTTATTAAAGAAAAATAATAAAAAATTGGACATTTTCAATGTTGGGGAAAAAAAAGAAAACTCAAAATATAAATTTTCAGTGATGTTAATTTTTTTCCTTTCAAATGATTTCCTTTTCCAATAAAACAAGATGTATAAAAATTATTTTTTAAGTGCTGCATTTTGAAGATTTAGAAAAAACATTAAAAACCCCATAAATTTGATGTTCTTTTCAATCTGTAACTTAAAATAATTTTTTTATAAGATAAAGTCACTGTGAGAATTGACAACAGAGAAATTGAATTCTATTGTCTTCATATAACTTAAGAAAAGCTAGAGGTATAGCCACCAAATTTTCTTTGGTTATTAATGAAACACTGGAACGGGTTTTTTAGCATATTAGATTTTCAAAATTCCAAAATTTTAAAGTTTTTAGCAAGGGATTTTTATTTACGATGTAAGTCTATTGTTAAACTGATTGCTTATTTTGATTCTATCACTTTAGTAAAACCAAAAATTCCTCTTTTTATTTAACTATATAAAGTAAACATCAAGCTGAAAAGTCAAAAACTAAAGTTGTAATCTTTTTTCCATTAACATTGGCCCAGCGGTTAGAGTGTTCGCCTATGGCCCGGGAGACCTGGGTTCAATCCCAAGTCGAGTCATACCAAAGACTTTAAAAATGGAACTTGATACCACCTTGCTTAACACTCAGCATTATAAGATACGGTTCAAGGGTAAAGTGGAGCAATCCTGGGAATGGAGTAGCGCCCTCCCCTACACCTTGGTGTAGTAGCTATCGAAAAGGGAGCCTTCGGGTCACCCTCGACTATGGTCGCTAACTTTACTTTACTTACTCCTATCCACCACCAGTTCCTAGAAACTCATGACTAAAAAAATCACATTGTATTTACATTCATAGTATGAACAATAGCCAGTTAGGGGCCATAAATGCTGACCTCTAGATGATTTTTATTAATTTATAAGTTCTTACAAAAACAGTTTTATTGCTTTTATTGCCTTTATTTCTGAAAAAAAACAAACTAAATCTCATAGGTAGTTTTGTAGCTAATGTTTATAAATTTGTTTTGTTGTTCAAAAATTGCTCTTTCTAATGGTAATAATAATTCTATAAAAGATATTAGAAAATGGTTTAATTTACAGGGTAAATATGAGGTTAAATTTGACCCTTACTTTTGTCTGTCAGTAAAACCAAATCTTTGTCATTTTGCCAGCCTTATCAGCAAGACTTAAAAAATGCTGACACTATGCCAGACACTCCCTTTTTTAGCCAACCAAAAAAGGGATATTCTGGGTATGACAGTAAACTGCATCTGATGGTAAGGCTCCAGCTCTGGAGATCTAGGAAATATGTTGTATACCTTTGTTTTCCTTACTCTCAGGTCAACTCTGACCCAGAGTGATGGAACCTATTAAGGTCCTGTCTCTGGCTCAAATAGATTGGTTTGAAAATTAGTTGAATTGGATAGTAAAACTTAAAACTGTGTGCAAATCATTTGTATCAAATTTCAGCTTGAAATAACCTCTAAGGGGTTGATATATCATTGAACAAATGAAACAAGTACATATCATTTTGTGTAGACATCTGGTATAAAAATTCTGAGCCAAAAACCAATGTTGCTACTTTTTTCTGTAACTTTGTTCCAGTTAAAAAAAAAACAAGACTTAAAAACATGTTGTATTTACATTTAGAATACAAGTAATTTTTACCAGATTAAATCTTAACCTCTTAATAGTGCTCGTTAACTTATAAGTCATCACAAAAATAATTCAGTATTATTAGTTTAAACTTAAATCAATAAAATACAACAAAACATGGAAGTTGAAGGACATTACTAGTGAAAAGTATTAATAAAAAGCAACTAAAATTAGGAAGACAAAGGATAATGGCATTCAAAATTATTAATAAAATGATTGACAGAGTTTCATGAAAAAGTAAATTTAAAAAATATACTAGTGTATAAAACAATAGCAATAAATATGGTACCGACCAATCAGAAATGGCATTATTGAGTGGCTTTTTTGATGATTTTTGTACTTCTGTGATAACATCCATACTCTCATAGGTGATAGTGCTTCAAGTGAAAATAAATAAATGTTACAGTTAAGTTTCTTGTCTCAAATTATTAGATTGATGTAAAAATAATTGAAAATGGATGTGTCCATGGGTGTCCTCTTTTGCCTACTGCCACTCCTATAGAATTGTAGACAAGCGGACTATGACCATTTTGCTTTCTCCTACATGATCAAGTGTTGTATACATATACATCTTCATTCTTGTTCATGCAGCATCACAACTACACCATAATTAAGACGCATGAAGGAAGGAGACGCAAGAAGAATTCTTTAGAAAAATATTTACCTCTCACTTTATTGCAAGAGTTCGAAAGGAGAGGATGCTGGAGACCGGACATAAACTTCATATTTTGACCCCACTGTTATGACCGTCACGTTGTGTCTTGTTCTCCTGATGTTGGGGTCCACTCCATCGGGGCTTTCCGAGGGCCCCCTCCGTCTGGTGTGGCCTTCCCTACCACATCTCGTCTCTAACCCTCTGGGAGTCTGCTGGCAACTGCTTCGGGGGTTTTCCGAGTGCCCCCTTGGTCGGGTGTGGCTTTCCCTACCACATCTGGTCTCTACTGTCTGGAATTCTATTGACAACTGCTCTGGGACCCAAACTCAACTGAGTTAAATAATAACTCAACGCCCACACAATCGCCTACTGGATCTTTGAAATCGAATGTTTAATCGTCATCAAGCGGAAATAACTGTCATGCAGTTCAGAGGTTACTCTCTTCCGGTGCATGACTGTAATGGCAGAATGGGACCTTCACCTTTTCCCATATCATAAGCCTTAATTCGCCCACGCGATCTCTTTCGATTACTGGCCGTTGGAATGTGTCACTTCCTTCCGGTGTATTACCTAGGAATAGCATTTTTGGGGCTGGGTCGAAGGTCAAAATATAACACAAGTAAACCTTTTTGTTTTCATTTTTGTACCCCTGCACAAACTTCTTATTCCTAGAACAATATGTGCACATCTCTAGCTGTTAAAACTCATTTCGGCATTCTTTTCAAAATTACTTATATGTATATTATGTATATATCAAATATTTCTATATGTATAATGGGCTTATTCTGTTTTTCCTTCTGTTTATTCAGTGTCAGTGGGGACTTAACTAAATACCTTCCCTACTGCTAAGCATTGCAATTGTAGGTTTTAAAGTAGCATGTCTCATTTGTTGAGCTTTTTAATTTTCTAGTTGAATACAAATGTTTGAAAATGCTAAATAGTAAATATTTAATTCTTCTGCAATCCCTCAATTTCTTTTGCACATGTCCATCCTCATTTAGTTTACATCAATTGCAGAAAGACATCCCCAAGCCTATTCATCTTCTAGATTAATATCTTCATTTAAAATTTTTAGAATCAATGTTGAGCAGTGCATTCATTGTCTGTTATTTGGTTGATTGTGAGCGGTTCCTGCTGCTTTACATCTTGTTTGATGGCTTGGTTTGCTTTATTTGTTTAAAGGCATACCAACTCCTTACTGGTTATTTAATGCCAAAAATTGATTCATTTATAAATGTTTAGTTGTTATCATAACTATATTTTTAGTTTTCCATTTAATTTTTTAAAACTGCATTCTATTTATCTATAATCATTTCTTTGCATACATGTATATTAAGTATGCCTATCTAATATCATATAAGTTTTATAGTTTCAAGTATTCCAGTCAAATACTAACAATTCATACACATTAAATTATTTAAATAACTATTTCTATTTAATATAAATAATTTGTTTGTGCACAATTATATAGTTTAAGTAACTAATAAGAATAATGCTTAGTAAACAATTATAGCTTCAAGTGACTACTTCAATACAAATAATTTGCACATGGTTCTATAATATTGAGTATTCTTATCTTATACAAATAATTTTTCAAACAGATCTATTTGACTCATAGATGGGGTCCTGACAAGTACTACCACTTTGGGTCAGAGTAGAACTGTGTGTAATGACAGTAAAGGGGTACTTCATATTCCCTACATCTCAAAAAATGGAGCTTCACCTCCAGGTTAGGTTCAGTGTTTCTTGAGAGGGTGTCTTATTTTGGATTCAAGAAAAGGAATTTTGATTTTTAAATTTGATTTGATTGTCTAGAATAAACAAGAACAAACAGAAAAAGCAAAGCAATTAGCACAAGTCAGTAGAGTGAAATTTATGCTTTAAAATGGCATATTGGAGGAACATTGATTTATTCCAAAATATTCATAAAAGCTTAAAATGACAAAAACTGTAATCATTTTTGTACCAATTTAATACAGTGATATATTACTGTGTGTAAAGTTAAGTCACTTGGATTTGTGAACAAAGTAAAATTGGCAAAATATGCAATAAAATATGTCATTTCTGAGGTGAGGAGTTATTTTACACCTGGTGAGTTTTTTTGTACCAGTTTTAACTGGTAGATTTTCTCTGAAGTCTAAGTGACAGCAAATCTTCTCTGGTCTCCAGAACTCTTTTTCTAAGTTTCCTTGCTGATTTTATCAGTACTTTTGTCTGGATGGTCTTGTTTCTTTTCCAGTTTCTCCAGTCTCTTTTCCTGGTCTTTGAGGACTGTTTGAAAGCCACCAACTACAATTCATATTACCATCACTTTCGTATTCCAAATTTTTTTCAAATTTTTTTGCATTATTTCATTTTAACTCAGTGGTCTTTTTGAACAGCAAAATCAACAAGTAGACAAGTTCTTTTCTTGTTAATTAATTTTAGGTCAAGTTTTTTTGCCTGGGATTTGGTGATTTGTTTGTATCTCAAAGTCTTAGAAAATTTTATGAGTTGAATTTTCTTGGAAAGATTCTGGTTTGTGCTTCTACCATTTTTTATAATGGTCAAATTGAAATTTCCTTCACATTTCCCTGCAGATCTCCTTTCCCACTCAGTCATGCTTACCTTGCTTTCCTTTTATGCCAGTTTGCTGCATTCACGTATTATGTGGTTAATTATTTCATCTCTGTTACTACATAACCTACCCTTGTTATTTTATTGAATATTATTAATTTATTATTTTACAACTTTGTGAGTTTTTCATGGAAGTTTGAGTGACAACAAGTCTCTGCAGATTTTCAGGACTTTTCTGAGTATTCTAGCCAATCTTAACAATCCTGTGGCCTGGCTAGTCTTGATTATTCCTCTGTTTTCCATTTCTGCCAGTCTTTTTTCAATGCCTTTGGGGACCATTTATTATTATTATTATTATAATTATAATTATTATTATTATTATACTTCACAGATGTACTCAGACTAGCGTCCTTGACTCTATTGTCAATGTCACAATATTTAGATTGTTGTATATTCTGGACTTCTTCAGGTGTCTCTTGTAGTTGGTAAACTTGTGGGAATTTTGAACCAAATCATTTATTTTTCTCATTCCACTCTCTATGCTTAGAGGGTATCTTGTATTAGTCAATCCCCCTTAGTTTCTTCTTAAGATCATACCTGTCTATCTCTTCCTTGATCTGAGATGTCTGAAATAGATATTTCAGCTGTCACTCCTGATCCATCCATACTTTTGTATTCCCATCTTTAGTTATTCCCCACTCTCCAATTATTTTTCACCCTAGTCAGCTGGAACTGTAGAATATCCTAACTACATCTCTGTAGAGGTGTAAAACTACCCCAATGAGTATCCTGGAATGACACTAAACCCTCTAATGGACAGGCTTCTGCTCTTGAACTTTGGGGAATGTGGAATACTTCTTCATTACTATTACACCCAAGTCTACTCTAACCCAAAGTGGTAGTACCTCTCTTGGGTCCTATCTATGGGTCAAATAGAACTGTTTAATTATTTACTATACTTGAAACCATTTAACTGTGTGCAAACAAATGATTAATATCAAATTGAATAATTAATATTTGATAGCAATCCTTGAAACCATTTAACTTTGTGCAATTATTAGTTTTTAGCAATATCCTTGGGATATTATTTCTTCAACTATGGGTTAAATAGTATAACTGCCATTCTTCAACATGGATAATTTTGGCATTAAATAACCCATGAAGGTTGATATGTCCTTAAACAAAGAAACCAAACCAAACCAAACTTTTTTCTGAGCTTTATCATTTTAAAATATGTTTATGGTTTGTTGATAAGTATTTTCTGTAAAAGTTGAAATCACTTCCTGATTAATTTATACAAGGAGATTATTTCAAATTTCTGATCAATAAAAAATGATAATTGATTCCTTGTAATTGTTATAGTTGCTAACTAAATAATCATTGGATATCACTATTAAGTCTCCTTTAAAGATTTTTCAGTGGTCATACAACTGCTGTTTTGTAGGGTGCTGTTTCCAGGATTTATTCAAAACAGCATTCAGTGTCCTTGTGAAGTTCTCATCTCGTTTCTTCTGTGTTTTGATAAAGTTCAAGTAGTGCAACTGTATGTTGGTACTGACACTATAACAGCTTGGAAAAAATCCTATTTTATTCTATCAGAGAGATCAAATTCCCATATGGTTGATAATCTGGCAATAAAAGTCCACATAATACCTATATGTACGTTGACACTGCTTTCAGTAGATGAGACCAAGGTATGAGAATGAGTCTACTAATTTCAATCTTGCAATTTAATAATATGAAATCATCTTGATCAAAACAAAAAAAACCTGTCTAGATTATATAATATGAACATTAATAGACTTTATGTAAGAAAATGGTTTCACCTTTAAAAAGGCAAGAAGCTAATGATAACCTACAGAAACTATTACTGAGGCAGACTATGCAGATTATCTAGTGTTTCTTGCAAATACACCATCTCAAGCTGAATGTCTGCTGCATAGCCTGGAGCAAACAGCAAGTGGTATTGGTCTCTTAGTGAACTCAGATAAAACAGCATTTAATTAAGCATACACATACAAATGAAAGAAAAGAATTATCTCTTCTATGTCAGAATAAATGATTATTTTGCACTAATGTACTTGAACAAGTATCATCATCTTGGATGTTAACATAGTCATAAATTTTCTGACAGTGTACACTGTAGCCTTCTTCAGATGTCTGCTGTAGTTGTTAATCTTGCAATTTCAAACTGGAAGCCTGCAACATTTTCATGCCCAGCCATCACATAACCTTCATATTGTAGTTAGCTGCTCATAGCTATGACTTGAGTTAAGAACAATAACTTTTAATTCAAGATTTAAAAAAAAATTAATTAAGCATACATATATAAGCAAAAGAAAAGAATTATCTATTCCATATCTTATCATAATGAAGACTATGTGTCTATCTGCGACCAAAACTATGTCACTCTTCCCTTAGTTATTTACAACACATTTTCCCTGATTTTATTTAAATTGAAAACTCAATTGTCAAGAAAATGATTTTATGTTATTAATACTGTTAGCCTTATTTGCATAGTTATAAAAATGTAGTTGTATTTATATATACAACTAAATAGTGGTTTATGTTGTGAATAGGAAGGCTAATTTCCATATTGATCTTAAAAATTTGATTTTAATAAATATGTGGTTGGTATTATTGATTTCTTATTGTTTGGTTTTATCTTACTAAATATGACAAAATTCCTGTTGATAAACCTTAAAAAAGAACCTACAACAAAAAGAAATAAGTGTAATTTGATTCTTTGCAACGTAATTTAGTTAAATAGATTAGAAAAAATTAGCAATGAATGCTGGATGTGATGGGAATTAGTGTCCAAACTGTTCTATTCTTTGATAATACCTCATCTGTTTCAAATAAGTTTAACATAATAATGTAATTTTAAATAATATTTAATGCTATTCTTATTTCATTAATTGTTTTTTTGCTTTGTCCATTTGTAATATTTTAAAATATTTGTACACATACTCAAAAAAGAATAAGTAAATCATTAAAATAAAGAAATAAATGTAATTTTATTCTCTACTGTCTAATTAGTGTTATTGATTTCTAATATTATTGTTTTATTCTGAAATGTACTAAAAGCAATCCAGTGTATAATTCTATATTGAAATCAATTTAAATAAAATGAAAATAAATGTAAGCTTTTTATATGCATTTTCATTTATTTTTGTTTGTCTTCCTAATTTAATATATTTTATTTCATTAGTATGTTGATACTTGTACATGATGGTGGATGCATATTTCTGCAGGTCAGAATGAATAATAATTAGGCAATGATGTACTTAGTAATCTCATTTTGGTTGTTATAGCAATCACAAATTTTCAGCTGTTGTACCCTCTAGGCTTTTTCAGGTGTCTTTCAATCTGATAAACTATGCTAGACACCTAGAGAAGGCTGTAGAGAACAACAGTCAAAATGTTGTCATTATAATACTATCCAAGTCAGAGTAGATTAGAGCATAGTAACGATAATTCCTCATCTTAAAAATTCAGCAAAAAACCAAAATGCCTTTTTAGATGATTCTCAAAATGTATAAATTTACATATTACCCAGGTTTCTAATATTGGAAATTTTGAACGACAGTGAAAAAAAGTTGGGTTAGATATTATTACTAACTTGATTTGAAGCAAAGATAAAATATATATGTATATACACTGGGAATAAAATATATGCCTTTATAATCCAAAAGAAAAAATTAAGAAAAAGTGGAGGGATCTTAAAAAAAGAAAAAACAACCCCTCTACTTTTTAAAAAACTTTTAATGAAATATAAATGCATACACACACGCTAAGAAAGGAAAATAATTATCTATTCTACAAAAGAATAGATAGCTATCATATACTGATGTACTTGGACTTGTATCTTCATCTTGGTTGTTACTAGAGTCACAACATTTCTGCCATTGTACCTTTAGGTATTTGTTGTAGTTCGTAACCTTCAAATTAAACCCTTGTGTAGAAAAATGAAATTGATCAGGAAGAATAGTGGGTAGAGAGTCCTTGTAGTGCAATGGCTAAAGTGCTGGACTGTGTTCTCAAAGTAAGTAAGTTTGAAATCCAGTCATTTACTTCAGACAAATACTCTTGGGAAAGATAGAAACCTCCTTATCCCTCCATCTATGGGTTAAATTGTATAACTGCTATTCTTCTACAAAGATGGCCTTAAATTGATGGACTGTGTCCTCAAAGTAAGTAAGTTTGAACTCCAGTCTTGCTATTATGTTCACTTTCAGACTTGGGAAAAGTATGAACCCCCAATCTGTCCAGCTAAGGGTTAAATTGTATTACTGCTGTTCTTCTACAAGTATGGCCTTAAAGTGAGTGAGTTCAAACTACAGTCACACTATTACATTCACTTTTGGACTTATATTCCTGGGAAAAGGCATGAACTTCTTATCCCTCCAGGTATGGGTTAAATAGTATCACTGCTGTTCTACAAGAATGGCTTTGGCATTAAATAACACATATTCTATTTGCACAAAAAAGAAGAATAGAAGCAAAAACCTTCCATCCCCTGTACTATTATCATACAGTTGCAAATTGTACTAAAAATTGTTTTATTCTCTAAATTAGAGCATTCTAAGTGTATTGTTCTAATAAAAATTTTGTTAAGAGATGCAATTTTTGAAGAATTTTGGCTACATATATACCAACATGATAACTTTAGTGATAGAAAATAACTAAAATTTTTAAATTCATATTTTAGGATTTGAAATTATGCAAAGATGAGTTTCATCAGGTTTGAAAGCCAGAACTTATTGACAAGCAAGTTATTTATACCATTTTATATTAAGGTGTAGACAGTTACAAATTGGACTGAAATTGCTTTATTCTCAAGGTTAAAGCATTTTTATGCTATTGCTAATTGTTCTGGAAATTGCTTTATTCTCTTGGCTAAAGCATTGTAACTCCATTGCAATAAGAAAAATCAGATGTGTTATTTTTGCTGTCATTACAAGAAACCTGGAAAAATTGGACAATTATAATACAGATTGTTGTTTGTTTCTTATTGTGCCTTATTCATAAATTAAGTTTTATCATAGGTAGATATGTATAGAAAATAAACAGTCTATATAGATTTTAGTATTATCAGTGGTTTCAGACATCTGCTGGGGGTCTTGAAACATCACCCCCTGTGGATAAGAGAAGCCTAAGGTAATTAGATTTTCTAATTTTCTGAATTTAAAAAAAAGGAGAAAAAATAATATAATAATGATAAATGAATACGACTGGATATTTTCCAAGCTTTCTTAATTTGAATTTAATGAGAGGTGTTACAAATTATGCAAAAAACTTGCCATGGTGATAAATTGTATATACCTGAAGCAAATTTTAAGCAGAAGTCAAGATGGAAATAATTAACTTCAAATTAACTTCTTTCAAGGCAATTCTTCAGATTTTCTTATTTAAATAAAATAATAAAAGATTGGCTTTAATAAGTTTTAGAATCCTGACAGATAACAGCTCTATATTTTATTTTTTTATATTTTAAGTATATTTAATTTTTTTTTAATATTAGAAATTATTTTAAGATTACACAAATGAATAATGAATAATAATGAATCTATATATATAACTCAAATTCTTATTAAATTTGTGTACACACACTTACACTCACACAGTCACTTCTACCACTCATACTCATACACACACTTACACTCACACTCTCACTCATATATGCACTGCCTTGTCAGCAGAGCAAAGGATACAGTTTGTGTATTCTAAACCTAGAATATACTGACTGTATCCCCTGCAGAGAAGTAAGACACCTCTCAAAAAGGGATGTCCATGGTTTGATAATAAACAGCATCTGATGGTGATGCTTCAATCCTGAGGAGTATGGAGGGGTCCTTCAAAGCCATTATGATCCAGAGTGGTATTACTTTTAAGGCCTTATGTATGGGTCAAATAGATCTGTTTGAAAATTATCAGTATTAGACAGAGATATTTGATATATAAATGTATATTATTTGTTTTTAGAATACTTACTAGAATCTATAATTGTTTAACAAGAATTATCATTGTTAGTTACGTGAAACCATATAACTGTGGGTGAACAAATGATTAGTATTAAATCAAAATATTCACTTTAAACCATAGAATGTGTATAAATTATTAGTATTAGATAAGAATACTTAAAAACATACAAATGTGTGAAAATGATTTGTATTAGATATTTTGGTTTGGATGGGTTTTATGGCAAATCAACCTTTATACTTATACATTGAATGTATAATTTGTAAATACATTTTGTTGATAACATTTTAGACGAGCCTGAGCTCATTTTATTTGTATACAGTTAGATGGTTTCAAATATTGTTATATAACAGTCAGAATTTAATATCAGTCATGTGTTTGCACACATAGTTTGTAGGTATTTTTAAACAGTGAAGTGGTTACAAATATTGCTATTTAACATTAAGTATTCTATTCAACACAATTTGCACACAATCAAATGGTTCCATATAATGCTATGTTATCCCAATAATTTAACTTAGGCACACATTTAAAGAGTTCAATTACTAACAATTCAATTAAACAGTTACTTGTTTACACACAGTTAAATGGTCAAACAGTTCTATTTCTTTCAATTTTGTTTAATGTAAGTCATTTGTTTACACATAAATGTCAAATATTCCTATTTAACCCATAAATAGGACCCTATCTTGTGCTACCACTCCTGGTCAGAGTGAACCTGGAAGAAATGACAATGATGGGGTACTCCATATTCCCCAAAGCTCCATCAGATTGTTTTGTGTCATAATCAGTGTCATATTCAGGGCACTCATTGACAAGTCTTATCCCTCTGCAGAGTGCAGTCAGAGTATTCAACAGCCCCAACCAATTGTATTAGAATGGAATACTCAATATCAAATAATTGTGTGCAAAAAAAAAAAGAAACTCTTTAGAAACAACTAAACAAATATAAATATAAACATGCAATGAATGCAATTCTCTAATCTTTAGGCATAAAATAACCCTAGATGGGTTGATATGCCTTTAAAATCAATCAGTCAATACACATACACACACACACTCTCTCTCTCTCTCTCTGATGATGGACCACTGCTTCAATGATAATAAAAGATTTGGCTTTAATCGATGTTAGAATTCTGAGTAAATTTTTTTCTAAAAAAAGTTAAATTTTTTTATAGATATTTTTTATAAGAATATTATGAATTATTCTATGATTACTTTGGTAATATAGCAGTGAATAATAATAATAGTAATAATAATAGCAGTAATTATAATTATAATAATCTTCAAACCCAACTCTTCAGCAGAAACCTAATCAGTAATAAATACCTGGGTAGTCTCCCTGGTAAAATATTTTGGACCCTTCTTAAACTGGATAAGGGAGGAACTCAGAGTAAGGAAATTGATAATGGTGCACAGGGCCTTACACCTGAAAAATGATAAAGACAGACTCTATATGACAAGAAAAGAAGGAGGAAGATGACTCATCAGAATTAAGGATTGTAGGGATGTAACAATACAGGAATTTGTAGAATATGTAAACAATGGCAGATTATGGCAGTAAGTAACAGCAATAAGAACAGGAAAGTTACAATCATAAAATCTAGAAAACAAAAATGAGAAGAAAATGAATGAATATTTCAAGCATCGAACTTAGGAAATTGGACTTGAGATTACCAGGTCATGGCTATGAAGAGGAAACTTAAAAAGTGAAACTAAATGTCTATTAATTGCTGAACAAAATAATACCTTAAAGACTAATTATATCAAAGCAAAAATTGTTAATATGCAGAAGAATAACAAGTATAGGTTATGTGGTGATGAAGATGAAACAGTTAATCCCAAATGCAGCAAACTACCACAAAAGCAATACAGGAACAAGCATGACTGTGAGGAGAAGATGATCCATTAGGAATTGTGCAAGAGACTGAAATTTAACCATGCTAATCTACTACGCTACTAAATGGCTATCCTAAAAATGTAATGCGTAAATTCACTGGGACTTAGATATACAAACAGATCACACAATCCAGGCCAGAAGACAAGACCTTGTGTTAATTAGCAAGAAGAAAAAAAACTTGTTATCTATGAGATATTACCATTCCAGCAGACTACGTAGTGAAAATGAAAGAAATCAAAAAACTAGACAAATATTTTGACCCGAGAATTGAAAAAGTTATGGAAGGAAGGTGGTGATAATACCAATTGTAGTTGGAGCTCTTAGAATAATCCTCAAAGGCATGGGAAAGAGATTGGCTAAACTGGTTGGCTGGTTGTTTGGTTGAATTTTATGGCATATCAACCTTTATAGGTTATTTAATGCCAAATCCATTTTTAGACAAATAAACAGTTCTATTTCAAACAATTCAGTTTAACATGAGTACACAGTTTTATTGCTAAAAACATTTCGATTTCAAACAATTCAGTTTATTCAAACAGTTCTAATTCAAACAATTCAGTTAAGTATAAGTATAGTTTTGGTCCACACATTGCTAAACATCAAAATGGTTCTATTTCAAACAATTCAGTTTAGCGTGGGTACAGTTTCAGTGTCAAAAACAGTTCTATTTCAAACAATTTAGTTTAGTGTATGTAGTTTACATATCAAAACAGTTTTATCTCAAGCAATTCAGTTTAGCATAAGTATGCAGTTTAAATATCACAATAGTTCTATTTCAAATAATTCCATTTAGCATAAGTACGCAGTTTAGTTGGCCTATAGATAAGGCCTTATTAGCTGCTACCACTCCGGCTGGAGTGGACCTGGGAGTGATAGCAATGAAAGAGTGCTCCTCATTTCCCAAAGCTCCAGCATTACTGTAACCTCACCGGTTTAGTGTTATATCCAAAACACTCATTGGTGGGGTGGGGTCTTACTCCTCTGCAGAGATGCAGTCTGTGTATTCTACAGCTCAAGCCAACTGGGAAATGGCTAAACTGGAGATCAGAGGAGATTTCAGGAAACTTGCTGTCAATCAAAATTTTGTGAAAAACTACCAGAATGATTGACAAGAAGAAAAGAACTTGTCAATTTTGCCATTCTGGCAAACCATAGAGTGAAAATAGAAGAAAGCAAAAAGAAAGACCAAAACTTGGACCTTGAACTAAAGAAACTGAAGAACATCGGAGTGACAGTGATACCAATTGTAGTCGGAAGACTTGGAATGGTTCCCAAAGAAAAAAGACTAGAGGAATTGTAAATTAGAAGAAGAATTGAGACTACAGCATTATTAAAATCAGTTAGAATACTTAGAAGAGTCCTGTAGATTTGTGGAAACCTGCTATCACTCAAACTCCAGTAAAAGACCACTAGCTAAACTTGGCATGAAACTCACAAAGAATAATAATAATAATAATTATAATAATAAGTGAAGGCTACATGGAGAGAGAAATTAGACAATCAGCCACTTAATGACTGAATGCAGCGGATTGATACAGGAGTACAAGAATAAGTATAATTTACTGGAAAAGGTGCTCTACTGGGAACTTTGCAAATGACTGAATTTAGAATAAGTGTTATATACACAGATCAGAATCTGGAAAATGGAACACATCTAATTCTCTGGGATTTTGAGATGAAAACATATTACCCAATCTAGACTAAAAGATAAAACGAAAGGAATTTACCTGCAAGTGAACTCCTATAAATTGTTATTGTCAATAATTATGAAAAGAGTTGTTAACGCAACAAAAATTTTTGTGGCAACCTTGGCTGTTGTTAATTTACTTGCATTTAATGTTATGAAATTGTCTGTTTCATATATGACAGTGGGCCGAAAAGTTTATATGATGATGTCATATCAGCTGATGATGACTTTTTGACCAATGGGGTTCAAACACTGCAACACTAATGGAAGGAGTGCATAGACTACAAGGAGGATGATGTTGGAAAATAAACCTCATTTGGTTACATTTGATGAGAGTATCTTTGTCAACCTATGAACTTTTCAACTAATGCTTGTATTTATGACCAAAATTCTGTTTTTTCTTGTGGAAAGAGACTCCACACGTTTTTTTTGGATGTTTTGTGCCTGAAGAATGAATCAGTTGAAATGTTACAATAACAACTCAAAGAATGCCAAGAAGCAGTTCAATTGTCTTAAAAATTTCTGGTCTAATGATATCAGTGAAAATAACTTTTTACAAGTTTGTTGGGGGCATAAAAATCCCTGAATTTTCATTCTAATTTTTGTTGATTCCTGTATTCTCATTTTATTTCTTGCAGGTAAGTCTTTTACGGTGCCATTAAAGCTGTATTTTTCATTTGAACTGAGATAGATCAACCATTTCTATTTCACGTGAGTAAGAATGCATCTGAGTTCAGAGATTATTTTGTTTTTTACTAAATGGGCATACATCAAATTTTGAAAAAAAAAGATTATTGTTCACCTTTCAGGAATTAATGATTTATTACATCACAAAAAAAAGAATTATTAGCTTCATAATATTTTTATATTTCACTTAGATGATATCCATTATGCAAAGATAAAGATATGTTATTCTTTATTTCTGCTATAAATCTTACAGATTTTTGTCTCCTTCAACCTATTCACACATATATTTACATATGTAAATTTACCATTGAATGTATATCGATGTATTTGTTAAAATGTGTGTATGCTTATCTATCTATCTATCTATCTATCTATCTATCTATCTATCAATAAAGTTTCATTTGATGATTGAGTTTTCTATTCTATCAAAGACATCATATTGTGTCAGAGTTCTATTATTTGTAATGAAATGTCATATTTTTCTTAAAAAAAAAATTTCTGTAATTTCTTAATCTAGGTATTTCTGAGAATTTTCTTTTTAGAAAATTATAACTTTTTTCTACAACTAAAAGAACTTTGGCAACAATAATTAAGGAAAATAATCACTTCCTATGTGTGTCTAAGCCATTAAAGTTTCATTAAATTTTGTAGCAATAATAAAAAATGGTTCAGTTTTTTCAATGTGTTTTTTGTCCAATATCATATATATATATATATATATATATATATACTCGTAGTACTCATAGAAATTACAATAAATAAATACATAGTAATTGTATGAATTTAAACTACAAATTTGTTAGGTTATTAAATTTGGTAAATTAATAAGAACACACATATCAAAAAAATAAATAGAAATATGATCTTGCAATAAAAAAAATAAAAAACTTGAATAGTAAAATTGAAGATTTAATTTTGTGAAGTGGCTCACTTTCAAAAGGTAAATATATTTATCTTATTTTTGAGAAAAAAAATACAATTTTTGGGAGGGTTGTTCAATTTTCAATAAGGATAATTTTTCCAGTTTGTGAGCAAGTCAGGGTTGATAATGACACCATCACAGTCAGAATAACTACTTTTTTTTATAAGGAATTTTTATAGCAAAATATACAAATTATCTAATAGTACCATGAGTAAAAAAAAATTAATTTTATCAAATGACATTGCAGTCTATAAAGAAGCTTCCTTTAGTTAAGAAGAAACAGTTGTTTTGGTTTATGTAGAACCCAGGAAAGATAAACAGATAAATAAAATTGACATACTCATCAGCTTTAAATACTGTTATTTTTGTAAACCAAATAGCACACAGCCAATTCAGAATAAAATAAGTTATGCTTAGTTTCGCCTGGTCAATTTATCTCTTGTATAAATCTTACCCCTTCTTACATAGTTGGTTTTATTATAATTTTATGCTCTCGTCACTTTTTGTGACTTATTGGACTAATCCACTGAGTAAGAGGATATATAAGATTTGCTCTATAAAAAAATTCAAAATAGATAAATGAATATAACTTATGTTGTCTTTTTACTGTGCTTGATATCATAAACAGAGCCACTATAGAGTTAACTCCCGGATTTTGTGAAAATTGTTTTTAAAATCATTTCTAAAAAGAAAGGTCTAACCTTGTGCTAATCAGTTTTACAGGGTTTTTTAAAATAATTTAAAAAAATTGATTTAAACCATATTCTGAATATAACTCTCTCTCTTTCTCTCTCTCTCTCTCTCTCTCTATATATATATATATATATATACACACACACTCACAAACACTTATTCCCTCCTTTGGTGTTATTGTGTTCTGTGTGTCTATTGTAGGTTCTATCAAAATAAATAGAAAGAATTATTTTTGGAGCACCCATTGTAATACATTAATAGTCAAAAGTTATTTCTCAGTATAATTTTATAAGTAAAGTTGGTGACCATAGTCAAGGATGACCAGAAGGCTCCCTTTTCAATAGCTACTACACCTACTACACTTATATTGCTGAGTGTTAAGCAAGGTGGTATCAAGTACCATTTTTGGTTGTGTCATACCAAAGACATTAAAAATAGTACTTGATACCTCCTTGCTTAACACTTAGCAATATAAGGTACATATCAAGGGTAAAGTAGAGCAATCCAGGGAAAAGAGTAGCACCCTCCCCTACACTTCAGTGTTGTAGCTATTGAAAAGGAAGCCTTCTGGTTACTCTTGACAACAGTCAACAACTTTACTTTACTCATGATTTTATGGTTTCTGTCAAATAAGGACTTGCATCAGACTGTTCTATAATTTCATTTTTATTTGTTGAAATTTTACCTGCAAGGTCATATTTTATGGATTACATTTTGATAAAAAGAAATTATAACTAGGATTAATAGCCCTTTTACTATCAATTTTACTAATGACTTCAAAATATTTCAAAAGCCAACACAACCAGATAAATGAGGTAAATAAAAAATATAGTTATTCATTTACTATTAGAAAGAGAAATACTGAATTATCCCAAATAGGAATATTAGTCTCATCATTCTGACAAGCTTCAATTTACTCATATTTTTCATTGATTTGTCAAGGGCCAATCTCATTTGTTTTCCATTTTGTTATTGACGCAAATGCTTGTTATTTTATGGTCTGTAAAGTTATCTCTCTGTTATTGCCTGTGGAATGAAAATGATATCTTTTGCATGATAATAGGTATGAATCTATTTATAATGTTATAGAAATAGGAGGCTTTAACATACTTTTTCATATACAATATTGCCTATAAATAAGTATACTTAAAAAAAAAGTGTAAAGTTACTTTTGTTTTGAAGCAAAGATGGCAGTATGTTTTTTATATTGCTAACAGAACGCTACATAATCAAAATGGATATTGTTAGGTATTCTCTATTACCAAACTCTAGAGCATTGAAACTTCGTGTATCTACCTGATTCCTTCATTATGAGCAGGATGCAACACAAGGTTATTTTTAAGAAGTGTACTGCCAGTTTTAATTTTTTCCTTCTCTGAGACTAGTTGCCTAACCAAAGCTAAAGAACCCAGTCAGCCCTACTATTTACCAATTATAGAATTTGACAAGTTTTCCAGATCAGCACTCAGTTGAGGAGCAGGCTGAGTTGCAATTAAAAACAATCTCAGATGAAGGAGAGCTATTTACAGTACACTAGAGCGTCTCATTGTGCACACGTGGACAAGTCCATTACATGGGCTGTGATTGGCAGCTGGTCTATGATTAGAGGTATTATTATTATTATTCTACACCCATAACTGGAAGGAGAACAGATGGATTCATGCCTAGCTCAAGGGTATGAGCATCAAGTACAATGCAAACAGCCTCATCCAGGATTTTGAACTTATGTAACCAATTTCATTTCCCACAAGAAATAATTATTATACTTTGCCAAACTGTTCTATTAAAAATAAAATTGCTGCAATATATATTATGGCAGCATTTATTTTTGGTTAGAGTTTCAATGTTTTAGGATTTGGTCATAAATAACATAAAAATATAAGACATTATTATTATAATAAATAGTGCTCTCTGGAACTGCTGTCTTGAATCAGAGTGTAGTATCTTTCCTAATGGAAATCTCTTTGTTATTTTAAAATCCATCAACCATAAAATATACAGATTTAATGATTTTTTTGTTAAACAGAAAAAATTAGATGGAATAGAAATTATCATCTTTATTGATTTGTGTGATCATAGCTTTTCCTTGAGTAAAATCTGAATCCCCATGGGTGAGAAAGATTACAGTTTAGATTATTTGTTTAATGGCATATCAACTCATTATAGGTTATCTATTTCTGAAATTTGATTCATCTGTAAATATTTCATTGTAATCATAACTATATTCCAGTGTTATATTCCTTTTTATTAATTGTCCTTTTTATTTGTTTATAACCATTTTTTTGCTCTAAAGTATATCATATTAAATATTCCTATCTAATATGAATAGTTTGCTCACAATTGTACAGCATAAAATTATTCCTATCTCATACAAATAATTGTACCCCTTTCTGATACAAATCATTTTCAAATAGGTCTATTTGACACATGCATGATAGGTAGGTATAGACAATGTTGTACTTAGTGGGTGTCCTTATGATGTAATCGTTAGAGCACTGGACTGCGGAATCATAGTAAGCGAGTTTGAACTCCAGTTGCGCTATTGCATTGAACCCCTTATCCTCCCATTTATGGGTTAAACAGTACCACAACCATTCTTCTAGAAGGATGGGTTTGGCATTAAATCACCTAAGAAGGTTGATATGCCATTAAACAACAAAACAAAAAAAACAATGCTGTACTTGCAAAATCTTGTGTTTTGCTAAAACCTTCTGAGCAAAAAGTATTGAGACTACAGATCAAATAAACTTTGTCAAAGGGTTTAAACAACATCACTTCATTTTATAAGTTCCTCAGCTGTTCACACATAGTTCATTTAAATTTTAAATTTTGAAATTAATAAAATCTAAAGATTCAATCTTGATACTTTTTGATCACACCTTGAATATCTAGCAACCAAGCCAATCTTGTAAGAGTTTATTTTCTGCCAGAATGGTTTGATGCTTTAAAAGAAATTGGCAGTGTGATGAATCTCGGCCAGTCTCTGTGTCTCTGATGGACTTAGCTGTACAATCATCCAGTTACTGCTTTATTTTCCTTCTTCTTTTGGCCATTATGAATGTTGACTCTTTTCTTTCTTTCTTACCTTTTAGAATTTCGCATTTTGTATATAACTATATGTTTGTGCTTTTATTCATGGCTGTCCATTGATAGTTAATCTCAAGCCAGACCAAACTTAACTGCCACAAAGAATAGGTAATGATGTGGAAAGTCATGTGATAAATTACAGTCTAAAGATTTCTTTTTTTTTTCTATCTGCAATACTACTCAGGTATTTCTTTGTCTGGCAGTTCAAACTTTAGTACAAAACATTAAAAAGATAGTGTGAATATTTTCTCAAAACATCGCTAAAGAAGTTGATTAGAAAAATGAAATCTTTAGTCATTTTTATATTAATTACTTTCAAAGGTTGAATTCAATTAGCCAAAAGGACAGTCCCATTTTTGGGTCAAATAGATTTGTTTAAGATATTTATTTGTATTGGGAAAAGTTACTTGAACCTATAATTATTTCCAAATAATTATTATCACTAAATATGAATAGGATTGCCAAGTGGTAAAACCAACCAACCAACCGACCAACCAACAAGTAAAATAAACTATTTGAAAGTTTTTGACCTAACCAAGGAAATAATGACTTTTTAAAAAAACATTTTAAAGTAATTTTCAAAATCTTTTGGAAAGGTTGTAGAAACTTGAGAAAAGTGCCAAGTGTGTTGAACTTCAAGGGGAATAAGTAAAATAACACATTGACATTAAAGAACCAGTCTACCCTACTATTTATCCATAGTTGGAGGGAGAATTGTTCAATGTATACCTTACTCAAAGGTATTTGCGCTATGTGAAATGCAAACAGCTTCATCCAGGGATTTGAACTTAGGTTGCCATGTCCATTTCCTATAATGATAGCCATTACACCACAAACGCCATATACATCAACAATAAATCAAGACTCTTTCATCAACAATAAATTAAGACTCTTTCAACATTTTCACATTCAATCTCATCATCTCAAAATCAACTTTATAGTATAGTTTACCCTGAAAGATGATATACAAACTGTTGTTGATTGTCAGCACTGTTGCCATGACACATTTCCTGCTTTACAATCCAAAGTAACCATGATATGATAAGTTACAGTATGGTACCATAGGATGCCACAAAACATAAACTTTTTTGAAAACTTCCTGTTGTTCTTTATATTCCATATCAAGACATGAAAAAAACAAAGAAACATATATTTTATTCTACATACTCATTTTGAAGTTTGACACATTTGGCACATCATTTCCCAAGTTTCTTCAACCCTTCCAAAAATTTAAAAAATATTTTTCAAAAAAAGAAAAAGAATCATTTCTTTTTTATATATATATATATATATATATATATATTTTTTTTTTTTATCAAGAATGAATCTTTGAATTCAAATGAATATGTGTGCTCAGCTGAGCAACTTGAAAAATAAAGTGACTTTTCAAGTCTAGACACCTTGACAAAGTTTATTTGATCAGTAATCTCAATACTTTTTACTCAGAAGCTTTTAGTAAAACACAGAATTATGCAAGTATAGCAGCATCCCTACCTACCAAATCTTGCCCCATGTAACTTTTCTTGTTTCATAAACATAAAGCTCATCTCAAAGGTAAGATTTAACAACCTAGAGGACAATAAAAGAAATAGGATAGCATAGTATCATGCCATATCAAAAAAAGATTTTCAGAGGTGCTTCAACTGATAGAAAACTCACTGGAATAAGTGTATTTAATGCAAAACGACCTATTTTGCAAAAATTAATGTTTCATCTTGTTTTTCATTTTTATCTTGGTAAATACGGCATCGCTCTTGATACTTTTTGAACACATGTTTTAGAAACATCAATGCCACATGGATTAGTATTAAGACATATTATGCACAAGTACATTAGTATCTGGACATATTATACATAAGAACTGAATTTATCCAACCTTTTCACCATCCACACCTAAATGTGTATGATGAAATGCAGTATCTCACCCTGAACTTTGCTGTTGGTCTTTCTTGGTTATTGTTCTTTAATGCTTCAAACTATGACTGAACTCTACATTTAGTGCATTATAAATCAATGGTTTCTGGTTCAAGACTCATTGACTGACTAATATGTAAATATATGATCTTATCATTTTATGGAGGTCTAAGCTAACCAACTAAAAAGACATACCTTTTTACATATATGCAGACCATTATTTTTAGATACTGAACCCATTCTTCATTAAATGCCTTACACTTCATTTTAAGCAAAGCTTTGTAAATTCCTTTTCAGGTCCTCATCAAAGAGTATTGGATAATATGCAAGTCTAAAAGATGCTATGGGGCAGCAAGTTTGATCTTTACTAGGTACCCAATGGGCTTTTCTTTTTTGTTTTTTATTAAGACCCTGAACTATTATAATAAAAGCTACAGAGTATAGACAACACATTTTGAGAGGCTGCAAATGTCCATGCTATTCAAGGGGTTGGTAAGAGTTAAAGAGACTATGCTCTTCTTGCGGCACCAAAAGTTAAACTCTCAGTGGAAGCACAATTGTGGGATATTTTTACTTTGATTTTATTTTTGCATTTTATTAATTGCTTTATTTTCATATTTTTATATTTGCTTTATTTTCATATTTTATCATTTGTTCTATTTTTATATTTAAACTTTATGAATTTGATAATCTCCACATCCTTACTCTAAGAGAACATTATTATTTTGCATTAAGTTCAGTTTTTGTATACCACAGATTTGTGACCAAATGCAAAAGCTAAGCTCAGTTAATATTCATAAGTGTTAGAATAATTTGGAAACAATTATAGCTTCAAGTAACTATTCCTAACACAAATAAATATCTTAAGACAAATCTATTTGACCCACAGATGGGACTTTAGATGTGGCTAATTGAATTCAACCTTTGAAAGTAGTTAATATAAAAGTGACTTAATGATTTCATTTTTCCAATCAGCAATTAATTTCTTTAGTGAAGTTTTGAGAAAATATTCAAACCATCTTTTTTAATGTTTTGTACTAAAGTTGAAGTTTAACAGACATGACAAAACATTCCTCAATTTTCTTCAAACCTTTCAAAAAATTAAAAAAAACGTTTCTAAAATTAAAAAAGATGTCATTCCCTTCGTTGTCAGGCCAAGATCTTTTCAAATAGGTTGGTTGGTTGGTTTTACTGTATGTCAACCCATGCTCAGTTATTTAATGCCAAAGAAAATTTTTTGTTAGCATTTATATGGCTTCAAGTAATTAATCCTATTTAATTATAATAATAATAGTAATAATAATAACTATAGCATCCAGTAGCAGCAATAACAATATAAGGACAAACAGAACAATAAAAACTAAGAAACAGAAATGAGAAGAAAAACAGCTGTTTAGATATTCTAAACTACAAACTGGCAAAATCTCACACAAGAAGACCTAGACTTGGTAAGAAAAGGGAAACCTAAAGAGATAATTTGAATCTCTTCTTATAGCAGCATAAAACAATGCCATAAGGACCAGATATATTAAAACCAAAATCAATAATATGCAACAGAATAGCAAATATAGATTATGTGATGATAGAGACAAAATTTTTAATCATACAATAAGCAAATGTAACAAACTAGTGCAAAAGGAGTATAAGACTAGACACAACTGGGTGGGGAAGGTCATTCACTGGGAATTGTACAAGAAATTGAAATTTGACCATACTTCCAAATGGTATATGCACAAACTAGAATCTGTCCTGGAGAATGAGAAGAATACAATTTTCTGGAATTTTGAGATGCAAACAGATCACCTAAGCCTGGCCAGAAGATCAAACCAAGTGATAGTTAATAAAAAAGAGGACTTAAAAGAGAACTAAGAACTGTGTTACATGAAGGTGACAGTGATACCAAATATAATTGGAACACTTGGAATGGTTCCCAAAGGTTTGAAAAGGGGACTGGAAGAGTTGGAAACTGGAGGACGAATTGAGACTATCCAAACTACAGCGTTGTTGAGATCTGCTAAAATATTGAGAAGAATCCTGGAGACCTAAGGAGGCTTGTTGTCACTTAGAATCCAGTGAAAGACCATCAGCTAATACTATCTTGAAAAACTCAGAAGAAGTAAAATAATAGTAATCTGTATAGCTTCTATTCTTAATGCAAATAATTTGTACACAATTGCATAGTTTCAAGAATCCCTATCTATTACTAATAATTTGCAAGGAATTATATGGTTTAAAATTAATCCTATTCAGTTTTTAATTTGCTAACTATCATATATCTTCAATTAACTATTCCTACCAAATTGTGATATTTTTCTTGGCTAATATTGTTCAAAATAATTTTAAGCAATATCTCACACAAATCTATTTGATAAACAGATGGGACTCTTACAGGTTTTATGGGGGTGCTTATGGTAGAATAGTTATCATTGTAGGAAATGGACATAACAAATTGAGTTCAAATCCTGAATGAGGCTTTTTGTATTTCACATAGCTCTAATAGCCCTGGGGAAGGTATGCATCCAACTATTTTCCTTCCAACTTTGGGTAAATAGTAAAACAGACTGGGATTTTTAACTTGACATAGCAACTGGTCTAGGAAAAGGAAAACTCTAAATTCATACTTATTAAACTCAACTTAAAATATTGACCTTGTGTCACATCCTGCTCATGTGGAAGGGTTAATAAATACATATACGTATAACAGATTCTACCACACTGGATCAAAGTGGATATGGGAGAAATGGTAATAAAGGAGTGACTCCATTCTCCCCAGATCTCGAAAACTGGAGTCACAACAAGATGACATTTAGTGTCATAGCCAGGATGCACAAACTTTTCAGTACTTTCTTGTAGGATATAAAGTGTCATAGATTGCAAGAACCTTTGGAATGAGAATAAATCTTATTTTTTTGTTTGTTATCACCTAGTAAAGATGCAAGCAGATGTCTGGTGAATCTCACAACTACTTTCATTGTTTGTGATGTAAATTCAGTTATTCTCATATACATGCCTTCTGTTTTCTTTTATTCATCAGTTAGATTAGTCTTACATTAGAAATTGACAAAAGCATAAAAATAAATCATTTTATTTTAACAACTCTTCACTGCCTCCTGTTATCAATAGCTTTGTAAGTCTTGCCTCTCGCTGGTCCTGAAAGCTTTTACTCTTCTAAATACCAAGTTGAGGAACACCTCACTAGGCTTGCTGTTAACCCCTGTCATTATCTCCTCCCAAAGGACTCTGATGTATGGATAAGATCTGTGTTTGATTGGCAGCAAACTTGACTCTATTCACTAAAGGGAAAATTTTATCAGTACATCTGTCTTCAATTAACATATGTATATATTATAATTATCAGTGATTTTATAATCGTGGCCCCAATCTATAATTATTGCTTATTAACAACATTTCCATCTGTATACATATTTTTGTCTCTCTTTTGCTTTTCTGATTGTTTCTCTTTGAGATCTTTACTTATTCCTTCTTGTAATACTTGGCTTGACTTAGATTAGACACCTGTAGCCAAAACTAAAGTTGTCATGTTTGTCATGAAGGGCATTCAAAAAGTACTGTTACTTATTCATTTTCACAGAAACTTCAACAGATACAGTAAGCACAATAGCACTGTTGGATTGAGCAAGTTCTCAGCAACAAAACTATATTTTTCTATATTTGCCTATGATGCCAAACTGAATTTGTCATGTTCATGGAGATTTATAAAGGGGGCTCTAAAAATAATGCCACCTCTTTGTTATCATTCCACAACAGATACAAGGAGCATAATAACACTGTTGGAGAGAGAAAATTTTCTGCTACAAAAGTATACCTTTCTACTTTTGGCTCAACATTTTTCCCAGCAATGGACAAAATTAATAAACAAAATAAAAATTCTGGTATTTAAAGATATTGTATTTTTGAAGATAAGTGAAATATCCTAACAACTCTCTCCATTAATCTAACCCTGGGAATATTTACCAAGTTTATTTTAATTTGATAGAAATTGAAATGGAAATAGGAAGATTTGGATATCCTTTGTTTTTCATGAACATATTTATATCTGATAGGTCATGGGCATGATACTAAACTGAATCTGATGGTGAGGCTAGAGAACTGGAAATCTGTGGAGTGTGGACTACCCCTTTATTGCCAATACTTCTTGGTTTACTCAAACCTAGAATGGTATTCATTATAATTTTGTTCATGATAAGAACTTTTAAGCTCCTCCTTGTATATTTGTCAGAGATGGCATAAACCTTTGAAATGAGTTTATAATTTATGTTCTTGTTTATAATGACCAAACAAAGATGCAAGCAGAGGATGGCATTATTTCATAACTAGTTTCCTCATATAGATTTTATATATGATGTAAATTCAATTGCTTATATATACATGTCTTGTATTGTGAATAATACATAGCAGAAGAACAGTTTTCATGGATACAATAAATAATTATCTCCCTTAAAGAATGGGCATGTCCTGTAGGAGCCTAGTAGTGTGTCACATGACACTTCCAGAAATCCATTATCAACTTCTTTTCACCTCTAACCTTTGATCAGTAGAGAGGGCATGGTAAAATCACATGGCCACCTTACCTACACACAAGCCATTTGCTCTTCTGTACTTCTTCCATATACTGCTTGTTCATAGAACAATATGTACATAATTCTAGCTATTGAGACATGTTTGTATATTCTTTCTTTGTAATATCACCAGCATGTATATTGAGCATATAAAATATCAAATATTCTTATATGCATAATTGAGTTTAGTTTTGTCTTGCTTTGCATTTTGTTATATGTTAGTATATCATGGATATACTAATATTGATATTGGTCTTTGGAGAGTGAGGACTCAATTAAAAATCTTTCCCATCACCAAACATTCCATTTAATGTTATAATTTAAGTAATCAAAAATTTCTTTAATACATTTGTTTGGCCTATTTATTTAATGGCATATCAACTTCTTATGGGTCATTTAATGCTAAAGTTTGAGTAATTTCTAAATGATTGATTGAAAATATAAATAGTTTTGAATATAATGTCATTGCATTTTTTATTTATCTTGCATACAGTTATATGATATCAAGTATTCCTATCTAATACAAATAACTTCCTCACAGTTGTATGGTTTCAAGTATTCCTATATAATATTGACAATTCATACATAATTACATGGGTTTTAACACATATTTGTTTTCACACATTTATATGGTTTCAAGTAACTGATAATAATAATAATGATCCTTGGTAAACAATTATAACTTCATGCGACTATTCTTCATACAAATAATTTAGTCATATTGTATCAAGTGTTTCTATCCAATATGAATAATTTTCAAACAAATTTATTTGACTCATTGACAGGATCTTTGGTATTCCCTAACTTTAAACAGAAGTGTCAAATAATCCTACCATTTTTGCTTGGAAGTATGCTTGTAAATTTACAAAATATAATTTAAAAAAGCTTTATTTTCGATCATAAGGCATTGATGACTTAATGGTTATTGTTTGAAAAATCAACCCAGCAGTCCAAATTCAAATTCTGAATGAGGTTATTTGTATTTCATTTCTTGATAATGCCTTGAAGAAAAAGCACAAATCCATTTCTTCTTCTCCTCTCAGCTTTGTGAAGCTTTGATAACAATAATGGTCTTCGCAAACGAAAACTCTGAATTCAAACCAGCTGTAATTACCTTAAGAATTGACCTTGTGTCCCATCCTACTCATGACGGAGGAGCTAAATTAATACATACTCTCTAATTTGATATTTAACTACTGTTCTTTCCCATAGGAATAGAATGTGAAACATGGTCAGCTTAATATGAGGGCTCATTATGCAAATTTGTGGTCTAAGACAAAAATTACTGGAGTCTCTAAGGCAGTCAAACACTAGGAACAATACTAATGACAAGTTGTATAGCACCCTGGTCTTCCCTTAGACAGCATCAGAGTCATGAAAAGGAGAGACCTGCTGCATAGGCAACTGCTGGTTATCCATCCAGTCTTGCACAGATCCATTATCTTACAAAACTGACAAATGCCAGAATATTTCATTAATTACTAAGAAAATATTTTTTAAAATTTTATTTAACTTGTTCAATGAGATTAAGGCTATGAAGCCATTGTTGTAAACATTAGTATCAGTAAATGCAAAGTTATGACATTTATGCAAAAAATAATTTTTCTATGAATATTTAATCAATATTTTCACAGAAATGTTTTCCTACAAGGTGTGATCAGAAACTATCAAAGCTGACATAGAGTATAGAGACTAGAAAGTAAAGATTTCTTTATTTCCAGTTCATACTGCTGACCGAAAGATTGTAGAATAAACTGTAATATGTTTGCTTGATGTTGCAAATACAAATGTATGTCATGTAATGATCTGGTAATGACCCTGTTGTCATCAGGTGCAAGGCTAGGATATTCAGATGTCATCAAAATCGCCCATAGAAGAGTTATGGGGTCAACAAAATAGATACAAGCCTCCATGCTTGGGAGATTTACACACTCACAGACTGGCAGAGAAAGCAGAAATATGCATGACATCCTGTGAAAGAAAGAAAGTCAAAGATATGGAATTAATATATTTGACTCAGGGTAGAACCAGCTGCTAATCAGTATTTTCTCCTGGGACAATTGGCCTGAAAACCCACAAACCATATCCTTAATCAGCTTCTGAAAATAAGAAAAGTTCTACAGTTGTTTAGTATAATTGTTGTCCTTGATACTTTTCTACTTCAAGGCTGTCACCAATCACCAGAAGATGATCCCCGCCAGAAATTATGCTCGGTTGTGGATAACATGACTAGATAAATTCAAAAATAACAGGAGAGTTGTGATAACAAGCCAAAGAAATTTAGTGAAATACTATTAAAAACCTTATAATAATGACAATTCTTTTGTGGGACACTACTCTTGGCTACTAAAGAATTTCTGCTAATGATTGCAAGATGGTGTTGCCAAAGTAGTATATAAGGAGTGGGTATTAAGATTTCATTCTCTTGACACACAGAATACCTTAGACACAACATCATTTTTGCTCTCTAGTACATGGATTTTCATCCCTGGAAAACTTTGTGACACATCAAATATGACACCATGGAATAGTATTCAATTTACAATGTTCTTAGCTCACACACAAGCATATTTAATCTTACACAACCAATAACTGAATAACATTTCTCAACAATGTAAGACTTTTGCAAACTTTCACATTTCTTAGGAACTATGCATACACATAGGTACAATAAGAACATTTCTATATACACATCTCCATACACTCCTTTTGTATTTCTGTTAAGTTTATTTAGGACATAGAATATATTGTTGTTTATTGGATATAATTGTTCTTATATTCTTGAGAGAAAGCAACATTTTTCCAAAAAATATTCCTCTTCACTTGATCTGAGAAATTCAAAGACTATTATATCTAATACTGCTTGTGTAATAAAAGCAAAAAAATATGATGACAGAAATACTAATAAAAAATGAATAATAGTGAAATAAATTCAGCTAAAATTCAGGCAAAACTATTATATCTAATACTGATAGTGTAATAAAAGAACAACAAAATAAGATTAAATACTAGTAAAAAAAATGAATGAAAATGACAGTGCTTGATCTTTTAAATTGAAAGACTTATATCTAATGGTATAATTATAATAAAATGTAATGAAATAAGGTGAAAGAAAAACTAGTCAAAAATTGATAATGATAACAATGATTCACTGGATAAATTTAGATAAAACTATTATATCTAATACTACTAGTGTAGTAAAAAATAAGAACTGAAATATTTGTAAAAAAAAAAAAATGAATAACGGTGATCTAAGAAATACGAAGACTATTACATTTAATACTTACAATTATTTTTTTGATTTCCTGTAAATATGAGACAGAAAAAAATGGTACAAATAACTACATAATTTGCCCAACTATAATTCAGTATAAGCAATAACTGAATGAATTGATATCTTAAATGGGGCAAAAACACAGACAGCCAAAATGAATGCAGCTTAGAAGAAATATTAAAGCAAACAGCAAAAATCGTGAATTAAACAGCAAAAACATTCACAGAAGATAATGCAATAGTCAAGCAGTAAAAAACTTTTAAATAAAAGAATAAAAATAACTAGTTGAAATTAATGTAGCAATATCAACAACAACAACAAAATACTCAATAAGAATGAAAGCAAAAAACAAAATAAAACAAAAAAACAAACAAATTAAAATCTATATTATTATGATCAGATCTTGTATGCATATTACTGAAATATCAGAAGGGACACATAATTTTTGCTCGTACATTAGTGTTAAGATATTTTTACATAGAGGATAAAGAAGTTTCAGATACAAATATATGACTTAATAATGATAGTAATGGAAATGTATGTTCATATGTAACTTTATAATGATGCAATTTCTGTATGTTTCTTGTTAAATTTGCAATTTAATATCAATGGTAACAGTAAGAAAATGTTTTTTGTTTGAAAGATTCAATGTCTGACCAAGGGAGATAATTCCAGGTGTAGAGTTATTTTGATTTGAAATTTCTATTTCAGCAGATACATATTAGACAAAAACAAAGGCTGCAAAAAGTTTTTGAAGTTTACAACCAAATTTCTTAAAGGGCTAGTCAATAACAATAGTATGGAAGGAGTTTCTGTTCATGCTTACCTGAATCATTTTGATTTTTCAAAAATGATAACTATCAAATGATAATCATAGAGTACTTAACCATGTTTATTTTTTCATTATTAATCATTATATAAATCTATTAAATAAGATGTAACTTGACTTAATAGTTTGCAAAGGTAGATTTGACATAATATCTAACAAACTAGAAAGTGTCTCCAAAAATTAAATGCATAAAATTCACTGATACTATAAATGGATCACCAAATTTATGCTGAAAAACTAAAATTAGAGTTAAATAACAAGAAGAAGAGAATTTGTCATTTAGTGGATTTTGCCATTCCAGCAGACCTTAGAATGAATGTAAAGGAAAGTAAAAAGCTGAAACAAATACCTGGACCTTGCCAGAGAACTGGAAAAGCTGTGGAAAGTGAAGGTGATGATGATACTAATCATAGTCAGATATTTTGAAACAGTCCTTAAGAACCTGGAAAAGAGACTGGGTGAAATGAAGTTCAGGGGAAGAACTGATTCCATTCAGACTATAGCATGACTAAAGTTGGCCAGGACACTTGAAAGAGTCCAGGAGATCTGAGGAGACTTGTTGTCACTCAGATTTCGGTGAAAATCCCCCAGTTAGAGCAGGGGTGAAAAACTTACAATGAGTAAAATAATAGTAATATAAAAAGAATGATGACAAGTGCAACAATGAACATATATAATGACACTAACAACAACTTAATGAATATGGGTATCTCTGGTGGTGTAATGGTTAGTAAATTAGATCAACAAACTTACATGAATGAGTTTGAGCCATTGAGTGTCCCCATTCATATGGCCTTGTGCCACAACAAAGCGAAAAGCTTAGTAAATTACAACAACACAATGAATATGTTAATAAAAAAGAAGATAGAAATCTTAAAAGAGCTGAAGGGAAAAGAAAATTAATAGCTACTGAATGTTCCTGGTTTTCAAAGGAGGAAATGAATGAGTTTTTTATAAAAAAAAGTGACGGAATTGAATAGATTAAGGATTTAATGGCCAATTAGAATTGGCATTTGGAGGTAATTCCAGTTCAATAACATCATTACTTCATGTTAGTTAAACAGTCAACTGATATGGGAGTATAATTAAACTGTTTATTTCCTAATGGCAGATTCTTCATGTGGCAGAAATAAATCATTGGGCTAGTTGACAATGAAGTGACATGTCACACATTGAGTTTGATGACATATTTGTTGGTAATAAATGAAGAACTGCTTGAACGAACTACACACACACACACACACACACACACACACACACACACACACACACACACACACACACACAAGTACATTTATACAAGGTGTGTTCAAAAAATATCTTGACTGAAACTGCATTTGTCAAGACAGAAATGAACAATGACTGAAATTTCAAAATATTACCCTTGGCCTTCAACTTAACTTATTCTAGCAAGTTTTCAATTGGTCAAAGCATCTCTTTTGATATGGTGTGAAGCTACTCAGTCATATTTGTTTTAATGTCCATCACATACTTAAATCTTACTGTGAGATAAATTTTTAGTTTAGGAAACAAGAAAAAGTCACATTGAGCCATGGGGTCTGGTGAGTGTGAAAAGTGTTGCACTTGCATAATATTGTGTTATGCCAAAAACATTTCATTTATATTTATCCTGAAGTTTAATCATACTTAGCACATCATTTAGAAAAGAAAACTCCATTAGAATTAAAAAAAAACGTGATTCTGTTTTTGGTTCAGTAAGAACCTTTTAACGCTCACTTACATGTATTACAGTCTTGTTTTGGTTGATTTTTTTCTGTACAAATATGCATGTGTATATACACACACACACACACACACACACAAGAAGAAGAAGACAGTAAAGAAAATCAAATTGACATGTTTCACTATAAGGATAGCTTCTTCAGAATTAATCTTATTTCACAAAAATAAAATCTACACTTGACAGAGGGTAAAGAAGTATGCCTCATTAAATACACACACACACACACACACACACACACACACACACACACACACACACACACACACACATATATATATATATACTAAAATTGTTATCTAACAAATCTTTATAATTCTGTAACTAAATAAAAGTTTCATGTGTAGATGAAATACAGCCTTTAGACCGGAGATGGATTGATCTTACATAAGAGATAATTAAACTAATCCTTCAAAATATTCCAAAGCCATCTCAGCATGAATATAAGTTAATGCTTAAAAAATAAATGAAGATCCATCCATCTCCTGTTTGATCATGTTTTATCTACACATGAAACTTTTAATTACAGACCCACGAAGGTGAGTGTGATAACAATTCAAATTTTTATGTTGTTCTGCTAGCTGGCATTCAAGCATTATTTTATTATTTATTCAATGCTTGTTTTCCATGCATCATTTTTCTTTCATTGTTATTATATCTATCTATCTATCTATCTATCTATCTATCTATCTATCTATCTAAATATATATATATATATATATATATATATATATATATATATATATATATAAACTAAAAACAATTTAAATCTCACCATCATATTTTCATTCTATTTATAATAGTTTTATATATTTTCTATTTAGTGAAATTGTCAGATGAAATTTTTTTATCTGCATTTAGGAAATTAATATTTACTAAATTTGATAAATGTTTCATCATGAAAATAAATTTAGAATTTATTAAACTTATGAAAAATTTCATTGTAAATATAAATTTAGTATTTAATAAATTTAATTTAATATAGAAAATATTCTTAGGTCGGCAGATTTTCCCCACTTGGGAGACTTGTATCATACACTCATATTTATACCATTTCATAATTATATTATATTTATAACATTTCATTCTTTTTGACTCTGCACCATATAAGGTCAGCTTTGTAAATATCTAGATATTTCCAACCAAAATGAACAAATATTTCCACTACATATCCTATGTAGATATCAATGTATTAAGATAATATTTACATTAATTTATTTAAAAATTGTATACAGTCTCTATCTGAATTTGATAAGGAGGAGATTGTTGCCCTTTTCAGTTAAAAATGGGCTTTGCTTATATATACAAATATCAACAAAAGCTCTATTTGCTTACAACTTTTGTTTTGGTAGTGATCACATGTCTAAGAGATAAACAGAATTGAAAGAAAGAATGGAAGGAAGGAAGGAAGAAAGGAAGGAAGGAAGAAAGAAGGGAAGCAAAAAAATATAGGAAGAAAGAAAAGAAAGAATGAAAGAAAGAAAGAATGATTAACAGAAGAAAGAAAACAAAAGGAAGAAAAGAAAGAAGAAAAGAATAAAGGAATGAAGGAAGGAGATAAGAGTAAGAAAGGAAAGATTGAAGAAAGAAAGAGAGAAAGAAATAAAGGGTGAAGAAAAGAAGTGTTATAAACCCTAAACCAGTTAATTTGTTGGTCGGATTTTATAACATGTCAACTCTCGTAGGTTATAATTTGTAAACAAGTAGCTTGTTGGTCACAATTTTAAACAAACCAGAGATAATTTGTTTGCTCACAGTTAAATCCAAGTCAAAGTGGATCTGGGAGTAAATGCTATGAAGAGTTACTCTAAATTTCTTAAAGCTCCAGATACTGTAGTCTCACAATCAGATAAGTTAGTGTTATATCCAGAACACTCATTGTAGGTAGGTCTTACCACTCTGCAGAGATGAAGTCATGTATTCTATTGCCTCAGCCGATTGGGCAAAGAAATCTGATACAGAGTAAGAAGTTGTTAGTTGAGAGGTTGGGAGATTGGTTGGTTGGTTGGTTTTATGTTTATTTAATGCCAAATTCAGTCTTTCTTTTTTAAAGCAGTTATATATTTTCAAGAAACTATTCCTATGTAACAATCATCATTTGCAATTATACTCTCAAGAAACTATTCATAAGATATAATCTGTACAGATTTACATGGTTTCAATTTTCCTATCTAATCCTAATAATTTGCAAGTAATTATATGGTTTGTTGGTTTTTTAGCGTGTCATCTCTCAGTTGAGTTATTTTATGTCAAAATAAGTTTAACTGTTATAGTCTCCAATCATATATTGAACAAAAATATATCTTCATGAACATTTTTAAACAGGTAAATACTCCATACTTAGTTGGAATATCAATGTTGTAAGTATTAATGTAGTTTGAGATAATTTCAAACATTATCTCAGATTGATTTGACCCATTGATGGGAGTCTTAACAGGTACTACCACTCTAGGTCTGAGTGGACCTGGGAATGATACCAATGAAAGAGTAACTCCACACTCTCCCAATCTTCAGAACTGGAACCTCGCCACTGGATACAGTTTAATGTTCTACCCAGGGCACAAGTAAAAAGTAGATTAGATTCAGAATTATGGCTATCTTTACCAGCAAACCTAACTTTTTCCTATTCTTTCATTTTAAGGTCTCCTAACACTCAGTAGTTTCATATCAGCTACTGTGCTCAGTGTATAAGATGATACTGAAAAATTCTGGTAAAAACCAAGAAGCAAACCTTTTTTTGGAAGGCTTAAAGAAACAGTTTTTTCAAACAGCGGTTGTGTCAATACTGCTGTATGGATGCACTACATGGATGCTAACAAAACATATGGAGGTAAAGCTTGACAGCAACTACACAAGAATGCTGTGAGCAATACTGAACAAGTCCTGGAGGCAGCACCCAACAAAGCAGCAGCTGTACAGCCACTTACTACCCATCACAAAAACTATCCAAGTTAGACGAACTAGACATGAAGGATACTGCTGGAGAAGTAGGGATGAACTCATAAGTGATGTACTCTCATGGACCCCTTCACATGGATGAGCAAAGGCAGAACAACCAGCTAGAGCCTACATACAACAACTCTGTGCCAATACAGGATGTGGCCTTGAAAACCTACCGGAAGCAATGGATGATAGAGAAGGGTGGTGGGAGAGGGTCAGAGAGATCTGTGCTGATGGTGCAACATGATGATGATGATGATGAAAGAAATGATAAAGGAAGTGCCAAGTGTCTTGAACTTGTGAGGTGAATATGTATGTTTCATAGGTTGTAGCTCCCTTCTTGGTCTGGCTAAGAATTTTTCAGCACTCCCTCAAATGAACCAAGATAAAAACCAGAATCTTCAATGCAGATTTTCAAGGCAGGAAGATTCCTTTTTAATTTTGGAGACTAGCTTAATATAATCTTCTTATGCTATTTTACCTCAATTTGGCCTTGTACCATGCAAAAAAGATAAATTTATGTGGTTGTGATGGTGGTGATGGTGGTAGTATTGGTGATGGTGGAGATGTTGGTTGTGATGATGCTGATGATGGTGTGTTGGTGATGGTGGAGATGTTGATTATGATGGTGGTGATGATGGTGTGTTGGTGATGATGATGGAGGTGTTGGTGGTGATAGTGGGGATAGTGGTGTTGGTGGTAATAGTAGAGGTGTCAGTGGTGATGGTGATGATGGCGGATGAATTGGTGGTGATGGTGAAGGTGTTGATGGTGATGGTGGTGATGATGGTGGTGATGAAGGTGTTGGTGGTGATAGTGGTGGTGGTGGCAATGGTAGAGGTGTTGGTGGTGATGGTGATGATGGCAGAAGAGTTAGTGGTGATGGGGAAGGTGTTGGTAGTGATGGTGAAAGTGTTGGTTCTGATTTTGCTGAAAAAGAAGAAAAATAGAAACTAAGAAAACAAAGTAGAAAAAAAAAAAATAAAAAAGAATGAAAGATGTTTCTCTCCCTTCACTGGTTTATCTTGTTTGTAGCATTTGTTTATAGCTGAAAAATAATGAGTAGTCATTAAGATGATCTTATAGTTAAAAAAAGAATTGTGTGTGTGTGTGCATGTGTGCCTGCGTTTACTTTTCCCCCATATTACCATTGGTTCTATTTTCCTTTTCCCAGTCACCCTCACCACACTACCACCATCATCATCATCATCATCACCATCAACAGCAGCTGTAGCAACAGCTGTCTTTCTTGGTTTTACTAAGGTAGGTTAGTATGACGCAAGGCCAAATTTAAAGAAAAGGGCATCAGAAAGATTTTGTTGTACGAATCATACAAGTTGGAAAAGCTCTTCCTCTACCTTGAAAATCTGTATTTAATATCCTAGCTGTTACCTGAGCTCATGCAATGTGTACCAGTAGCAAATATACAAGAATCTAATAGAGCAAGTAGACTCTCAGAATGGTGAAAAAGTTAGTTTTCTAGATGTGTGTGTGTGCGTGTGTGTGTGTGTGTGTGTGCGCTGATACAAGTGCATGTCTGAGAATAAGTGTTTTAGTATTTCTTTAAATTGAGCTCACTAACATGAACATTTTTCATTCCTGCTATTCTTCATGCTGCTGTAGGAGTTAAAAAATTGACTTGAGCTGCCATTTTGTCTTAGTAATATTTTGTGACTCGACTTAGATACTGAAGAGAACTGAACAAGAATACATTCTTTTTTTCACTTGAGATTTATAAATACCTAGAATAGTTCTTGTCATAAATAACTGAATGATATAATATGGTAAGGCACTTTGGCTTGTCTATGGGTTCAAGGTGGTGGTACCAGCCATGTTGGTGAGTTAGGAATGCAGGAGTATTGGTGATTGAAATCTTTTCAAATTACCCAAATGAAAAGAAGAAGGAAATAAGAATGGTAAGAATAAAAAATAAGAAAAGAGAAACTGAAGAAGATAGAAAGAACATGAAAAATGGAGAAAAAAAAGAAGACTGAAGTAAAGAAAGTTTTTATGAGAGAAAAAGCCTGAAAGAAAATGAAATAACATGAGAGAGAGAGAGAGAGAGAGAGAGAGAGAGAGAGAGAGAGAGAGAGAGAGAAATTAAGTAGTGTTGTATTGTTTGTCATTACCAGTGAAAAAATCATGGATATATTCTAATTTCTAAAATGCCTTGTGTTATGATAATGACAGATTGTCTCATTACATAACAATGAGTCAAGACGAATAAATGATATATATATATATATATATATATATATATATATATATATATATATATATATATATATATATTAATTGAATTAAAACATCTATCATTTAGTAAATACTAAAACAAAAGTAAATTTAAGAAAAAATGAAAATGCTTTCTACACAATGTACAAAATGTATTGCACAAATATAATATTAAAAAATAAAAAACTCACAACTCAGAGTTTCAATACTCTTATCATCAGCATATATATATATATGTAAAAACAAAATACAATATATATATGTATATATATACATATATACTGTGTTATATTTTAATTGTGTTATATAGTATATTCCCTGGTTTGGCTTATAACAGTCTGCTTCATGCCATTTGCAATTTTTGATAAACAACCATTATTCTTTCGTCATTCCATACTCTTAGAATATTTTTTCACATCACATATCCTTTCATTTATGTTGGTTCATTTTTTTTGTTTGTATTAGTAGTGTTTTTTTTACATTACTTTATAGAAATTTATTATTGTATCTGCATTTTGAAATGAGTCCATTCTTTCAGTTCAGCAATTTGTTTTTGTTTTAGTATTTGATGATGCAAAGTTTTTCTTTAGTACATAGTTTTTTTTATCCCCGTATTTGGTGCTTTCCTTTTTTTTTCATTATAATCTATTCTGTTATGAGATTTTTGCTTTCTTTTTTCATTTGCCAAACATATTTTGAAAGCATTGTGTTGTTCTTATCATTTTTGCTTTTCAGTGATGCATACATATATATGTGTATGTGTAGAGGAATTGATGCATTAAAGTTTGCATATATTTTGGAGAAATATATTAATTGATAGGATTGCGTAATGAGAAATATAGTTTCCTTGTATAGAATAAATGCAAGAACAATCATGTACAATTAACAACAGCATATTTTATTGATCAAGCAAACCTTATAGAAAGAAAATGAAATAAGCTACAAGGAGAGTAAATAAAGTGGTATAAGTTGAAATGTCCTTATTGTACACATGTGTATGTGAATTTTCAGAGAAATTAAGATTTTTAAGAGAAACATTTTTAATAAGTCTTAGTTTTTGGTCGTGTGGAATGAAATACATAAGTAAAAAAAGAAATTCTTTTGCTTCCAATAAGTGGCCATTCAGCTTGTGAAGTGTATTGCTTGTTATCAGATAAATCTTCTGTTCAGCTGAGGGCTGGGGTGTATAAATGGCTGGCAGTTAATGGGTTAAATTTACCACTACATTTAGAAAATGGCAACTGTGCTGCTCTTGCCAAAGTTAATGGGCTAATTTTGTTCTGGTGTACCTAGTTCCATTTAATCTTTTTTTCTAATTTTTTCATTATTAACTTCATTCTTCCTTCTTTCTAATCAAAAGTCTGGTGTCCATTCTATTTCTATACTTTTGAATGCACAGCTGACAGTTCTATAGAGTTATCTGATTCATTGATACAGCATTAATGTATCTGGTCTTATGTTTACTGGTAAGAGTAGACTGTACAATAATCAGAAAAAAAAAATAGAGCGAGTCAAATAAAACTAACCTTGGGCAAGATAAGTCTGTAAAAATAGAAAAGAAATTGTAAACTTAAAAAAATGTTTAAGCTGATAAACTGAACTTTACTATAATCTTTCACTGCAGGAAAAGTCTATCATTAGTTATTAGAGACTGAAATATATTTTAGGTGCCATCTTTTTTATTCAAATTTTTCTGTGCAGGAAGCAAAACAAAACAAAATCTTCAGTAATAATTGACATAGAAAACTGGAATTCTTTTCTTTTTTTGTTAGTTATTTCACTATAATTGCCAATTTGGACTACACTTGAAATACATTTTTTATAAAGGTTTTTATCACTTTTAAAATAGAGAAGCCCGGACATAGATTAAGTAAAATACCTTATTTGAGACCTTTTTCTTTTCCTAAAATAAAGAGGAAAAATAAAATTTTCTATTTTATTGCTAAAAAAATTAAAACAAAATAAAAACTCAGCTTTACACTTTATTTTTATGTTTGATTTTATAAATTTACACTTAGTAAAATCATTGTAATTTTACAATTAACAAATTATAATAAAATAAATATATCTGTACACGAGGGTGTACTGAAAACCCCCAAAAGTAATGATCTTTTTTATTTAAATTTTCATTGAATTTTTTTAAGGACTAAAGAAACCTGAGAATAATGAGCCAAATTTGTTGAAATATAGGCTGAATATGTGGAATAGTATTCACATTTCATGACTCTAGATCATTCACTTCTTGGTCAGGCAGAGAATTTTTTAGCACCCTTTGTATCTGTGGATTATTTTGTTTGCTATTTTACTGAAAAAAAGTTTCTTGTTAAGTATTATTACCTCTGTTCCATAATGATTGTTATATTAATGCATAAAATATATTTGTGTGAATCTAACAACTATTATAGAGGCAAGGCTGGTGTAATAGTTATCTTCAGAGAAAATGCTTTTAGTGAACCAAGTTCAAATCCTTGACAATACTGTTTTCTATTTCACTTCTTGATAATGCTCTTGAGAAAGGCATGAATCCATGTCTTTTCTTCCCAGCTATGGGTAAATAGTTACAGGGAATAGGCTTCTTGGCTTTGTAGATTTGCAGAACTGTTATAATAGAAGGAAAAACTTTGAATTCAAAAACCATTGGATATAAGGCTAGCAACTCCACACCATAAAACCTTCTTGCAACTGAGACCCCAGCAGCATCCCTGATGTAGTGTGACTACAGTCCTAGGCACTACAAGATGTTTACAGGATCACAGTAACTATAACAGGACAGAGATTGAGCCTGGCATTTGACGCAAATAAAAGCTAGGATTTGAAATGCTGTTTTTTAAGGCATGAAATGGCTATTTATAATTGTAAAATTCATGCAACACAATATTTCAAATATCTTCCACTTAGATTTTATCTCATACTAAGCCCAACTAAGTAAATACATATAAGATTAAGCAGATCTAAGATGTAGAACTTTGTTAATAATATTTAATTTTCTATTATTGAGTAATTGTTGAATACATTACGTGATCAAAAAGTACGGAGACTGAAGTTTTAAATTTAAGAATTAGAAATAAAAAATTTTGAAGTTTGTATAGCTGAGCAACTTTTATGATAAAATGTTGTTGTGGAGAGTGATCTAGATGAGTCAGTGCCAATTTAATTAGAAATATGAAGTCAGTATTGGAATTTTTTTAATGAAATGTGTTTGGTGAAACACAAGATTATACAAGTACAGCACCTCGCAGACTCCTGAGCACAATGTAAGGTTTTCCTATTTCTTAAACTGAAAATTGAGTAAATTTGAGGACATTAAAAGAAATATAACACAACCTCACTCTATGTCAAAAGAGATATAAGTTTTGGCTGAGGAAAAACATGCTAGAATAAGTGTGTGTGGGGGAGTATTTTGAAGAAAATTAATGTCTTATTCAATCATTGTTCATTTCTTTCTTGATTAATACAGATAATTGTTACTATTTCTCAAATAAGAACTAGAAAATATGTAATTTGTTTTATGTCATTGGCAAACTTTTACTTCAAATAACTGTACAACTTTTTATACGGTTGGTTGGTTGGTTCGTTCGTTTTTCAAGGCTATTAGTCGAAAAGTGAATGCAATAGCATGACTGGATTTCACACTTGCTTATTATGATGTCTCAGTCCTGTAAGTTAGCTACTATGTCACAGAGATTCACACATGTATGTGATAGTAAATTACTTGAAATATGGTAAAAAAAATTCTATGAACATTTTAAAAGATTCTTTGATAACTGCTTAGTAATATTGAAATAGGTTTATATGCTTTATTGAAAAAGAAAAGAAAAATGTCTATTTGAATTTCCTATATTGGATCCTATTTGAGATATCTCATGGGCATAGAAGATTCTAAATTAATGGTTTCCTTATTTTTTATGAACATAAAGAAGCTACTATCACTTGTCTGGCACAATCATATAATCTGGAACTTCATAGTCTATAATGTGGTACTGTAATTATTAACCTACATATAAATATGATGCCCTTTTGTTCACAGCTTTTTGTCTGAAATTAAATCAATAAAAGATATATATATATATCACTGATCAAAAGTGATCATTTGTCTAATCATTTTTCTTAGTGTCCCTATAATAGATCAAGAGTGATCATTTGTCTAATCATCATTTTTCTTGTTGTCCCTATAACTATAGGAGAGTAAATCAATTCAATTCACAGTCAACCACCTCCATTTCCCCAAAATTTAGTAACTGCTGTACAAATTCTGATTACAGACAACTTCTGCTACTGTTGCCGTGATGTCACTGATGGAATAGCTCCATTATCAAACATTTTTTGCTTTGTTCTCTCTCTCTCTCACTCACTCGCTCTCTCTCTCTCTCTCTTTCACTTTTAAACTCCCTCTCTCAGTCTATGAGTTCACAGGAAGTGAGTCTATACAGATTTTCTTGAAATGTGCAAATACAACTATTATCGAACAGAGGTAATATCAAATAAAAACAATTGTCTCTGTTTGGAAATGTTAATTGATAGTTAACTAAAACCTTATGACTTAAAATAAGGTTTCTCTGGGGTAAAAAGAGAAAGTGAATCTGAATCTCAATGGAAGCTTATATTTTCCTGTTGTTCCCAAAATTTACTCTTCCTCAAAGTCGTAGTGATAATGATCTCAGTGAAATGTGATTAAATAGGAATCATTTGTTCACTATAGTTAAAGTAAAAAAACTGTCTTTTATTTTTTACTTAATAGTTTGGTTTGGTTTGGTTTCATGGCATATCAACCACTCTAGGTTGTTTAATGTCAAATCCATTTTATACATGTAAATAGTTCTGTTTCAAACAATTCATACTATTTAACCTAGCGGCAAGATATAAGGGGGTTCCTACTTTTCCCAAGGGTATTAGTCTAAAAGTGAGCATGACATTGTCATTGGAGTTCAAACTTGCTTAATTTGAGACTGAAGTCAAGCACTTTAGCCATTATGCCACAAGGTCTTCCCCACTAAATAAATTGAAATAACTTTTAGATTTGGTAATTTATTGCTTCTATCATGTTTGATTTATTCTTTTTAACTATTTTTATCAATCTATTTATTCATTATTATTATCATTACTACTACTACTACTACTTCTGCTCCTTGAGAGTTTTTCACATCAGCATTAGCTGATGGTCTTTCACTGGAGTTTGAGTGACAGTAAGTCTCCTCAAGTCTCCAGGATAATTCTCAATATTCTGGCCAATCACAATAATGCAGCTGTTTGGATGGTTTCCACTCATCCTGTTATTTCCAAGTCTACCAGTCCTTGTAACAATCCTTTGGTGACTGTACAAAGAGCACCAATAACAATTGGTATAAACGTCACTTTCAGAGTTTTAATCATATTTTCTCACATGTGCGTGTGTGTGTGTGTGTGTGTGTGTGTGTGTGTGTGTGATAAATATATTGAAAATAATATCTGACAAAATTGTAAGGATTCTGAAGTTAGTGTTAAAATTACCAATGCCAAATGAACATCAACCTTAAGTTTTCAAGTCCTCGTAAAGTAAGAAAGCTGTTTTTAAGGTAAAAATTTTATATATATATATATATATATATATACACACACACACACACACACACACACACACACACACACACACACACACCCATATATATATATATATATATATATATATATTAATGGTACCACCTGGCACTTGTACTGGGTAATATCTCTGATTATACTATTGGCTCAGTTTCAGGAGGTCTTCCTCTTCTGACAGTACCTACCACTTTCCTAAAAGGGGTTAAGGCTGGGTTGATTACCTTGTCTGAGGTGCTTGGTTTAAGCAACCAGTATTAGAGAAGGAGAACCCTGAATTTAAACCGGCTTTACTTTGCTTAAAATTTAACCTAGTGTCACATTCTTTCCATTGTGGAAGGGCTGGGCAAATACATATATGAGGAAAATATTCAAATTGCATTTATTAGGTGATTTATTATTTTTATGCTCTTAGTTTGGTTTGGTTTCTTTGTTTAATGGCATATCAACCTTTGTAGGTTATTTAATGCCAAAGCCATTCTCCAAGAAGAACTGTAGTGGTACTATTTAACCCATAGCTGGAAGGATAAGGGGGTTCATACCTTTCCCAAGTGTATTTGCCCGAAAGTGAACGTAATAGCGTGACTGGAGTATGAACTCGCATACTACAATCCCGCAGTCCATCGCTTTAACCATTACACCATGAGGACACCCCCTTTATGCTCTTAGTATAGAGAAAAATTAGGGAAGGTTAAAAAAAAATAGTTTGCTATATATTGAGCCAAATCTGTAGTTGTCAAAATTTTTATCATATGTTAAAAGTGGAAAAAATTGAACACTTCACTTTAAAAATCTATTGAAATTGAATGACTGGCTTTCAATGAAACTTCCTGTATTTATTTCATCAATGATTAAATCAAATTATCTGTTAATCTCTCCTTGTTGTACTTGTTTAGAATATCTCATTGAGGAAATATCTGTTGTCATACATAAAAAAATTATCAATATTATCTCACACACACACACACACACACACACACACACACACACACGGGGGGGGTGTTCTTGTGGTGTAATGGTTAAAGCGATGGACTGTGGGATCGTAGAAAGTGAGTTCAAATTCCAGTCACACAATTACATTCACTTTCAGACAAATACCCTTGTGAAAGATATGAACCCTCTTATCCTCCCAGCTATGGGTTAAATAGCATCACTACTGTTTTTCTAGAAGGAGGACTTTGGCATTAAATAACTTACAAAGGTTGATATGCCATTAAACAAAGAAACGAAATAAATGAAACAAAACACGCACACACATACACAACCAGAGTATGTTTTAGAATAGATACAGTGAGTAACTACAAAGAAAGATGTCACAATGTTAAAGCAACAACATAAATAAGATGAACATTTCTTAAATTAATAATGCTTTCCTAAAATTTTCTAATGTAAACTATAGTACACATTAGCTTCTTGAAAAATCTAGAAAATATCTAGTAAAGACATAACAATAATTTGCTGCTTACATTCATAGAATATAAGCAATTCACTGTCATTGAAGCTGCTCATACTATTAAAACATTTTCTTTTAGCTGGATTAGTTAGTGAACACTGGTTTTCATGACTAGCTTTTAATCATCAGCTTTTCCTAAGATGATAACTGTTATGCCATACCTTTCCAGACAGAAGAATGTTCTAAATTAAATGTTTTAAAGCATCATGGTACAGTATTTTGCATACATTGCACACACACATACATACATACACACATACATACATATATATATATACACACACATACATACATACATACATACACACATGCATAAATACATACATACATACATACACACAGATATATATATATATATATGTATATATATATGTATATTTAAAAGTTTTATTTACTCTTATATATATATATATATATATATATATATATATATGTATGTATATGTACATGTATGCATACATTTATGTATATATATATGTATATGTATATATATGTATATATATGCATATATATTTATGCATATATATATAGATGTATATATATATGTATACATGTATATATATGTATATGTATATATATATATGTGTACATATATGTGTATATATATATACATGTATATATGTACATATGAAAATATATATGTATAAACATATACACATATATATGTATATATATGTATATATATACATGTAGATATATATATATATATGTGTATATACATATACACATATACATATATATGTATACATATACATCTATATATATATGTATATCTATGAATATATCTATAGATGTATATATATGTATATATATATATTCATATGCATATGTATAAACATATATATATATAAATATATGACTCAATAAGACACCAACTACTTGGGAAAGCAATAGAGCTCTTTTGGATTTCAGAGGACATTAAAAAACTTATATTAGCATACTTTGAATGTACATATGTGAGGTTTCCTAATTATAAATATTCAACTATCTGGTAAAAGTTGAATATTGGCATTATGATGATATGTGTAATCTCTCCATTACTTTTCATTTTGGTAATGGAAATGATATTGCAGTGTGCTAAAGTCAACTGCAATGAAATAACTGGTCTATCTAAGAAGGCTTTTAAGGACGATGTAACTCTCGTCACAGAATCCAGATCACAAATAAAACAACAGGTGACCTGCCTACAGGAGGTCTCCAAATGGGCTGTGATGAAAATAAAGCCTTCAAAATGCCGCAGTTTATCACTAATTAAAGGAAACTACAGAGAGATAAAGTTCCCCATTGATGGGAATGAAATTCCCACAATCCATGAAAAAAGCACAAAGAGTCTTGGTCACTGTTACTCCCTACAACTTACTGATCAACATTGTTGGCAGGACCTAAGCAAACTACTGAAAGATGGATTATGCTTTATTGATAAATGTGACCTCCTTAATAAGAATAAAGTTTGGTGTATTTATTTTGGATTATATCCTAAATTATCATGGCCATGGAGTAGTTAATCAGTAAATATATGAAAAAATGGTTGGCTGTACCTAACTCCTTAACAAATGTAGCACTATACAGTTCATCAATGAAGCTAAAACTTCTGACATTGTAACTTGTTGAGGAATTTGAATTAGGTAAAGCAGGATTTTTCCAGCTGCTGCATGACTCTCTTGACCCACTAGTGAAGAACGCCCAGCCTTCTGTAATAACTGGTCAGAAATGGAAGGCGAAAACAGCTGTAGAGAATGCAGAATTGACCCTTAAGATGAAAGAAATAATTGGCACTGTGGCAAATGGAAGAGCAGGACTAGGCTTTCATTCACAGCATTAATGGTCCAAGGAATCCACAATAAACAAAAGAAAAATAGTTTCAGAAGAAATTCATCATCTTGAAGAAGTCATGCATATTGCTACAGCTGTTGGACAAAGGAAACAGGATTAATGGACCAAGTGGGAGAGTGCAAAAGACAGAGCTGTCACATGAGATGACCTTAAGCATATGGAACCTCAAATATTGAGTTTCCTTATAAAGGCAGTCAATGATGTTTTACCAACACCAGTCAACCTTCATGCTTGGGGGTTAACTACATCTGACTGATGCAGAGCATGTGAGAAAACTGCCAGCCTCAAACATATTCTCACTGGATGCGAGTATGCTCTGAGAAGCTACATGAGGTGATATAATGAAGTCTTTGAAATTTTTGCTGAGGCTGCGAAGATATGTTGTGAGACTGCCAATAAAGCTCTAAATAATATCACCAATAGAGTGAATCATTTTATTTAAGAAGGAAACATTTTGAAACTTTTGCATAAAAATAAGCACAGATCATCTTTGCTTGATGGCTGCATGGACTGACACATCACAACTGATTTAGAACTTCATTTTGCATTTCCAACAGAAATAGCATTAACAACCCAGCATCCAGATATTATCATTTGGTCCATCAAATTAAAAAAAGGTTTTGTTATTGAGTTAATGGTCCTTTTAGAAGAAAAATTTTGACTGGACACATCAGTGTAAATTAGAAAAATATGAGGATCTGCAAGAACAATGTGCCAGAAATGGCTGGATAACCAATGTATTTCCAATCAAGGTTGGATGCCGAGGTTTCATTACCAACTCAACCTCTGTATTCTTGACTTACCTTGGACTTTTTCTATCAGGCAAGAGAAAATACATAAAAAAGACCCAAGATAAGGCTCTAACTGCATCAGTGTGGATATGGCAATCCTACAGAGTGATGTCAATCCAACAAAGTCAGGTGGTATCTGGAGTTACTGCTGGGGTGCTCTGGGTTAGTGGTTATGATACCTTGGCCCCGAAACAAGCCCTGAACCCAGAGTCATCATCTGATGAAGGCTTTGTTGGAAGCAATGCTGCAGTATAAACATCAGTTATTGTATGATACCTATGTATACATATATATGAAAATGTATATCTATATCTCTCTATATATGTGTATATGTATATATGTATGCAGAGAAAAATTGAAAATCAAGATGATCCAGAAAGTAAGAGTTTAATGTAAAAGAAAGTCAACATTATAACGTTTTGGTTTCTTGTAAACTATCATCAGGATTAGGAAGGATGATATTGGGCAATGTTAAATCACTAATGGATGATTAATGAAATTCAAAACAAAGAGGAAATATTATATATATAGAGAAAGGGGTAACCGTTTAATCAATAAATCATGTTCATATTTTAAAATGTCATGTGACTGTTTAAAACAATGCTGTAGAACAAATAGAATCATCAAGAGAGATATCAAATTAAAAGGAGAAAGAAAAAGGAAGGGAGGAAAGAAGAGAAAAGAAAAGGACAGAAGAATGAGAGATAAGGAAATAGAAGAGAGAGTGGGAGAATGTAGGAAAAGAGAAGAGGGAAGAAAAGGAAAAAAAGTTAACATATATAAATAACTAATAATTGTAAAATCGAAAATCAAACCTATTTAATGTCACCGATATCATCCTTCCTAGTCATTAAAAGTGAAGCATTATATATGCTGACTTTCTTTTAGATAAAATTCTTCTTTTTGGGTTGCTGTGTTTTTCAATTTTTCTCTATATTGTCAGATTCATTTTCATTATTTACTTCATTATATATATGCATATATATATATGTATATATGCATATATATATGTATGTACGTATATATATATATGCATGTATATGTGTGTGTATACATATATATATATATTTATATATATATATATATATATATGAACATATTTAATAATCATATGTAATTTTATAATGAAGCCATATATAACAGTGGTTAGAAAAATGAGCTTAAGTATTTAGAAGCTGAAAGACATCACAACAATTGGGACAATAATATAGGAAAAAATGGAACTAATAATAATATAAATATAGATAATAGAATAAATGAAAATATTAATAAAAACAGATGTAGAAGTATTATCAAGTTTAATTCTCCTCTTTGCAAACTCTCTAATATCAATATAGGGAAATATTTTCTAGGTTTAATAAACAAACATTTTAAAGATGATCACCCCTTTAGAAGAATAATTTATAAGAATAATGTAAAAATTAGTTATTCTTGTACTAACAATATATCTAAAATAACTGACAATCACAACAAGAAATTAATAAACAATCTGGACTGGAATAACAATGACAACTTAAAACATTCATGTAATTGTAAAAAAAAAAATGAATGCCCACTAGGAAATAAATATAACCTTAATAATATCATATATTAAGATAACACTTCAACTAAAGAAAATGATACCAATGAAAAGGCATAGATAGGGATGACAAGCTTAAACTGGAAATTTAGATATTACAACCACCTACAATCATTTAAAAATCCGACATTAAAAAATCAGACTACCCTAAATATTACTGGTATCTGTTAGAACTCAGACTAACACCTATTATAAATTGGAAAATAATTAAAAAATCCTCATCAACAAGCAAATTACATGGTAAGTGTAATTTATGCTTAGAAGAGAAAATATGTTTATTGAAATATTTGAAGGGAAATTTACTAAATACCAAGAATGAAATGATATCTGCTTTTATACATAAAAATAAATTATTAGCATAATTTAACTTTATATATTAAGAATATTAAATACATTTAACTACCTGTAATTAGATGATTTATATTTTTTTTAATTCTATACACTGAAATATTGATCCATAATTTTGAAAAAATGGATTAAATAAATAAATAATTTAAAATATATTTTTCCAGTAAAGAATACAATTAAATTTAAAGGACAAAGTCTAAATATATGCTTTTTATAAAATGATCATAAAATAAAAAATAATTTATAATTGTTAAAAAAAAACTTTAAACTTATTAATATAGCCTTATAGATATAAGGAACTGTTCCTGTACTACATCATCTTTCTATATGTAAACAAAAATTTAAGAAACTAATATTTAATTTATCTATATTATAATATTGGAATTATTAGTTACATTAATAAAATATATATTACATATTAATTCTTTGCTTATTATGATTAACTAAACATTTGATATGTTAATTTATCCCAACTGTAAATAACATGAATTTTTACAATAGTTTTCATAATTATAAATAGAATTTTGTAAATTAATATCAGCATTGAATTATCATTTCCTAATAACACAAATTATATTATTTAATATTTATAATACATAATAGTTTGAATGCCTATTTTATCTATAATTTTAAATGAGCCACATGCCAGTATTTAATCTTTTTGGATTTAGGGTTTTTAATTTTCAGTAGTATTTAAATTAGTAGTAACATTTTTTCTGATTTTTAAAGGAATGTATAAACATTATATCAAATAATAAGAGATATACTATCTCCACCATAAAAATTTTCTTGATTAAAATATATGATAAAATATATTTAAAAAATTTTATAATTAAAAAATTATTTTAATTAAAAAATTAAATTTTTTTTCCAATTCTAGTCCCACTGGACGCAATATAAGAATGCCCAAATAATTTTTTTCACTTAACATCTGATGATGGTCATCATAGACCAGAAATAAATTTATAATGACACCAAAGAAGTGAATTTTTTCTTTTTATTGTTACATAAAAATTTTTTGTCTTTGCACATTTAGTTTTGATGTATTCTTAATCTCAAATTAATTTTATGTCAATAGCCATTGGCATTGAGCAAAAAATTAGATACTCCTACCCCTTTGATTTTCTTAGATTATATATATATATATATAAGTGTAAGTTTCAGTTATTTGCTTTATTTTACCTATTGAGCAGCTATGTCTTTGTCTTTTAGCGATAGGAATGTTTGTTACCATAGGCGGTATAAGGAAGTTTTAAACGGCTTTTATAAAAAATACATAATGCTTATTTTTGGCCTCAAATTTCATCTTTTTTACCAAGTTTTAGTTCTTTGGGGTAGAATGTTTTCAGAAGACCGGGATCTCACTACAAACAGCCTTGTATTAGCGACAACTAACTCAGAGCTACATGACTCCAAAACATGCAAATCAGACTCTGAAAACGACGCTACTACAGAAAATAAACATGTGTTAGAAAATGATAAAAATGCTCGTTATGATCAAAAAGAAACATATTCAGAGGAGGGTGAAGAAGTAAGAAGATGAAATGAAGTTGTTATGGAGTGGAGAAAGCAGCACGTGTCATTGGACGTGTGAGGGAGATATGTTCGCTATAGTGTAGCAAAAGTCGTGTTTGCTGTTTGAGGAGAGAAACGTTGATGTCACCGTGAGTTTATTGTTCTGGTTGTTTCAGGGAGAAGCGTGAATGTCTCCAAAAAATGTTGCCCAGAAGTGAAGCAGCTAGGTGTCGGAGTGGAATTCTGTATCGCAGTCAACATAGCCAATTTTGGGGGTGACCTAAAGTTGTTCCTGTGTGTGGCGTATTGAATGCATCTAATTCATATTCAATGGGGAACCTTTGGTCTAAGAGAAATTGATGCAAGGGGTCCATAAATTAGACTGCTTCCTTATTGTGTCGATGCCGCTGCTGCTATTGAAGAGCAGACAGTAAGACGTCTGCACTGAACGAAGTTGTTCAGCCAAAGAGGGTGTTTGACGGCTTCCCCAATTTGTGCTGCCCAGAAAGATGGTTCTGGATGAATAGGATCAGTCATCTTGATTGGGTGAAATTATGTGTAGACCCTAACGGTTGAATTAAATTACACGCCAAACAAAAATGCGGAACTCTTTCTGCTACAGTCTCTCTAATGATATATCAGCAGTTGGCTGAAAGTCACATCTTAATAGTTGGGGAAGAGAAAGATTAAGAAAATATTGTAGGAGGGTGAATTGAAGTGAGTTGAAGACTTGATTTTTAAATATAAATGTTCCATAGAATACAAAAAAGAAAATGACTATTATTATATTTAACAGCAAGAGTCACAAGCAGAATGTGCAAAATTTTCAAGTCAGGTACATAGGCCTCAGATTGCTTACAGAATCTTGTGCTCACAAGTGGCTACCAATCTAAGAACTGAAGCTGGTTCAGTGTTCCTTAAATTTAGTGACTGAGCAGGAGCTGGTGACTTAAGCATGACTTGACCGTAACTCAGTGAAAAGCTATTTAAGATGATTTATATTTGTAATTGGAAAAGAAAATTTGTTTGTCCCTATTCAGTGTGATATAAAGTTATTACATTTGGTATGCAAAAATATTGAGCTCAAGGAATGTTTTTAGCATTAAAAAATATTATTCATGGGGAAAGGAAAGTTCTGATTGAAAGGTAGCCTTTTGCAAAAAATAATAATGAGAAGCTATGTTGATCCATGATATAAGCCATGGAGAATTCAAATTTCCAAACTTCAAAAGAAAAAGATTAATCAGCTGACTTATCAAAATTACTCTTAATATTTAATCAAACATTGCTAGTTACATATAAAAGCTGCAGATGAAAAGTAATTACAGAATATTATTGCTTAGGACTGATGATCAGGGAACAAAATAATTTTCATTAAATTTGTTTGCAAAATGTAAGTTACAACAGGAATCTAACTTATTCATTGACCATATACAATATTACTATAATTCTCATTATATATATATATATATATATATAAATATATATTCACACACACACACACACACACACGTGTGTATATATATATATATATATATATATTTCGAAATAAATTGGTTTACAAAAGATTCTGAATTTGGTATTTAGGTTTTTATCATATTGTGATCTACATGTCTTTCAGACTTAATGTGTTCTTCTGGAGATTTATAATTATTAAGATAAATTTACATTGGTGTTTTCATTGTGATAGGGATGTGATCCTTTTTAATTTCAGGATTTGTGTCTGTAAATGTCCGATTGGAATTAATCCTATTTACCAACCCCTCCGCTCGGGCAGGATATGATACAAGGTCAATTTTTTAGCAGAGTTTAACAGGTTTGAATTCAGAGTTTTTTTTCTCCTAGACTAGTTGCCTCACCAAGGCTGAAGAACCTGGTCTGTCCTACTATTTACCCATAGCTGGAGGGAGAATAATTGGATTCATACCTTTCCCAAGGGTACTAGTGCTATGTGAAATGCAATCATTCTCGTTCAGGATTTGAACTCGTATCGCCGTGTCCATTTCCTACGACGATAACGATTACACCACGGGCACCTCCTATTGGAGTTAATAGTCCTTGACAAACTCCTGTCTCTGCACATGTTTTTTGCATATATGAAAGTATATATATATATATATATATATATGTTTGTATCCTGTGAGTGTGTGTATGTATGTGTGTGTGTGTATGTGTGTGTGCCCAATTGTATACATGCCTGTATACACACACATCTATACACAAATATTTTAAGGGTTGTTTTTTTCTTCTCTCTCTCTATATATATGTATATAAGTATATCCATCTATATATATGTATACATATTTGTGTGTGTATGTGTGTGTGTTTGTGTGTGTGTATGCATTTATATATGTATGTATATATATATATGTATATATATGTGTGTATACATATGTGTGTGTTTGTATATATATATCTATCACCAGTGAAAACAACACATCACAGTAATTTTTCATTTGAGCAATACATTTAAAACTCTCTAACTTTGGTGAATAAAGCAATTTCCAATAAAAATTACTATTGAATGAAAATTTCATGGGGTCTGTGTTTACACTCATAATTTTTAATCATCTAAATTCTCAATATAGCAAGGAAAACTATGAAATGCTAATTAGAATCTTTCACTCTTTTCTCAATAAAAGTATTAGTATCTTCATGAACTCCTACTGCAATAGGAATACCAAGTTTTTATAGGTTTTCTAGCAGCTAGTAAATTACAACTGATATTGTTATCAATATTCCAATTATTACAGCAGTAGCCCCCATGGTGTAGTAGCTAATGTGTTGGACTGTGACATTTTAGTGAGTGAGTTCAAACACCAGCTGCACTATCACATTCACTTTCAGATTAATACCCTTGGAAAAAGTATGAACCCTCTTATCTCCCCTAGCAACAAGTTAAATCATACCACTACTGTTCTTCTATAAGGATGGCTATAGTATTAAATAAACCATGTATGTTGGTATGCCATTAAATGTATAAACCATACCAAACCAATTATTACAATATATCTTCTATTCTAGGATATATTGTTGATATCACAAAGCATGGCTACCTCCAATGGTATGTTGGTTATTGAATGAGGTTAAACTATTCCTAATGAGTGTTTTTAGCCAACCCTTCCATCTCAGGCAGTACTTCACACAAGTCTTTATTCTTCTAGACAGGTTACCATACCAAGGCTAAAAATCTCAGTCTACCTTACAATTTACCCATAGCTGGGGAGAGACTAGATATATTCATAACTTCCTCAAGGCATTAGTGCAAAAAGGGATTGCAAATAGCCTTATCCAGGATTTGAACTTGGATCACCAAACCCATTTCCTAAGACAATAATTGCTATTACCACATAACTCTACTCACAAACTGATTCTTCTGGAGATTTAAAGTAATCACATAATATTGCTTAGTTGGCCCAGTAGACCGGGGTTCAATCCCAGATCGTGTCATACCAAAGACTCAAAAACTGGTACTTGATAACTTCTTGCTTAACACTCAGAATTATAAGGTATGTATCAAGGGTAAATCAGGGAAAACATTAAAATTTTACGAAATTCATCTGAAAACATATTTTCCAGTTTAAAAGTGCAGTAAGGATAGACCAAAGTTGAACTTTTTAAGGCCTTATTTTTCTGATGCAGGCATCATTAGGGAATGAGAAAAATTTTAGTAAATAGGCCAAAGCTTTGGCTTTGGGTTACCATTACCATACAAGACTATTGCCCCGTCGGCTTGGGCTGGAGAATACACAGACTGTTTCTCTGCAGAGGGGTAAGACCCATGAGTGTCCTGGATATGACACTAAACTATCTGATAATGTGGTTCCAGTAATGCTGGACCTTTGGTGAATATGGAGCACCTCTTCATTGCCATCACTCCCAAGTCCACTCCGGCCCAGAGTAGTAGCACCTGACAGGGCCATATCTATGGGTTAAATAAAACTAGTCTGCATACTTATGCTAAACTAAATTACTTGAAATGGAACTGTTTTGATATTGAAACTGAATACTTATGCTAAACTGGATTGTTTGAAATAGAAGTGTTTTTGACATTAAAACTGTACTTATGTTAAACTGAATTTTTTGAAATTGAACTGTTTTAACCTTTAATTGTGTGTAAACAAAATCTATAGTTATACTAAACTGAATTGTTTGAATTAGAACTGCTTGACTAAATTGAATAGCTTGAAATAGAAATGTTTTTGACAATTTAAACTGAATTGTTTGAAATAGAATTGATTATTTGTATAAAAATGGATTTGGCATTAAATAAAATACAAAGCTTGATCTGCCATAAAACCCAAACAACAAATGAACCACTTGCTGGACTAATAGTTTAGAAATATAATCTTTGGAATTTTTTAAAGAATCAAACAATCCATCTAAGACGTTTTCAGCATTGAAATTTGAAGAGTAAATTGAAATAGATCATAGAAGAGAGAATTTTTTTCATGCATCACTTCAAAAGATGGAAGTATATTTTTACCTACCTCATTGCTAAATCTTTTCATATACAATGTTATAAATCAAGTTTTAAGACCATTTTAAGGTCCAAATGTTTCACTTAATAGTTTGAAGTATAATGTAATACTTCTCAGTTTATAAAGATTACAATTTATTGCGATAAAATTCTAAATCTATCTTGATTAGCTACACATATCATGACTATTAATGATACAATTTGTGCCATTTCTTTGAATATAATGATTTTAATTGCAACTATTTCTACTACTAATGAGACTGCAACTTTGCTTTTACTGATAAGGTACAAACCAAAAACCTTGTTATTATCATCCTTATATTACTGCTGTTATTTTTACAAGCACAATATACTATATCATTTACATCGTCATTATGTATATATATATATATATATACAAACAGATTTATGTGCATATATATGCATACATATAGAAATAAATATATATATATATGCATTTGCACATCTGTGTGTATATATATATATATATATATATATATATATATATATATATGTATGTATATATATATATATATATATATGTGTGTGTGTGTGTGTGTGTGTATGTGTGTGTGTGTGTGTGTATGTGTGTGTGTGTGTGTGTGTGTATAAAACCATAACATAAAAAAAATTAATAATCATAACAAGAATGATATTAAAGCAATATACTTAAGATGCTTTGACTTAAAGAATAAATCAATTTTTAGTTTAATTTACAATTGAATTATTGGGTTTGTATTTATGCTAATATCATTTTTTAATCATCCAAATTCTTGATATAATGAGGTTAGCTATGAAATGCTAATTTAAATACTTCCCTACTCACTAAACATAAATATCAGTATTACCCTGAATAATTATCAATCCAGGAATCCAACTGGTTTATTTGTAATATCAAGTACATTACTAGAATTCTCTCTATATATATAACCAGTGAAAACAGCATGTCATAGTGAAATCTTTTATCAGAGAATAAAGCTATTGCCAGCACAAATTGTGAGTGAATGATAATTTTGTGGGTTCTATTTTCATACTGATGACAATTTCTAATTATCTAAATTCTTACTATAGCAAACATAATTATCAAATGATAATTAGAATTCTTACTCCTGAATAGAAGCATCAATATCATCAGCTAATATTGTTCTGGCATCTACAACTCGAAACGTAATAACTCAGAAAGGAAAGTTTTCTTTTCTGTTAAATACAGGATATTATCAAATTTCTTTGAGTTTTACGTAATGTTGTCATTAATTAGAAAATATTGAATGTCCAAATTAAAGAGAGACAAGTTTGTGTCAGAAGCGAATAAAAGTATAAAGAGAAAAAAATCATTTTCTTTGTTTTGTGATATTCAGATGAAAGTTAAATATTTCTTTGGCTTCAATTAAGGAAGTCAATAAATTTTTTCTAACATCTTTTATAACTCTGTACCCTCATACATATATATATATATATATATATACATATATATATATATATATATATATATATATATATATATATACATACATACAGTGTCATGTATACTTAGATACATATTCACCTCCCGCTGATATATATCATGGATGTGTGTGTGTATGCATTTATATATATATGTATATATGTGTGTGTGTGTGTGTGTGTGTATGTGTGTGTGTGTGTGTGTGTGTGTGTGTGTAAGAGGTACAGTGTTGCACTTACCCCCCATCATATATATATATGTAGTAATTTCACTGTCACACACACACAGATATATATATAAATATATATATATATATATATATAGGGTGCAGTTTTATGAATGTTTTTTCAGTTTTTCTGAAGATATTTTGCTTAACTTAGATGAAAGTCAAATATTTTGTGGACTTCAATTAAATAAAGTCAATAAATTTTTCAAAATATTTTCATAACACTGTACTACTATATATATATATATATATGTATGTGTGTGTGTGTGTGTGTGTGCAGTAAAGTGTTATAGATATATGTACATACTATCATACTCTTAAAATAACCCTAGATTGGTTGACATGCCATTAAAATCGTTAATCTTTTTCCAGGACAGCTTCTGGTCTGTGCATTTACCATTTGTCTCTCTAGTCAAGACTAAGTAATTTCACAATTCCCTGTGAATTACATTTCCCAACCAGATATGCTTGCTTTTTGACTCCATCTTTGGTAGTTTGTTGCAAAACTATTGTCAGTGAGTTTGATAGTTGCTTAGTACTCCATTTGTCTGACCATGTGCCAAACTATGTCAAGCTTTTTAGATGACTAAAGCCTCCACTGTTATTATTATTACCTCTCCTATTAATTACTGTTTTGGGAATTTCTGAGTGTTCTTCAAATTAGCCTTGTGCCAAACTTAGGTTGTTTTACAGAAGTAAGCACCTTATTTTAAATTATTATAATTATAAGCACTGCTGTATTACAAGATAAACACACATGTACCTGACTGACTCTTATTATCTAAACATGACTTGAGTGACAACTCTGAAATTTGCTGAAAAAGAAGCCGCATAAAACTATAAATCAATGAACTAGGAGAAAATCCTACAAGATTGAATGCAAAGGAAAGAGACAAAGGAAATGCATTTCACTGATATGAAATCACTTTTAAGAAACAAATGGCATTGTTTACTTTACTGTTTTGTTCCCCAATATAGCAAATGATCACTGTTACCAAAGCATTACACATAATTATATATTTTGTGGATATAACAAGTTTTGCAAACACCGGATTCATTGTCTATGATAATAACGTTTTTTTGTCCAAAATCAAACTGAAAGTTGCAATTTCTGGTTTCAGTGTTACTGACAAATAAAACAATCATATGTTTATATGTCGTCAGCATTAGGAATTTTAATATCAATTGTTTGACCCCAATATACAGTATTTTGAAAAATTTCTGTTGGCATATCTTGTGGTAAACATGATATATATATATATATATATATGGGGTGGGCAGCATTTCTTTATTAATGCATATTTCATTGAACAATATTGACATTTTTTATCTACATATTTTTGTGTATGCTCTTTCCAGTTGCCAATTTGATTTTAGAGTATCCGGTGGGAATTGATCGATGAAACTCCCTTAACAAATTGTTACCCTACTACTTTCTGCTTGATCTTGAGCCATCACCAGGGTTGTGTATATTGCAAAAGTGGTGTGACCTTTGTAATATACACACTCCTGATGCTGATCCCAAGATTGAGCAGAAAGTACTAGTGTAACAATTAGTTATGGAAGTTTCATCAATCAATTCCCACCAGATACTATAAAATCAATTTGGCAATTGGAAAGGACATTTACAAAAATATGTAGACCAAACATGTCTATATTGCTCAATGAAATATATATATATATCATCATCAATATGTCATGCTGTCAGCACAGATCTCCCTGACCCTCTCTCATCACCCATCTCTATCGTCCATCCCTCCCAGGAGGTCTTCAAGGCTATATCCTGTATCGGCACAGAGCTGTTTTATATAGGTTATGGCTGGTCATCCTGCCTTTGCTTGTCCATGTGAAGGGGACCACGGGAGAATATTGCTTATGAATTCATCCTTACTTCTCCAGCAGAGTCCCAGATGTATAGTTTGTCTAACTTTGATAGTTTTTGTGATGGGTAGTAGGTGGCCTTATATGAGGGGCATACAATAAGTTTCCAGACGTTTTTTGTATGGGCACTTTTATTGATAGTACACACATGAAACTATAGTACCCTTTGAAGTAATCTCCTCTGGTGGCAATGCATTTGTTGTACTGTTCTAACAACTTCTGGAAGGCCCCATGGAAGTCCTCTTGTGTGAGCGTGTCAATGAACTTCATCACAGCCTCTTTCATCTCCTCAATTGTCTCATAATGACAGCCTCTGAGCTTAGGGAATAAGTAAAAGTCACAGAGAGCAAGGTCTGGACTATAGGGAGGGTGAGGAACTGTCTTGATGCCCATCTTGGTCAAATAGTCTGTGACAAGGATGGAGTTGTGGACTAGTGTATTGTCCTGGTGGAAATGCCACTGACCCGATTTGAATAGTGCTGGCCTCTTCTGACGGAATCTCTTCCTGAACTCCCTTAAAACCTCAACATAGTAACCTTAACCCTAACTCTAACTCTTTGGCCAATCAACTTTGGTGTATTGACTTCCTTACTCCTCCCACACCTCTCATCATCCCTCACAGACTCTCTGGCTTCCTTGAATCTCTTATGCCACTCAAAAACTGATGCTCGACTCATGCAAGATGCTCCAAAAGTAGTCTGAAGCCTTCCATACATTTCTGTGGCATTTTTTAAATATAGCTTCTGTCTTGATACATTTTGAATATACCTCATATACATATATATATATATATATATATATATATATATGTGTGTGTGTGTGTGTGTGTGTACATACATTTACATATGTATAAGTGGTGATATGGATTCAAATCAGGGGTAGTATTAGCCAATTCCCAAAGATTAAAATCAAAAACTTGTAAACCCACATCATCAAAGAGGCTTGAGGGCATGGAATCAAATGGGCACGAATCATTAAGACATTTTTGTCCTTCTTAAAAGTGTTACCACAGCAAATCCATTACATCTTGGTCAAGAACAAGTAACAACAACAACAACAATTGCCTGTTAATCTGATTACACAACTATATGAAGACCCAACATCTGGAATGATATCTTTTGCTCCCCAAAATGAAATTCTTAGATCTTGTTAATTGTTAAATGAGTGGAAGATTTTCTATCAAGAACATTTCTACACTATTAACCTATATTCAGTTATGTACGAACATGAATAGTTAACTAAATCTTTAAAAAATTCCTTAGTTGTAGACTTTAGCCAAACATTTATTAATTAATTTGATTAGTTGGTTGGTTGGTTGGTTTTATAGCATGTCAAACCTTGTTGGGCTATTTTATGATAAAGTCTGATTAACAAGTATGATCACAAATATATATCTTCACAATCATAAACACTTCATAATCATAGACAGATCTATTTTGACCTCTACATAGGACTCTAACAAGTACTACCATTCCAGGTCATAGTGAACTTGGTAGTAATGGTAATGAAGAGATTTTTCTAGGCTTCTCAGTTTAGTGTTGTACTCAGGATGCTCCTTTGCAGTTAGTGTTTTCTAGGCTTTTCTGACTAGGCAGATTAATTAATGAAGGGTTGATGCCTGAATAATTTTGATGGGTAGAAAATCAATTTTTTCTTCAAATGTTGACTTTTGAAAATTGAGTTAAAAAAATGAAAACAAAAGATAATTAACATCTGTAGTTTTTGTCAACAATTTTTTGTCAGTTTTGTCATTTGAATTTTTGTCCGTTTTGTCTGTAGTTTTTGTCCATAACAATTTGACAATGATTATACATCCATTCTTGTATTTTAATAATAGATAAACAAAAAATTGAAAGTACTTCATTCTGTTGTATTTATGGTAGCACACATTATGTAATGGTTAACATCATTGGAAATGAACATGGCCACTCAAGTTCAAAACCTGAATGAGGCTGTTTGCACTTCACAAAGCATTAATACCTTTTGGGAAAGGTATGCATCTGCTATTGTCCAATTTTAACCTTTATATGGCAACCAGTTTTGTAGTAAGAAAACTCTGAATTTAAACCTGTTAAAGTCTGCTTAAAAATTGCCAGTGTATTACATCCTTCTCGTGTGGAGGGTTTGGGTAAATACATTTATTGTGTTATATGAAAACAACAAATTTGAAGTAAATTCATTGAAAGAAACACAACTAGTTTGCTAACATTCACTGTTATTCCTTGTATTTTTTATGTTAAAGAAGCAGTTAATAGTTCAAAAAGTTTATTTCTGTTAATGATTCTTCTGAAAGTTTTAAACAGTGGTTTTCAATCTAGGAGAAATTCTAAAGTTTTAGAGTGGAAATGGATTAGCAGCCTATTAGACAATGCACAACAATCTCCTGCCAAATGGTGCTAGAACTCTAGGGAGACAATCCTAAGAGTGGACGAAACTTCTGCGTCAACAGAAATTTAGCTCAAACATTTAAAAGAGGAGAAACCCTTGATAAAAAGCCGAATGCGTGAAAACCTGTAAGGTGGATGTACACACCTTCATGTATTTCCGGTTGATCACTGTGTCCACTGAGATACTGATCTCGTCTTGGACCATCCTTGTTTGTTCAGAATTAGAGGAGAAGAGGAACGCACAGACAACTGACAAACCCTTATACATCCTAAAAACCTTGCCGGCTTTCCCTACAAAACATATTCTCCAACGAAGAAAAATACCCATACAAGCAGGACTTCACCCAGGACAAAAAGGTCCAACAGACATATAACCTCAACCTAGTAACATGGAATATGAGTACAATGCTGGGCAAACCTTACTCAAACAGATTCGAAAGGAAGAACATCATGATATCTAAGGAGCTCCAAAAATAGAACATTGATATTGCGGCTCTAAGTGAGGTCAAATTCGCGGAAAGTGGCTGCATCAGAGAGGAGATGGACTACTCCTTCTACCGGAGTACGAAAATTTCAACCGACAGAAATGAATCTGGTGTGGCTTTCTCAATCAGGAGTGGTCTTCTGCCAAGTATGTCTGAGAATCCCAAACCAGTAAGTGACAGACTTATCACACAGGTTTTCATTAGTTGACAGTTGATATTGTACCCTGATTGCTGCTTGTGCCCTCACTATGACCAACAGACCAGAACTATAAGCAATTTCTATGACCAGTTCCATCAGATACTTTGTGCTATCCTGAATGCAGAAAAAATCAGTCTTTGGAGGGATTTTAACGCTTAAGTTGGCCAATCACATTATACCTGGCCAAAGATTCTTGGTAACTTTGGAATGGGAAAGGCTAATACCAATGGCAATCTGCCGCTATCCATCTGCATAGGACACCAGCTGGTCATTACCAACACCTTCTTCAAATACAAGCAAATCCACAAGAACTCCTGGATGTACCAAAGATTTAAACACTGACACCTCATCGACTGCATCATCACATGACAGTGCGATCTGCCTGACCTAAACATAAGAGTGATGAGAGGAGCCAACTGCAGTACTGACCTTGTTATGATCAAGTTTACCACCTAACTACGAGTGAGGCATAGAATGAAAAAAGACAAAATGCTAATCAGGAAGCTTGCAACCATCAATAGAAAAAAACATTTCATGAAAACAGAACAGAAAACGTGAATTTATTCTCCACTTGAATCTTTAGTCTTAATGCCAAATCCATCCTTGTAGAAGAGCAGTAGTGGTACTATTTAAACCATTGCTGGTGGGGGGATAAGGGCATAAAGTACCTTTCCCAAGGGTATTAGTCCAAAAGGGAATGTAATAGAGTGACTAGAGTTTGAACCTTTTAGCACTTTAGCAACTATGTCATGGGGATTCCTCCATATTTTTATAAAAAAAATGATTTTCAATACAATATGCACACCTTTTGGGCCAGAAAATTTTGAAAGTTGTGATGAATGACATTCTGACAAATGGTGAAAAGGGTACATGGGACAAAAATGGTTGAGAACCAATTTTGGTCACTATGCATTTTATCTTAAGTCAAAATTAACTGCTAGTTTTCTGGAAATTCCACTAATGCAGATTTACATCCTTTTTGTTTTTTCTTACTTATTCATGTAATTTTTTTTTTTTTTTTGAAGATATTGACATTGAAATTTAGTTTGAAAATTGTGCAGTATTGTTGTCTGGGAATAGGTATTTTTTATAACTTTATTCAATAAGTGATTCCCAAAATTTCAAAGTAAGGACCAACTTTGTGTCTTTTATATTAAAACAACAAGAAAGAAATAAAGAAAGAATTTAATTAAATTTTTAAATTGCTTCTTTAATATCTGTAGCTATTCTGAACATGAAAGTTGAAATATCCATTAGCTACAAGTCCATGTGAGTGTTAGGGTTCTTTCTTTACTTTATTTTTGATCTTATTTAATATTTTGGCAGATTGATACAACAAAAACAAGCAAACATTAACTGCCTAATAATACACTCTCATTATAATGCACTCTCATTTTAATACACATGAACCAATATAGAAAATGAAAAATAAATCTTTCATGTATAATTTCTTCTCTTTTAATTTTCAGAATCTATATCAGATGTTTATCATTTTCATTGTAATTAATCAATATTTAATGGATATTTAATCAATATTTCAGCATAAAACATCTATTTTTGTATGCTTTGGGTGATAGCTGTACTTGTAGATAAAATTTTCTTTTTCACAAATGGATGATGAAAATATCTTTAAAAATTAATTTACGACCTTGTTTTTTAGCACTTGGGTCGATTAGACACTGCTTATAAGAAAGTTTTAATCTAAGGCAATATTCCGGTGATTGATGCTTGGGAAGCTATTTAGTTGCATCCCCACTCACCAAGGTCCAATATTAGCATTAGTATATCCAATGATACACTAACACTGAATAAACGGAAGGAAAGACAAGAAAAGCTCATTTACATATATAGGAACATTTAATACATACATAATATACATTCAAGAAATACTGACAAGAATACACAAACATAACCCCGCGAATAAAATGGGCTCATATTCAAGGAACAAGCAGTATATGAAAGGGGAAAAATGTGACAAAAGTCTAACTTGTCTTTGGTGGGTTAGCCATGTGGATTTTATGTTTCAATGATGAGGTGTGATAAAGTATATTGCTGGAATTGGAGACAAAATCTCTTTACAGTTTAATAAACAGATAAAAAGGTACATCATTACTGTTTAAAGAACAGAAAGAAAAAAGGGTAAAAAAGGATCCTGTGTTTTGGATTGTGAGGATGTTTCATTTGCATGACTTATGGTCATGTGAGGATCGCAGGATCCTTTTTGCCTTCTTGTTCCAAAAGTACTGAAACTTGAGATTAAAAATTTTTGAATTTAAAATCTAAATGAAGTCATATGCACTCATGAACAACTTTTATAATAAAATCATGATAGATACCCGATTCTACAGCACTGAAATTTTGTTGCCAAAAATATGAATATGGGATCATCATCATCATCATCATCATCATCATCATCATCGAGGCATGCTCACAGTACGGATTCCATTTACATGCTATTTGTATGATTCATAGTTACTCTTGGTAGATTCTCTAGACACCATCTAGTGTCCACACAGAGTTGGTGAATGTTAATTTTTGCTGAATAGCCAATACTGATATGTCTATGTGTAGGAATTCATCATAAAACATTGCTTATGAGTTCATCTTTACTTCTCCAGCAATGCCCAGCATGTCTTGTCAGTCTTATTTTGATGGTTTGTGTGATGGGAGGTAAATGGCTTTTCAACTGCTATTTTCTAGTGTGCTGGTTCCAGAATTTGTTTAAAACAGCATAGAGTATCTTTGTATAGTTCCCATCAAGTTTTTTCTCCATGTATTTTCTTAAAGTTCAAGTGGTACAATCAGACAGTCTTACTGACACAGCTACAGTTTAGATGAATTCTTATTTTATTTCATCAGAAAAATCAGTTCACCTCATATATATATATCTATGCAATTTCATTTTTGGTTACAGAGTTTAAATGCTGTGGAATTTGATAATAAAAAACACCTAATAAAATCCATTTTCATTGTATAATGTTCTACTAGAAATAATAAAAACTTGGTATCTTTGGTTTGGAAGAAATTAAGTTTTTATTAAAAAATTGTTAGGGGGTGTACTTATTTATGAGTGATATTGTCTACATAGATGTTATTAGCTTTCATGAGTTTTATATATTGAAATCAATCCAGAAGTTTCGTATTGATGGCAGTCATACAGAAACTATCTTAAGAAGGAAAAGGAAGATAAATTCTTCTGAGGATTTAAAGCTAAGTTATTTTATTTATCTATTGAAAAGCAAAACTATCACTCACAAAAAAGCTTCTCATCAACCTAGTAAATTGAATGAAGGCTGAATTAAATTTACATCCTGCCAGCTCCATATGTGTTTTTAGTTAAAATCTTTTTTTATGAGGTAAACTGGAAACTGCTGGAATTGATCCCATGTTTCCTGCTTACATCCAGATGAGGGTCAAGTTTTGATTTAATTTACTGCATCACTTATTTTAGTTTTACACCATTTAGTATTCGTTTGTTGAATTTTGTCAGTAAATTTTTACTTGATACTGTTGTTAGGAATGGTTAGAATGTTAAACATTCCTTACCTTTTGTTTGTGCAAAGATTTCTTTTGTTATTGTTAATTTTGATTGATTTTAATAGCATGTCAACCTGTTTGAGGTTTTCATGTCCCGAGGTTTCGGAATTGAGTACATTTATATCTACATTTTTTGTAAGATTTCAAAATTGATCTTGTGTCATACACCACTCCTGGTTAGGTAAATACATATATTCCTTGCATCATAAGACCGTATATACAGTGTATTGAAGCTATTAGGAAGTATATGTATGTTTTATGAATGTATCAGTTAGTGGATTATATTAATATGTTGAAATGTAATTCCATGCTTTGTGGGCATCACCAATTTTCAGAGTTTACCAAAGTAAGGTTTAGAATTGTTAAAGCAAATATTACCAATGCAGGTTTTATTAGCTTTATTAGTTGTGGTTAAAAGAAAGAAATCAGTATGGCTAAAGTAAAAGCAATGTCAAAGATAGTGGATGAAAATGTACTGAATATATATTTATAAAAAGAATTGTATGGAAAATATAATATCAAGCAACATAAACATTATCTCAAAAATCTATTTAGTACTCTAACTGATACTACCATTCTGACTTGAATTCTAAGAGTAATAACAGTGAAGTGCTGACTTCACACTTCTTGGAGGACTGGAACTGGAGTCTTACTACTGAATTCAGTTTAGTGTCATACCAAGGACACAATAAACTATGTGTTGGACATTTTTTTACAAGTTTTTCAATCTCTTGAGATATTTGATGTATTTCCCTTCCTAAATTGTCTTCAAGATGATTATCTACCAGCTACACTAAACTCTATGAAAAGAAATATGAGTGAATGAGTGAGAATGAATTGAAAGCATCAAAATTTTAATGAAATATTACATTGGTAAAATCATAGAATCAAGCTTGCCAGACAGAAAGATATAAAGAGCTGTGTTTTGTCTATGAGTCAATGCTGATATCTTTTTTATAATTTTTAACTTTCCTCAAATTAGTAAATATTCTCTACTCATGTTTCTCAAGGTCTATCTGATAAAATAAAAAATAATTTCATCTCTCAGTTAAATTAATTGAATTCCTTAAATATGTGTTTGAGAATAGCCATGTTGGTTTTATTTGAGGTATCTTTACAATATACAACACACCATTTCTTTTAATGGTCATATGGACTGGGAATTAACTCAAGAATAAAATGAGCAAAAGGCAAAACTAAAGAAACAAAACAAAATGGAGATACTTGACAATTGATAAGCTCTTGGCGAATATATAATTATTTTTAATGTTTAGATCATACCTTTTTATAAATTTATCCATTTTACAAAGGAACTTTTGATGAATTTTTGTATTTTAGAAAGGGATTATTTTTTTAAAATTATGTATTTTAGAAAGGAAGATTTTATAAATTTGGGTATTTTAGAAAAGAACTTTAGTTATATAAATTTGAATATTTTGCTAAGGAACATTTTATAAATTTGTGTCTTAGAAAAGGACATTTTATAAATTTGTGCATTTTAAAATATGGCATTTTACAAATTTGGGTATTTTACAGTGTTGCTTTTTATAAATATGTATATTTTAGAAAATGACTTCTTATAAACTTATTTATTTTAGAAAAGGAATTTTTATAAATTTGAGCTTTTTTAAAATTGACTTTTTATAAATGGGTGATTTTTAAATTAATTTTTAAATCAAGTTTTAAATTAATTTTTAAATCAATTTTTAGATTAATTTTTAAAGTATTGACATTAAAATTGTTGGGTTAATAAAATAGTAATTCCTGTGTATAGAGTGAGTGAGGGAGAGGCTCTCTGTGATTGGATATACTAATCACATGATGAGCCCAGAAGTCTTGTAACAAAAATCCAAAATCCAATTAGACAGATTCCATCAGACATTCTGAGAACAGGGGACGTTAAAAGCTCTCAGAAAGACAACCCTAAGATACCAGATATCTTCTTCAGCACACTGGTAAGTTCCTTAAACTCAACTTTATACACATGGAGGACTGTATATTGTTATTAATTGTTACACATATTGATTAATTAATTGTTAGAATTAAACGAAGTATTAATTCATTTATTTGTTGCTGTTAGCCTTAGAATAAATGCTATTCTAACACAATAAAATTTATGCATTTTTTAAATGAAGAAAATACAATGTAGTGTATTGAGATACCCATCAAGGTATTAGATATAAATGAATAAATAAATGCACAAAAAGAACCTACAAGCAAAATCTGTTGGCAGTTATCACCTGTATAAAAAATGGCTAGTTTACATTACTCTAGTGATTAAATGAAAATGTGTATTACTCAAAAAATATGGCCTTGTTGGTTTATACACAATGCCTGGAAGCAAGGAAGGTAGATTTCATTTATAAAAAGCTTGTTTCTATTCTTATCTGCAGTGTGCAGCTGACAAAAGTCTACAAGCAGAATATATTCTGGTATGAGATTATGTTTAAGTTAAGTGCAGATTATCTTTGAGGTTAGCGTTCAGTCGTCTCATTCTCCTTTGTCTTTTAAGCTGACATCTTTTGATCACTTGTTCAGATGTTTGCTTTTCTACACAATGCACTCAGAGGTCGATGACCAAATTCCTTTGAACTTTTTCACTCTACATGATATGCTTTATCCATTCCATTAATGCCCGTTGATGTCAATGTTGACGTTCTTACATCCTCCTCTAGTAATTTTTCTTGGATTTTACTCCTTGGCATTATCACTTATTTGGGCCTTGTTTTGGATGCCATTATTATGGATAGTTTCTGAGGCCAAACTCAGAAGCATTACATATCCCACATGGTGAAAATGGGAAGCCATTTTCAGAACCTAGGAGAACTACAGGTCATTCTCTCATGTTCACCATTATGTTGCTGATTCCTAGCTTCAGTAGGGCTAGTTTCAAATCTCTTGACAGATTGACTGATTATCAGTTACCTGGGTTGTCTGTAAGTGTCCTGAACATTCAAAGAAACATAAATAATTTGCTTGATGATGTATGGTTATATATATTCTGAATTGTGTTGATATATTGCCTAAGAACTCTGTCATGGGAAGGATGTGACTAAGTCCATTTTTTTAAGTTGGGTAAAACTGGTTTGAATTCAGTTTTCCTTCTCCCAGACTGGTTCCCGAACCAAATATAAATAACTCTGCCCTACTATTTTCTCATAGCTAGGGGGAGAAGAAATGGATTCATCTCTTATCAAGTACATCAGTATGAAGTGAAACTTAGCCTCATCCAGGATTTGAACTGAATTGTGTATGTATACCTTGATACTGGAGGAAAACATGATAAAATAGAAGGCATTACTTTTGGAGTGATGCTCTAACAAAGATGCATAGCAAATTTTGCTGACTATGTGCAAAAAATAGTGCCTTTTAGCCAGTTGTGGGATTCAAAAATTTTTTAAGAACAGGCTCTCTCACAACAGATCTTACTAACAACAGGGCCACTTACTTTCACAGTCTCTAGCAGCAAATCATGCTGGCTCTCTTGATATATGAGCAAAGGTTGATCTTTAAGTTGCCACATTCTATTGTCTAGCAAGTGAAATTATTAATTTTAGTTATTTTCCCAACTTTAAAAAATGTTTACATAAATAGATAATTGAGAACTCCTGATTTAAACTAATGACCGGTTCTTGGAATTAATGAAATTGCAAGAACAGGTTCTTACATAACAGAGTGAACCAGTTGAATCTTATCACTGCTTGTAGCTGAAAACTTGTTTTATCCAATAATTTTATTGTTTCCTTTATATCTGTTGTCATTTTCATGGAAATGAATAGAAGGCTTACTTTTGAATCATCTAGTATCCTTTCAGGACAAATTCTATAAACATTTAAGTACTGAATAAATAATGTATTACCCTAACCTTTGAGTAGAGGGTAGCACTCAGTAACTTGGTTTTAATTCTTACCTATCCACTTCAACACATTCCTATGAGAGCAGTTTGATGCAAGGAAAAGATTTAAATCCACTGAAGTCCAAGGAAAATATTTACCAACAATGAAGTATAAATGCTTTACACACAAAAGAGCTGGATAATTGACCTTAACAACCTTTTTTCTTTTTTTTTGTTACATTGATTAAGTTTTACTTGAAGCCTTAAGTAAATTGGAAGAATTCCTGTTCTAAGCATTCGATTCAATTTTCCTTCTCTTAACTGGTATTTACTTACTAACTCTTATTCACACGTAGTCTCTTTATTTATATGACTGAAACAGCTTCCTTATCCTCAATTCTTCTAAACATAGAAATGGCACAAAAATATCACATTAAGTGCAGCTGAAGTTTCTTATTGTTACATTTTCCTTCTTAAGACAAAGACACATTTGTGACAGATTTGTAACAATTATAACTAAATTTTAAAAATATTGAACATTTTGTACAAATTATGCATAAAATCAGACTCAACATTTTTAGCTCATTTGTATTGTTCCTCCTACTCTATTAGGAAAGAGAGTTGGAGGAACAATACAAATGAGCATTCTTTCTAAAATTCTTCTCTTTGTTCTTTTTTTCTCTATTCTTTCAAATACTTCTCTTTCTTTCTTTCTTTCTTTCTTTCTTTCTTTCTTTCTTTCTTATTACCTTTTTCTTTTCTTTCCTTTTCTTTTTTTCTGCTATTCTTTCTTTTTCTTCTCTTTCTTATTTTCTTTTTCTTCTTTCTGTTACTTTTCTTGTCTTTCTTATTTCCTTTTCTCCCTTTCTTTTCCATTGCTTTCATTTTTATCTTTTGTCTTTTTTTTCATTTTTTTTCATCTCTATTTTATCTCCATTTCTTCTTTTTCTTTGTTCTTTTTTTATTTTCTTTATTCTTCTTTTTATCAAGAAAAACCTTTATGTCTTTTACAAAACTTGTTTGCAAGAAAGATGGCTGCAAAACTGGAGCTTATTCATACTTCAATATTATTAGGCATTAGTGTGCCATGTATGTAATTACACAACCCTTCCATGATAAGCAAGCTGTGACATAGGTCAATTTTTAAAGAATACAACTGGCTTTAATTCAGTTTTCCTTCTCCTAGACAGGTTGCCTTACTATGACTAAAGAATTCTGTTTGCTCTACTATTTACTCATAGCTGGTGATAAAACAGATGGATTGTTGCCTTTCACCCAGGCATTAGTGCAAAGTGAAATACAAACAACTTCAACCAGGATTTGGAGTGCTATTACCTGTTAGGGTTCCATCTATAGGTTAAATAGAACTGTTTAATCACTTACTATGCTGAAAACCATTTAACTGTGTGCAAATAATAAATAGCAATGCTTGATACCATTTAACAAACAAATGAGCTCTGGTTTGTTTTAAAACTATTTGTTAATAATTCATATAAAGATTTGGTATTAAGTAAACTACATGGGTTGATATGACATAAAACACAAGCAAGCAACCAACCAACCAATATCATACAGGATTTGAACTTGGGGTGCCAATTCCATTTCTCTCATCAATAATTATAACAATAAGTCCACCTTCTTGTGAGCTATTTAAATCAAATATATTTTTTAGCATACTGTTTTGTAATAATCTTTGATAGCCACACATTTAACAAATAAAATTATTTCATTGCAATATTACTTCCTATTACCATAAGAAATAATATCATTCTTTGCCCTATTATTTCTGTCCCGCTCTATGCATAGAGTTCCATACCTTAATTATGGCCTGATGTGTACCAATATATATTTACATTTTAATGGAGTAACAAGCTAGTGCGCTGTGAAAACAAAATTTATTTCTTAGTGTGCTATCATATAATAAAGTTTGAAAACCACTGATATAAATAGATTTTAAGTTATTTTAGGCATCAAGCTAATCAATGAAATTTATTTATTTCAGTGAATTAATGACACAATATTCCCTCACCCGAGCGAGTTGAAAGATTTCAAACAGTTGGGGGTCAAAAGCAAAAATGGTTGCCTCTGCATTTCGACAATAGAATGAAGAGAGACCAGTGTATTTCTCCTTTCCAGATGTGTCCTGTAGAAAGAAAAGAAAAAAATTGTCATCACATTTAACATATTCACACAAATATAAAGAAGATTGTATTGAGAAATGAAAAAGCAAAAAAAATAATAGATCATTTCCATTGTCAAAAATCTAAGCTCATATGTCTACATTAAAAAACAAGATGGTTTTATTTGTTGGATTTCAAGATAAACTCCCTTTCAAATCTTTAAAAATTAATCCTACCAAAATTTTTCAACTCTATCAGAAAGTATTACATTCATGATCTTGTAAAATCTGTGCTATCCAAGTGATATTAGATATTTTATAATCTATGTAAATAAAAACAAAGTTACCCGTGGACCTATTTCAATAAAGTTTGATATATATATATATATATATATATATATATATATATATATATATATATGGATAAATCAGACACTTACAAAGAGTTTAGTAGTAATATTTCACTCTTGATTCAAGAATTTCTTCAGACTAAACATTTTTTCAAGTTTATTTTTAGGAAAACTTAAAAAAATGTTTAGTCTGAAGAAGTTCTTGAATAAAGAATGAAATATTACTACTAAACTCTTTGTGAGTATCTGATTTATCCATCTTCCTCTTATTTTTATCATATATATATATATATATATATATATATATATATATACATATACTGTAAATATAAGAATACACATAAATGCTACTTTAAAAACAATTTTCACACATATAGATTTGTTAATCTTGACTGTTTTTAGCCTTTGGCTATCAGCAGAGTATGTTCATTTTTTGACTTTTTACATTTCAAGACTGAAGGTGAATGAATGGCATAGGGTTGTTTCAATAAGTGAGTGAAATATGAATTTTAAAACATTTGACTTGTATGTTTTTATAAATAGTTTCCAATGTTTTTTTGGTTTTTTTACTTATTCAAGATGTCATTTAGCATGAGAATCAATCTGAAAAACAATGAATTTTTAAAACATTTTAATGAATTTTTCTAAAAATTAAGCAGTTATACCTGTTAGAGTCCCATTTACTTGCTAAATAGATCTGTTTAAAAATTATTCATATCTGATAAGACTGAGTAAAAAAAAAACCCTTAAGAAACAACTATACAAAAATGTAAATATAAACATACAATGAATGCGATTCTCTAACCTCTCGACATAAAAAACCTGAAGGGTTGGTATATCATTAAAATCAAACAGATTTATTTGACCTATAGATAGGACCATAACAGATACTACTATTCTAGGTCAGAGTGGACCTTAGAGTGTTGTCAACAACTGGATGATTCCAATCTACACTCTCCAGAGATCTGGAACTGGAGCCTCACCATCAGATGCTGTTTAGTGTCATTGCATAAAGTATTGGTGTGCTGTGTAAATCAAATATATTTTTTGTGTGTCATTGTACAGTAAAGTCTGAGAGACACGACAGAGACAATTTCATTAACCAGTGATCTATTTGTCATCAGGAATAAATATTTCTATAATTTCTGTTGATTTGACATCTCAAAAAGTTTTCAAAGTTTGTGAATCAAGTAGAATATATATCAGAAAGAGAGAGAGAGAGAGAGAGAGAGAGAGAGAGAGAAGCAAGATTTTCAAATCTTTATTTGTATTTTGATTTTTGTTTACATATCTTGAGAAATTCCTTTGCACTTCACTTAAGACTTTGTTGTTCATTCACCAATATGTTTGTTTCTTTTTAAAACCAATTCGAATGATTTGCAATGTGTTAGTTTTGTTTTTGTTTCTTTTGTGTTTTTTTCCATAACAGTTCCATTAGTGATTCATCTTGTCTCTTTGCCAGTTGAGTATTTTAGAGTTATTGATAATTTTTTGTTTTCTTATCTATCATGGCAGAGAAAAATATTCTATCAAATTGATTTGTAAAACTGATTTTATGCAACAGCATGCACTCATCTTTATATGCACATATGCAAATAACATCATTTTTACTTATATATGTTTGGATAATATATTTGTTTATACATGTGTATGCATATATATATATATATATATATATATATATATATATATCATTGATACATATCATATTTATATGAAAACATATACATGTGTTATATTTAATACATTAATCTTGCAGGTGTCTATATTTGCTGTAAATATATTTGTGTAGCTAAATAAATACACATATATGCAAATGCTTACACACACACACACACACACACACACACACACACACACACACACACACACACAAACATATATATGTATATATATATGAGTTTGGTTCAGTAAGGATATAGCTTTACATACTTATTAATTGCATTTTCACTGAAAATTTCTGTGTATAATATTCAGTTTATATGATCAGTTGAAAAGTTTTAGGTTAAATGCACTGACAAAAAAGATTGTATTGAAAATCTCTCTTTCTCCCTCTCTTTCTCTCTCTCTCTCTCTCTCTCTCTTTCTTTCTCTTTTTCTCCCCACTCTCTCTCTCTCTTTCTTTATCTCTCTTACCCCATTTGGCTTGGGTTGTAGAATATGCTGACTGCATCCCTGTAAGAAACACCCAATAAGTGTCCTGGATATAACATCAAACCATCTGATGGTGAGACTTTAGTCCTGGAGCTTTAGGTAATGTGGAGTATCTCTTCAATGCCATTACTCCCAGGTCCACTCTGACTCATAGTAGTAGTACATGTTAGGGTCCCATCTATGGGTCAAATAGAACTATTTGCTTATCTTCGGTACTTGAAATCATTTAATTGTGTGCAAACAAATGATTAATGTTAAATTGAATTATTAGTATTACATAACAATGCTTGAAACCATTTAACTTTATGCAAATGAATGCATAATATCAAATAGAATAATGAGTGTTAGACAGTAATGCTTGAAACCATTTAGGGTTCTGGCTATGACATTAAACTGTATTTGATGGTGAGGCTCCAGTCAAGGAGTTTGGTTGGTTGTGTTTTATGGCATATCAACCTTTATAGGTTATTCAATGACAAATCCTGTTTATATTTATATATTAGATACATATGATTTGTAAATGAATAGTTTGCAGGGTACAATTTTTAAATGAGTCAGAGCTCATTTGTTTGCACTATTAAATGGTTTCACATAGAGAAAACAATTAAATAGTTCTATTTGACCTATAGATGGGATCCTAATAGATACAAACACTTTGGCTCAGAGTAGATTTGGGAGTGATAGCAATAAAGGGGTACTCTACATTTCCCATCAGATAATTTGTTGTTATATCTGGGACACTCATTGAGCAGGGTTTTACCCCTTGGCAGAGATGCAGTTGGTGTTTTCTACAGCTCCAGCCAACTGGGCTGTTAAAATTTAGGGAATGTGGAGTACGTCTAAGTGACCATTATTCTCTGGTCCACTCTGATCAGGAGTGGTAGTACCTGTTAGGGTCTTATCTATGCATCAAATAAAACTGTTCAATCTTTTACCAGAGATTATTTCTAATACCAAGTTGAATTATAAGAGTTAAAGAGCAGAACTTGAAACCATTAAACTGTGTGCAAACAAAAGATTAGTATTGAATTGGAATATTTGACAAATAGGATTACAAATATTGTAAAACATTTAACAGTGCAAATAGAATTATTAATGTTAAATAGCAAAACTTGAAACCATTATTAGTGTTTGATAGCAATACTTGAAACCAATCTACTGTATGCAAACAAATGATTAATATCTAATAGAATTATAAGTTTTTGATAGAAACCATTTAACTGTGTGCAAACAAATGTCTGAAACTGAAATCAATTAGGGTAATTTTTTTGTTGTGGTTGCTTTGTTATTTCTTTTGTAGGTTGGGCATGATTGCAAAGTGTTTAATGAAATTCTGTGAAATTAAATCACTCCTGATGAGTCTAGAAATTCAAATAAATTCACAATAGAAAAGAATTTATGGAACATGGCTTTGATTGCAGAGATATAGATTGATTTTTTAATTCTTTCAAGAGTAATATTTTAAAACTAAATTCGCATTTGAGAATTTGAATTAATAATTAACAGAGGATTTTTTATAGAAAGTTTATTTGTCTATATCTGTCTGTTAGGTATGTTTCTATCTATCTCAGTTCTTTATCTGTCTATCCATGTCAGACCATTATCTATCTATCTATCTATCTATCTTGTTTGCTATCTATGTTTTGTTGTATAAACAGTATTACTCTATGCTAAAATAAATAAGTGAAATTATAATTTATAAATTTTACTTTTTAAAAAGAGATTATTTCTGAATTATTTAAAACTTTGTTACTCTTCTAACATATTTGCATAAATGTAATTTACTTTTTTTACATTTAAGAACCAAAACAGAATGTCAGAATTTTTTTTCTACTAATCCAATAAATACTAGGAATTATACATTGATTTTGTAAATTCTATACTTTTAACAATTTATTTTCTTAAATATTTTCAACTTAAAATAATGGATTTTGAGAAAATTCCTGGATGACCTTTTCAAGATATTTTATATTCTCTGAATTTTTCAATAAAATTGAACTCTATTTTTACTTTTTGCTCATTTAAAAAAATTATTTAGGCATGTATTTAAATTTTGTTAATCTTTAATTTCTTTTTCTCCCAATTTTTAAACTTTTAAGATTTTATTTCAAGATTTATCTTGTTATAATGGATTTTAAAATTTCTTATTGTGTTCTAATGAGTCTGAAATCAATTTTCTTCAGTGCTATCAATAAAGTGACTTATGATCAAGTTGCATTTAAAGCTAGATCTTATCTTAATTAAGTATGGATAGTATATATGTATATATGGAATATTATTTCTAAATTTCTTTTTTTTAATATATATATATATATATATATATATATCATCAATTCTTTTGGCTCACTCTTGCAATCTGTCCCTATTTACCATCACCCTTGCTAGGTCATCTAGACTGTATCTAGTATCAGTGCAGAGCTGATGAAAGTAAGTTTTTATTGGATAGCCACCATTGGAGTATCTTTGTGTAGAAGTTCATGGGAGAATATCACTGATGAGTTTGTCTTCTCTAGCAGTGCCCAGCATCTCTTGTTCATCTAACTTGGATGGGAGGTTGGTGACCTTACAACTGCTGTTTTGTGGCATACTGCTTTCAGTATTTATTCAAAACAGTACATAGCATCTCTACATAGTTCCCATCAAGCTTTTTCTCCAAATGTTTTGTCCATGCACTAGTCCTGACATGGCCACAGCTTGGAAGAATTATTTTGTCAGAGAGATTGGGTTTCCATATAGTTGATAACCTGTCAATAACAGTCCATGCCTTTCCTATGCATATGTTGACATCATTTTATGTTAATGAGATATTGCTACCAAGGTATGTGAAATGGTCTACTAACTTCAGAGGCTTTTCATTTAATGTGCATATGATACTATCTTGTTTAAGATACATTAACTCTGTTTTATCTCGGTTAACCCACAGGGCAATACCTCTTGCAGTCTGCTTCAGGCTAAACAGCAGACATTTGGCTTGTGCAGGCTTATTTGTAAGAAGTGCTAGATCATCTGTGCAGTTTGCAATCATATTAGTTTCTGTAAGATATTGTCAACTTCTTACCTTTTTCATGTGAAGCCATTTTTTTATCAGATCTATTGACATTCAAAGAATATAATCTAGGTGGATTATAAATAGATATAGTGCTAATGTATTTCCTAAAATGACTTCAATGATAATGTTAAAGAAATCAGTGTTACCATCAGGTGAGTGAACCATTACATATATATATATATATATATATATATATATTGATATAGATATTGATGTTTAGATGATGTCATCATGAGTTATTACCAATTTTTTAAAAAATTAGGAAATTTGTTTCACTGCATTTTGAAAAAAATATTTTTGGTAAGATACAAGTTTACATAAGTGCAACAATCTTCATGCTCTCAAGATCTAAATCCACGTGACTTTTATTGTTTTCTTAAACAGAAAATTTATCTCAAGATTTGAAGATATTGAGGACATTTAAAAAATTCCACAACATAGCTTCATGTTATTTTACTGGATTATGGTCTCACACACACACACACACACACACACACACACACACACACACACACACACACACACACACAATAAGAATTTTAGTGATAGATAGATAGATAGATAGATAGATAGATTATGTAAGACTTTATTTCCACCAATCTTTCTAAGATGAAAGGCAATTGTAACTAAGCCAAAACTATCATGTAGTTAGACTTGTCCTTTTCATAATTTTTTTCAAACCATTTCTGACAGTTTGCAATTAAAAAAAAGAATGAAGACTTTGGCTATATAACATAGGATATAATTTTGTCAGATTTATAATGAAGTACATTTTGATGACTGATTCTTATTTTCTGGTACAAAGCATACATAAATCTTTCCTTTTCCTAAAGGAAATTGTATCTACTTTTCAGAGATTTTCTTTGGCTTTCATTTTCAAGAGAGCTAAGACACTAATCATAAAAACATTTTCTATCCAAAGGCAATTAGTAAGCATATTTCCATATGAAAATATATAGGCATGCATATGCGTCTATCTATCCATCTATCTATCTCAGTCTATTCTTATCTATCTATCTATCTATCTATCATAGTCTTTTCATATCTATCTAAGAGTTCATATTCTAACACTGCTATTAGGTGAACTTTGATCTGAAATTATCTGTTTATAATGTTCAGTCTTTATGATTACTTGTCATCACTGAAACATGATGTCTGTCTATTGATAAAAATTGAATATATTTTTGTTGCCTAAATTTTTATCTGCTTTTTATTGTTTTTTCATGTGATTCTTATAATATACTAGATGATCAATGAGCCCATTAGGTTCACAATATGACAGCAGCTCCTGGTGATATTGATGCTCTTATTTAGGAAGGAGTGAGTGAATTTAATTGGCATTTCATTTTTATCTCCATTATATTGAAAATTTGGATGATTCAAAAAGTGACAATCAGCAGACCCGACAGAATTATTATTTAGCTGCAAATCATTTTAAAGGAGTCAGCAGTTCATACTGAATTACATTTTCAAAATTTTGAGTGCTAATGTCTTAATTTAGCTCACTATTATTTTAAACTTTATCTCAAATAGATCTACTGGAGTCAGGGATGGAACCTGTACAGATACTACCACTCCAGTGGATTTAAGAGTAATAGCTTTCCAGATCTCCAGAATTGCAGCTGTACCACCAGGTGTAGTTTATATATATATATATATATATATATATATATATATATATATATATATATATATATATATATATATATATATATATGTTGAAGTGTGGGTTCTTATATAGTTTTTAAAAAAATTCATAGTCTGTATGAAGAAATAACACTAATAACCCCAAGAAAACTTTTAAAAAAAAAGAACATAATATACTTACATCTAAGCCTGTTGGAACAGAAGCAGCCAAAAATAAATAAGTAATTTTGCAATATTTAGAAATATTTGTATTTATATATTTATTTACAAATATGGATGATAGATTTAAAATATATATAAGCATAATAAATATTTGATAGCTCGATAGGTATATAAATGACCGTGGAAGAAAGAGAGAGAGAGAGAGAGGGAGGGAGAGGGAGAGAGAGGAATAAGGGAGGAAGAAAGAGATACCAAGACATGGATAGATAGATAGATAGAGAGAGAGAGAGAGAGAGAGAGAGAGAGAGAGAGAGAGAGAGAGAACTGTAGTCTAGGCAAGAAACTGATAGTCACCAAGTTTTTTTTGATTTTATGTCTCTGCTAACTTAGATATACTTGTATATGTTCTATCACTGATGTTGAGTTTTATTTATCAATATAGTAGAATAGATCACACGCACAAATGTGCACACACACACACACACACACACACACACACACACACACACACACACACACACACACATATATATATATATATATATAGTAGAATGTAGACCATGGTTAGAATTTCTTTTTAAATCACTAGCAAAATGTTTAAAACCAAATGTTCAGTACAAGCTTTTTGTATAACTGAGTTTCACAATTATGTATTGATAATCAGATGAGATGTAATTGTATAAAAACACTTATGATATATAATCTAATGATCAATATATAATCATGAATCTGTAAGTAACTGACCATTCAGTTTTAGATATTTTTAAAAGTGATTACAAAAAAATTAACCACAGCCTCATTTAACTCTATCGTAGCTCTATGACATATTGAGCACTGTAGAAAAAAACAAACAAAACAATGTAAGCAATATTTAAATTTTTAAAATTGTAATTGAATTGTATATAATCTTTCTCTCTTTCTCTCTCTCTCTCTTTCTTTCTTTCTCTCTCTCTCTCTCTCTCTATATATATATATATATATACAAAGGAGGGCTGAAAAATTCAGAGGCTGTTATATCTGTAGATGATATTTTTGACAATGAGATCCATGCACTGCAACATCAATGAAGAAATGTGTGGATCTCTAGGGGATCTATGTTAAAAATAAACCTCATTTGGTCAAATTCCATGAGAGTATTTTGGTCAGGGAAATTTTCAACCAAACCTTATATATATAAAATAACAAAAACAAAATATTCAAATGATGTATTCTTTATATGAACATTGCCAACATTTCTTTCATCATCAGGGTTGTATAATTGTTGTTTGTAAATTGACAGAGAGACATTTATTGTACTTTGTTACCTAAATGAATATCTGCATTTTTATTTGTTTATTCACGTGATTTCCATAATACATTATTTGATCTACATTAACAGCTCAAAACTGAACTATTTCTATAAAATGCATAAAAATTTACATTTCTTTCTTCTGTTGCCTTTATTATGTAACAAGGGAAAAAATCCAAGAACAGCTTGAAGAAGTTTGAGTTTGGTGCATGGAAACCCTTTATTGATTATGTGATTATTTATGTGTCAGTGCCAATGTACATAAAGGAATTGACATTCGCAGCTTTACTTCCAGTATGAAGATTTAGTGGCCACTAGTTGCAAACAAGGCTAACTGTTTATTCTTTTCTTGAATCTTCTTTTCGTTATGTGTTTCATCAAGTGTTAACACACTGTCTTTCTGCATGCAACAGCAGACTTTAATTTATAAAACACTTCTCCTGCTCAAGATTTGCAAAGCACTTTAAGATTTTTGTTCAACTCAGTCTAAAAAATAGTTATAATTCAGCTTCTTACTTCCCTTCTACTTATTTCTAAGCAATCTCCATGATGTGACATTAGTAGATGCCAGTGTGACAAGGAAAAAGTGCAAAAATTGTCCTCTTTCTCTCTGCATGTAGCTGGGTGAAGATGTTGATTTCTGCCATCAGGAGACAAACCTTTCAGGGGCTTGGTTCTTTGTTGTATAGGCAAATCACAGCTGAAATACCTTGACTGTGAGACACAATGATTAATGCTTTCATAAATTATAGACATATCTAATAACTGACTAGTCATGACTAACTTCACCAAAGGAACTTTGCTAAGTAGGGAAAGTGAACCATTTATCATTCTTATTATGCATAAATATTCACACATACACACACACATCACCTTCCTGCATTTCTTTTTTTCTAAAATTTGTTCTTGGATTAATAAAGTTGTTATAACAGTTTTTTCTTGCTGAATGTATGAATTTACCAATGCCTTCACAAGAGCAAGATGTGACACAAGGTCAATTGTTTTAAGTGGAGTTTTACAGATTTGAATTCAGTTTTCCTTCTTCTTGATCAGTTGTCATACCAAGGTTAAAGAACCTTGTCTGCCCTACCATTTGTTTATGGCTAGGGAGAGAATAGTTGGATTCGTATCTTTTCCCATGGTATTAATGCTAAATGAAAGGCCAAAAGCCTTGTCCAGGATTTGAACTCAGTGTGTCCATTTCCAATGACAGTAACCCTTACATTACAGGCACCTCTTGCTGAATGTAAGTTCATGTTCTATGAATTGTATGAGTACTATAAGTTATAGGCATCATAATACTAGTAGATTTCAGGATTTTCAATTCATTAATGCCACAAAATTGTAGTAAAATATTAACATTTAGTTCACATTAGTTCAAAACTAAAATTACAGCTAGTATTAATGACAGTAAAATGATATTTTAATCAAATGTCAGAAAGACAGGGAGATATAACCTATTAAAAAATGTTAAATTTTCATTCTACTGATTTCATTTTTTAAAGTCTTTTTTACAATCTTTGTCAATAAAAAAATCCATCCCAAATTGTTATTGTTACTATAAAAATTAATCCACAGAATAGAAAATAAGATTTAACAATTATATTTTTTTATTATCTTATGGAAAATTTCATGGGGTTTTCTAGAGAAATCTTTCTTTTTATTTTTGGTGAGTAACATTTAAGAAATTTTTAGATTCAAACAGTTTGTTTTTTTTGTTTGGATTGTTAGTCCTGACTAGCAATAATGCTATTTAATTATTCTATATCTCCAGTTTTATATATAACCTATAAACCTAATTAGTAATGTTTAATTAAATGGGAATAATCATTTTATCATAATTAACTTTTTTCTTTTGAAATTTGTAAATTTGAATTCTATAGGATAAGTTGAATCTTGCAGCAACATGGCTTCTAACTAATTACTGCTTATTGAAATTTATGATTTTAGATTAAGTAAATTAAAGTATGATTAGTCATGTCTTGCAACATTATGGCTTCCTGCTAGTTATAGCTCATTAAAATTTATAAATAAATTAAATTAAAGTATGAACTGGTTTATTAATTTCAGAGGCTTGCTTTTTAATGAAGAGATGGTACCATTTTGATTAAACACACAAACTCTGTTTTATCTGAGTTCACATTGAGACCAATACTTCTTGCTGTTTATTCCAGGCTATGCAGAAGAGATTCAGCTTGAGCAGGTGTATTTACAAGAAGTGGTAAATCATCTGTGTAGTCTGCATCAGCAATACTTTCAGTTGGATATCATCTGCTTCTTGCCTTTTTTAAGTGTTAAACCATTTTCTTTCATCAGACCTATTCATAGATGAGGCAGATTATGAATAGAAATGGTGCTAATGTATCTCGGCAACACTGTCAATGAAATCAGTATTACAATTGGGTTGGTAGCTATATATCCTCTACTGAAAATGATGTCAACATATGCATAGGTAAAGTATGGACTTCTATTGCCTGGTTACCTTTGATCAAATAAAACAGGAATTCTTCCAAACTGTAGCTATGTCAGTATATTGTATAGTTGCTCCACTTGTACTTTAACTTTAAAATGCTTAAAGAAAAAGGTAGATAGGAACTATATCAGAATGCTGCATGCTGTTTTGAATAAATGCTTGGAGCAGCAATCCACAAAGCAACAGTTGTACATTTTTTACACTCTCACATGCAGATATTGAGCTAATTTGTTAACATTTTCTGCAATTGACATACTCAAGTTATGTTCACAAATAATCAACATTTACTATTTATTGTATTTAGATCAACCTTAGTTCACATACAATTACATATTTTTATGTCATTAAATAAATAGTCTCTAAACCCAGCAACATATTGGAACTATGTTTTTAGAGTCAAACCTTTCAAATTCACTGACAGAATCAGAATTACTGAAGTACAAATCAAAGAAATTACTGCCCACCATCTTGCTTTGTCGTTTAAATTGAAATTTCACTCTTATTCTAAATTTAGAATGACATCCTACATGCAAATCAATTCTTGCAACCTCTCTCTGTTGATAAGCAAAAATAAAATACACATACTATGTCATTTAGAATGTGGAGAATTCTGGGAAGTACCCAACTATCAAAAATGAGTTAACTCAATTCTTGTGTCTCAGGTGCACATGCACAGAACTGAGTATATCAATTTAGGAGTGCCTGGCATAGTAAAGGTTAAACTTAGATACCTGTACTCCTTGGGGTCTGTGGAAAGCAATTTCTTGGGTTATGGGATATGATGGAAGAAAGTTGAAAAAGTTTCCAACTCTTAATGATATTCTTATAAATGATGGCAAAGTATTTTTAAGAAGATCAAAAACACTAGCAAATCCTAACTACCAATTTCAAAGGTTCCCACTCAGATACCAGTGATCTTGTGGTTGAATCAGAACCAACATCCATGATAAGTGACTACAATACAGCAAAAGATTATTTGATTGAATTCTAAGAGGATCCAAAATAGAAGTCTAATGGTTTTGGTGGGAGAAAATTATATCTTACTCTATCTAGTTTGATGATGAAAGCAATGAAATTAATCTATTAATGCAAAGTGGTGTACTCTGTGTTCGTGAAATTAAGATCAAAATGGAGAACCTAAATCAATGTGCCAAGATTCCTTATTTTGATGTCAGGAAAATAAAACTGCAATTCCTACAAAGTAAAAGTAAAACTAGACAAGAGAAATAAGTTTGTTGCTTTTGTTTGATTTACTTATTTTAAACCATGATGGTGATGATAATTATGATGCTTGATTATCAAAATATTGGAAAATTTTGATTGGGGCTGTAAAATACACTGATTGCATCTCTGCAGAGGGGTAAGACCCCTCAAAAAAGTGTCCTGGATATGACATTGAATAATGTAATAGTGAGGTTCCAGTAATACTGGAGCTTTGGGAAATGCGGAGTATCTCTTCAATGCCATTGCTCCCAGGTCCACTCAAGCCTGGAGCCAATGGGTTAAAGAGAAATGTTTGACATTTAAACTGAGTGCAAACAAAAAGCTTATGCTAAATTTGATTGTTAGAAATAGAACTGTTTGATCATTCAACTGTGTGTAAACAAATAACTGATGTTTAATTGAATTGTTTGTGATACATAACAGTACTTGGAACCATTTAACTGCGTGCAAATTAATGAGAAATGCTGAATAGAGTAGTTAGTGTTAAATAGCAATACTTTTAATTGCTTAGCTGTGTGCAAACAATTGATTAATATTGAATAGAATTATAAGTGTTAGATAGCAATACTCAAAATCATTTAACTGTGTGTAAAAAAATGAACTCAGGCTCATTTAAAAAAGGTTATCAAAAAATGTGTTAAATCATATATATTTAATATATATGTATAAAGATGATTTGGCATTAAATAATCTACAATGGTTGTTATGCCATAAAACCAAACCAAACCAAACCAAACACCTTAGCAATTATTTAACTTGATTTATTTTTATTTTTCTCTCTTCTCTTATTCGGTCTTTTTCAATCAATTTATCTATTATAAGTCACATTACTTTGATGTCTCTGTATTTTGAAGAGATCAGTGGTGTATCCTGAAAAATATAAGCTAATAACCATGTAATGATCTTGCAGGAGGAATTAAAGAAAATAACATAAATTAAAGATTAAATTAAATGCATCACATGATCTCCAAAAATATCAACTATTTAACCCATAGATAGGACCGTATCAATTAAAGTGTAACTAACAAAATAAACTCAACTCATTAAAAAAAGTTTATATCACTGGATTTTAATAATTTCTATTTGTATTATTGAATCATTTAAATTAATGTCATTTATCAAGAACTTTGTAATAAATTCAAGTGAAACATGATAAAATGATAAACCAAATTTGGTGAAAGAGAAAGTGACCCAATATGTATAATTATTCATACTCTCAGACTAAATTCCTTCTTGAATTCACTAAATATTTTGTCAAGAAGAATCATATTCAAGAGAGATCCTGTAGTGTAGTGGCTAACATGTTGGACTGTGACATCATAGTTAGTGAGTTCAAACTCCAGTTATGCTATTATGTTCACTTTCGGACTAATACCTTTGGAAAAGGTATGGACCTCCCTATCCTCCCAGGTATGGGTTAAATAGTGCCACTTCAGTTCTTGTACAAGGGTGGCTTTAGCATTAAATAACCCAGAAAGGTTGCTATGCAATTAAACAAAAAACAAACCAAATCAGTATTGAGACCATTTGGCTGGGGTTGTCGATATGCCATCAGCATCTCTGCAGAAGGGTAAGACTCCACTAATGAGGGTCCTGGATAAGAAACTAAACAATCTGATGGTGAGGGTCCAGTTCTGGAGCTTTGGGAAAAGTGGACTACTCCTTCATTGCCCTTACTCCCAGACCCAGAGTGATAATACCTCTTAGGGTCCCATCTAGGGGTCAAATAGAACTGTTTAATCATTTTCTTTACTTGAAACTATTTAGCTACATGCAAACAAATAATTGATGTTAAATTGAATTATTAGTATTACAAAGGAATACTTGGAATCATCTAGCTGTGTGCAAATGAATAAATAAGGCTGAATAGAATTAACCATATTAAATAGCATTTAATTGTGTGCAAACAATAAATAGCAATACTTGTTGGTTTAAAAATGTTACTACAAACTCTGTTTACAAATCAAATATATATATATATATATATATATATATATATATATATATATATATATATATATGTATATATATATATATATATATATATATATATATATATATATATATATATATATATATAAAGGGTTTGGAATTGAATAACTTACAAGAATTGATTTGGCATTAAAACTAACCCATCAATCAACTGACCTGTATCATATTTTACTGTGGAAAGAGATTATAGCAAAGTGAATTTCGGATATCAGAGGTACAAATTTTCTGCTTACAGATTTCAAGTGTTCCTTCTGGTAAGTATAAATTCATGTTGTGTGACACATGTGAAATTGATAATATGTCCAACTTAAATATTTAACACATTTTAAATTTTGTACAGAATAATTTTTATAGGGTAAGCCTTCCTGCTTAGTTATGGTTTTGTTTGGTTTCTTTGTTTAATGACATAGCAACCTTCATGGGTTATTTAATGCCGAAGCTATCCTTGTAGAAGTACACTTGTGATACTACTTATAAGGGGTTTCATACCTTTCCCACTGGTATTTGTCTGAAAGGGAATTGGAGTTTGAACTCACTTACTTACTGGATGCTGTCCAGCGCTTTAGCCATTGCATCATGGGAACTTTCCAGCTTAGTTATACACACCATTGGTATTGGTTAAGATTTTAAAAGCCAATAGAAGGGTTAACTAACTGAGATGCCAATCAAATGTTTAGTGAGATTATTATTATATAATGTTGGTGGAAATGCAGTAGGTGAACAAATATCAATAAATTTGAGGGTCAGGGGTCGTCCATTTGGAATTCAAAGGACACTTTCAAATAGTTCCCTTCCTTTCCTCTTAGCTCTACCTCTGGTATTTAGTTGTCTACTTTTCTGATTTCCCTCCCTATCAAATAAAAGACATACCATTTTACCCATCTAGAAATACATTTCCTGATCTCTCTACCTACCAGTTCATCTCCTCATTATGTATTTGTGTACCTTGCATTTACCTTCTACTTACCTAATCTATCTGATGTTATCCTGTCTTCTTGCCTGCCTACCTGTCTATCTCTTTTCCAAATTGCCAACTTCTCAAGATACTTACCTGCTGTTCAACTAATCTTAGAAATTTCAATGTTTCCAGGTTGAAAGTTTAATATCTACCAGTTGGTATTAAAATCAACTTCCATTTACTCTGAATTGGTGCAGAATTTGTTTTAGGCTCTATGAAATCTGTATTTATAATTTGGAAGAGTTTTTTGTCTGTCCTCTCAATATTCAGGCAAACAGTTTGATGCAAAACTATTAAGTTTGGTAAGCATACATATTGGATCCAAGTTGAAATTTTGAACAAGTTTATCTGCATTTCACATTGTGCTAATGCTCTTTGGTAAGGCATAAATCCATCTCTTCTCATTCCTCCATCTAGATATAGATAAATAGTTAGGCAAATTGGTCTCTTTAGCCTTGGTGAGGCAGACAGTCTAGGAGAAAAAAAACCCCTCTGAATTCAAATGAGCCTAACTTCACTTTAATTTGACCTTGTGACTTATCCTGCCCATTGTGATAGGGTTTGATAAATACATACTTATCAGACCCATGAGAAGATTTTAACTCAAAAAACATGGGGAAATAGGCCCTTATTTCAAACAATAAGCCATATTCAATACAAAGTAGCCCAGTTAGCTGGGGCTATAGAATACACTGACTGCATCTCTGCAGAGGGATAAGACCTCTCCAGCAAGTGTCCTAGATATGAAATTAAACAATCTGATAGTGATGCTCCAGTAATGCTGGAGCTTTGAGGAATATAGAATACCGCTTTATTGCCATCGCTCCCAGGTCCACTCTGGCCTAGTGTGGTGGCTCTAGATAGGGTCCTGTCTATGAGTTAAGTAGAAATGTTTGATATTTACACTGAGTGCAAACAAATGACTTATGCTAAATTTGTTTGAAATAGAACTGTTTGATCATTTAACTGTGTGTAAACATATGAGTGGTGCTTAATTAAATTGTAATACATAGCAATACTTGGAACCATTTAACTTTGTTGACTTATGCTTAATTGAATTGTTAGAAATAGAACAGTTTGTTCATTCAAGCATGTGTATCTATAAAATGTGTTTACAAATAATATATTCAATATATATGTAAGAACAGGATTTAGCATTAAATGGCCAACAATGGTTGATATGCCATAAAACCAAACCAAATCAAACCAAATCAGCAGGAAGCTATGTTGCTGCAAAACTGAACTAATCATACCAAATTAAAATTTACAAATTTCAAAACCAAAAAAATTATGTAATTGTCTTTGATAATTATTTTCATTCAATTAAACATAACTCATTAGATTTATGGGTAGTCCTTCAAGCTGAAGATGTTAAATAATTTATTAGGAGTCAGAATTGGGACATTTTTTTCTGATTCTGCCTCCAGTAACTCCAGAATTGCTTCTCATTTTGATTATTTAACTCTGCATTATTCTATAACCATTAAGTAAACAGTATAGATTAAAAATAAAGTTATACGTCTCTGGTGTAATCCTTTATTCTTAGAAAACTGTCCCTCTATGATAACATTGTTATCAATTTGGTCATGAAAATTTTCATCAGTAGATATTACTTAAATAAGACAAAGAGTCACATTCCTGATTTCTTCCATCTCTACTTCCATTTTTTTTAATGTACATTAGTAATATTAAATTAATACTATTATTTAACTGCCATAGAAAATCAATCTAAAAGATGTAATAAAAAGTAATAATTTTCTGATGATTTTTGAGATAGTTTGTATGAACAATGGTTACTCAAAAATAACCAGTCAGACTTGTTGTAATTTGCAAAAAAACCCAAAATGAAACTGATCTTTGATTCTGAATCTCTTCCTTTAATCTTATTCAGGTTGTCTGATTATAGATAACTGCAGGAAGCATACGTCTTCTTTCTTGTCCTGCATGCCCCCCCCCCCGCACGCGCACACACTATGAGTATATAATATAATATCCATATATAAAACAAAGGATGGAAGAAATTTATCTAATGTTAACCTCTAAAGGACTTGACAACAAATTAAACCATCCCAAAAACAAAGTTCTTATCCTTAAACACTTAGATGCTCATTAACTTTTATAAACTGATTTACACACACACACACACACACACACACACACACACACACACACACACACACACACACACACACACACACACACACACACTATCTATATATATTAAAAACAGAGATAATTTTGTTTCTGTTAGAATGGCTATAATACAATTTATTCAGCTCCTCAGGAGAACAAAATATAACACAAGGTCAGATTAGTGTGGAGTGCCCTGCTGGAAACATGCCTCTCAAAAATTGCTCACGAGAATGCCCATAAAAGGAAGATACAGAAAATTTGATAGATATATCTTAACAATGGGCATTTTGCTTCCCTCATTTTAAAATCTGGCATTTAAAACAAGAAGAAAAAAGAAGACTTTTCTTGTCAAGGACATTGTGACAACAAATACTATGGTGAAATCACCATTTTCATTGAATTTTCAATTTCCCATGTAAACCCTCTTTGTTGATATTATGATATATTTATATATATTATACCAAACACAGCACTTTTTTTTCCTAGGGCTGGGTATGAAATGAGGACAAATTTGTTCTATCTTAGTATAATACTGTCATTCAAATACATTTCACATTTTGTTCTAATAAGAACTATGAATATTAGAATTAGGGTTGTTAGTGTTTAGCTGTAGTTGCCACGCTCTCCTATGCTTGTGTGTGCCAAAATGTCCAACACCAAAATATATCCTGTGTCGAATGGTAGATGCCAATCTGTGGTCACCAAATTGTCCAGTGGCAAAATGCCCGTGGACAAACAGTTGGGGCTAAAATCTCTGGCACCAAAGTTTGGCAAACAAAAATCCATCAATAGATTTCCACAGAATGAAGAATACAAGCTGACATGATTGATTGTTTTATGTTTATTCCTAATCAAGATAAATGAACCAATGTTAATTTCTCAAATTTTGGGAACTACATTCTAAAATTTTCTCAATCTCCTCAATCAAAGTTTTCTTGATATAACAGTATAACATGGAGATCATCATACAGGCTAGTCTTTCTAGTCCTTTGCTACTAGATAGTGAGTTTGAATTTTACTGGGTGCCTTATATTTGTTGACTTGTACCAAAAATCAAAGCTATGCTTAGCTTTTTTCAGAGGAGATTTCATTGTGTAGTGGTTAGCAAGCTCGTCTAGTGCACAATTGTTAGTTTGATATTTATTGGGTACTCCATACTTCTGACCAGCCTTTTCAGCGGGGAATTGAATACACTGACTGTATAATCTGCAGAGGGCTAAGACTTCCCTTCAGAAAGGAGTGTCCTGAATGATACTAAAGTACATCTAGTTGTGAGACTACAGTTCTGGAAATCTAGTGTGTTGAGTACTCCTTCATTCAAAATTACTTGCTGGTCAACTCTGACCAAGAGTGGTAATACCTGTGAGGGTTACAACTATGGGTCAAATAGATCTGTTGGAAAGTTATTCACATTAGATAAGACCATGTGCCAAAAAACCCTTAAGAAACGACTCTACAAAAGATGTAAATATGAATGTACAATGAACATGATTCCCTAAACTTTATGCTGACAAAACCCTAGACAGGTTGACATGCTGTTAAAATCTATCCATCAATACTTCTGACCTTGTTTTAAACTAAATTTAGCTTAGTAAATGAATACATATCTATATATTACTAAAGCTCTCATTATATATGTACCCAAAACCTCTGTATGAGAAGAATGTGTGACACAAAGTCAATTTTTAAGTGGAGTTTAATAGGTTTGTATTCAGAGTTTTCCTTCTAAATTGGTTGTTATACTAAAGTTAAAAAACACTGTCTGCCCCATTATTTATGCATAATAGTTGGGAGAATAGTTGAATTCATGCCTTTTCCTAGAGTATTAGCAATGTGAAATGCAAACAGCCTAGTTCAGGATTTTAACTTGGGTCACCATGTCCATTTCTTATTATGATGATTATTATACATGAGTGCTTGTATATATATATATGTGTGTGTGTGAAATGAAATAAGGTAATTAAATCTGACAGTAAGAACAAATGTAGAAAAAATAAAATAATCTAAATATGATGAATTTATTATGAAAGTCGACATCGAACATTTCAGTTATAATAACCTTCATGAAAAGTGTTGTTAAAATAGAGATGGATGTTTGATCAAATATCCATTGCTATTTTAACAACACTTAAAGTCCTGAAGAAGGTTATTATAACTGAAACATTCAATGTCGACTTTCATAATAAATTCATCATATTTGGATTGTTTTATTTTTTTCTACTTTTCTTCATATGTGTGTGTATGTGTAAAACTATACCTGTGCATAATTGTAATACAGCACAAATGGCATATTATGGTGAGATTTTTATGAGAGCTATATACCCAAATTGCTTTTAGAAAATAAAACAATTTCCAGTCCAATTTGCAACTGAATGATAATTTTGAGGGATAAGCATTTACACTGAATATCCTTTATAATCATCCTAATTCTCAATATAATGAAGATAGCTGTGAATCGCTTATTAGAATCTGTCACTCCTTAAATATCATTACAATTGGAAGTCAACATGTTCAGGGGTCATCTAGTGCATATTATTTTAGCAAAACAATAGGTGTTTTGAATTTAGTATTTATTTTTGTGCTATCAAAAGTTTTATCCAGATGCTTCTAACTTTGAAGCTGTATGTGTTCAGATTGAATCATAATTCGTAAGTCAATTGCTTATCCACCTACCTTTTAAACTACTTACCTGCCAATCAGTCTATTTGTCTTTTTTTCTCTGCATAACTAAATTTACATTTCCCGTATACCTACTTACCTACTTACTACATCATATGTTTACATGACTATTTACTCACTCAGAAATTTACACAGAAGAAAAACATCTTTTATCAACACACTTATATTAGTTTTATATGCATATACACCTATATAATCTTTTTGATATCTATCTATCGATCTATCTATCTATCTATCATGTGATATGTATTTTTGGTTTTGATAAATTTTGGAAAACTAATTAAATCACACAAATTTGAAACAGAACCCTACCAAAGGAAATAGACTATTTTAAAATATTCTCATCTTTTTTGCTTCATTTAATAACTTATACAACATGGAACTGATGAAGGTCTAAAAACTGAAATGTTTAATGTTGGCAAATATTTTTTGAATAAAATCATCCTCTGAAGACTTGAATATGATGTATCACACGTATTGTTATCAAAATTACTGAAATGCATTAGTCACTCCCTTAATGTACTGATATCTATTTGAGTTATATAAACATTTAATAAATATCCATAGATGGCAATAGGTGAAACTTTTTCTCCATGATAGAATATAATGAAATAACTCTGCTTTCACATATGCCATTTTGCCAGATTGACACTCAGAACCTATACAACTAGGAAAAGAAAATTACAGGTTTTTGATGAGAAGGTGGAATGTCTATTGTCATACAACCAATATTCAAATTTGTTGTGCAATAGTTAGCAAGCTGTTGTTAGTGAGTTATGTTGGAGGAATTTTTTATGCATTCTTCTTATATTGATACTATGACAGCTTTAAACTAAGAGGTGAATAATTTGCTTTTCTAAGAAAAGTGAAATCCTTGTCACTTGGGATAAAAGTATAAAATTATGTTTTGTGTTTAGGATTTTGTTGTAATTTTGGTCATTTCCAAATTTTTTCAAACTTCTTTGATTGTCTGCCTGACCCCAAAGTCACTTTTCTTCAAATATCTCCTTGGTCCATCTCTGTCTCCAGAGCAGTATTTCTCTGCTTTTTCCTTTTTTTTTATCCAAGCACACTTGTAGAGTAATTAAAACTCCGGGACATACTCTATATATCAATGACAAAATCCAAGAGAAGATAACTTCACCATAACTTATACTAATTGAAGTTCAACACAAAATTATTAATTCTTTATTCCTACAAATTGAGAAGTGAATTCAAAATGAAAATATTTTTTTTAAATACAGATTTTTTTCATTGAAAAATCATAAATTATTCATTCATTAAACATTCAGGGTGCACCTGGCTACTTTTCAAGGTACACTAGTGCACCTGGGTGCACCTGTTGAGAAATGTTGCTCCAGGATTTGCTGTCTGCCACTACTCCAAGTTAAAATCTCTGAGCTTCATATATACATATAATCCAGCATTGGCTTTTCCTACTGGTTGGAGAATATATTTCTACTGTAAATATTGAGACATTGAGTTTTGATTTTTTTTCAAATATAAGCATCCATGTTTAGACTGTTTGCTGTTAATCAACCAATCTTGGGATACATTATCAGTCATAAACCTGGATTTACAAAAAAAAGTTGATGGTATATCATGACATGATAAAGCGTATCACATCTAAGAGAATGTTTTTTTTTGATGGAAATGACAGTAAAAAACAAAATAATAAATGTTAATTTTTCTGAATATGATTTTAAGCCAGACAGTTCCGGGTAATCAAGCTTATCAGTTTAAAAATTGTAACATCATGTTAAATCTTATTTTTGGAAAATATTAATTCACTTCTCATCTGTTTAACATTTATCAAAGATGTCTGAGTGGTAATAATATGAAGATAATGTTCTGCAATCGGAGAACAATTCCAATTTCAATTATGGTCGTGGGCCAATTCAGGTTTGGACTGATCAGATTATTACATCAGGGCTATCTGGAAAATTAGGCAGCACTCATTTGAACCCAAACATTTGTTGTTGATTGGAGTTTGTATGCGTTTCATGAAAATTTATGTAATTAGGAAGTTAGATGATTGTATTTTTCTCAAAAAAATTTGCATGATTAGCATTATGAATGTAGTTTTATAACCCATTAACTTCTGATTATGTAAAAGCAAAGTAATTTTAGGATTTGAATGTAACTTTATTAATACATTATTAAAAATCATCATTATGCTTGAATATATGTAATCCATAGAAAATAAAACATCTTAGCAAGTTTATATTTAGAGCAATCCACTTAAAAATGCTCTAACTTAGAGAATTAAGCAATTTCAACTCCAATTTGCAAATGAATGATAATTTTGTGGGTTCTGCATCATGTATTTACCCAACCCCATCAGCTATGGGTAGGATATGACACAAGGTCAATTTTTAAGCTGAGTAAGGCAGGTTTTAATTCAGTTTTCCTTCTAAACTAGTTGCATTACCAAGGTTAAAGAACCCAGTCTTCTTTATCATTTACTCATAGCTAGGAGGAGAAGAGATGGATGCATGCCTTCTCCATGGAAATTTGCTCAAAGTGAAATGCAAACAGCCTCATCCAGGGTTTGAACTTGGATTACCAATTCTATGTGGAGTAGTCATCATTATTTTTTATCATCCAAATTCCAAGTGTATGAAAGATAATTATGAAATGTTTATTAGAATGCTTCACTCCTTACTGAACAGAAACATCAATATCATCATGGATCACTGTTGTAATGGAAATCCAATTGATTCGCAAATCTTCTTGAAACCCATTAATTTCTGGTTATATAAAAGCAAATGAATATTTCAAAAAATCATAGATTCTTCTCATCTTTATTCCTATAATATTTTTTTTTCAGTTTTGGGTTCTTTGTTTTATGACACATCAACCTTGGTGAGTTATTCAATGTCAGAGCCATCCTTTGTAGAAGAACAGTAGTTGTACTATTTATCCCACAGGGATAACTAGTTCATGCCTTTCCTGAGGGTAATAAACCAAAAGGGAATGAGATAACACAACTGGGGTTCAAACTCACTTACACTTGATGTTGCAGTCCTGTACATTCACCATTACCCAATAGAGACTCTGTCTTCACTTTTTTTTCTTTTCCATAATCAAGAACATGTTTTAAATGTCTGTAAGAAGGCAGACTTTCTAAGATGTTTGCATTTAAGAGCTAAAGTTTTAAAACTGGAAATTTAAAAAAAAGCCAGTTTATTTTATCTTAAAACAACTTGAACTGAAAGGCAGAATGATGGATGGGTGCTGTTACAAGCTTTTGCAAATTTGAAATTTTAATTATCAAAATCTTCAGATATTCTTTAATTGATTAATGTAAAATTTAATCATTGCTGACTATGAAAGGCTTGCATGTCATTGCTGGCTATGAAAGGCTTGCATGTCATTGCTGACTATAAAAGGCTTGCATGTCATTGCTGGCTATGAAAGGCTTGCATGTCATTGCTGACTATGAAAGACTTGCATGTCATTGCTGACTATAAAAGGCTTGCATGTCATTGCTGGCTATGAAAGGCTTGCATGTCATTGCTGACTATGGAGGTGTTTCTGGCATTATGGTTATTGTTGTTGGAAATGGATCCAGCAATCTGAGTTCAAATCCTTGTTTGTATTTCATGTAGCACTAATACCCTTGGGAAATGTATGAATCAAACTATTCTATGGGTGAACAGTAGGACAGACTGGGCTCTTTAACCTTGGTAAGGCAACCAGTCTAGGAGAAGGAAAACTTAAAACCAGTTGTAATCTGCTTTAAGCTTGACCTTGTATTATATACTACAAGCAGTAGAGGGGTTAGGTAAATACACTCAACAACAAAACCAGCTGAAATTTTATGATTTTTGATTTGTATTTAGATTAATTTCAGAAGACTTATGATCTTTTCAGATCAACCATTTTTAAAAAGTTAGATCTTTCAAGGAGAAAATCTCAAAAACAAAATTATTTGTACATTTCTTTTTTCAATTTGAAAACATCAAATATTTTTTAAACATTTTCATTTCATTTTTCTTTTTACCTGGAAGTTATTTTTCCTAATTCTTTAAAGTGAGTTTTGCTTTTGAAAAATTATTCATAAGATGCTTTATCAATAAAACTCAAAAGAAGTTCATATAACTAAATAGGATAATTATAGATTATTTAAAAGCATTTCCTTTTTCTTTGTGTAAACCAAATGAAAGAGATTTATTTAAACTGCGTTCATGTTGTTTTTATTTCAATAATAAATGTAATTAAAAGAATATACAGTAAGAGAATATTATGTTCCCTTCTTCATTGTTTACTAATGAATTGAGATCAAAAAGTATCAAGACTAAAGCTTATAAATATTTTTTATTTGAAAATTTTAAATTCAAATGAAGATCTATTTATATGATAAAGTAATGATATCAAGATGAATCAGTGTCAGTTTAAAAAAAAATTAAAAACCTGTTTGGATACTTGTTGAACATCACTTTTGTTGTGACACAGGATTACAAATATAATGCCCTCCTTACTTGCCAAATTGAACAGAGTGATATTTTCTAGATTTTATGGGTTAATAATGAGGAAATGTGTCTGTTAACTATGTATGTCCATTCAATCTGAAGATAAACTTGGAGATTATTTTTTGCCATTTCCTATTGTAAAAAATGCCTTTTTTATTGTACAAACCATACCACATATGATGTAAAATTATTGAGACTGAAGCCTTAAATATTCTAAATCTTAGAATTTAAAATTCAAATGAAGACCTGTGCACAGCTGAGCAACTTATATAATAAAGTAATGATGTCTAGACATCTAGACAACAATCTAATTGTCTAGGCTTCATCTACATTAGTCAGCAATGTGATTAGCATAAAAGTTATCATTTTAGAAAATTTACATCTGGGATGAGGCTGATTATGTTTCACTTTATGCTAATGCTCTTAAGAAGGGCATAAATCCATTTCTTCTCCTCTCCCAGGTATAGGTAAATAGTTGGGCAGCCTTGATTCTTTAGCCTTGGTAAGGCTACCAGTCTAAGAGAAGGAAAACTATAAATTCAAACCAACTATACTCCTCTTAAAAATTGACCTGCTCCAGGTAAATACACACATATCATTGTCAATTTGGAAAGATTGATATGCCATTAAACAAAGAAAGCAAGCAAACCACTTCTTCTCTCAGCTATGTGCAAATAATGGAATAAACTAGACTGTTTAGTCTTGGAAGGGCAATTGATCTAGGAGAAGAAAAATATTAATTTCAAACTCCCTATCTTAAATCAGCATTAATCTTCTACATCTTACAGGCTTTGGGCAAAGTAAAGTCCCCAATGGATAAGATGAGATAAATGTATGTATATATATATATATATATATATATATATATATAGATATATATATGGTAGTGCATGTAGTGTAACAGTTATTATCATAATGAACTCACTGAGCTGAGTTAAGATCCTGAATGGGGCTGTTTTCATTTGGTTTTGCACTACTGCCTTTGGGAAAGGAATGAAGTGATCTTTTCCCCCTTGAGTTAAGGATAAATAGTAGGGTAGACTGGAATAGTCTGAAAGGAAAAAAAAATTCTGAATTCAAAACCTGATGAGATTTGTTTGAAGAATCTGTAACATATTGGTGCCTCATTCATCTGTTATCAGCTCATCCAAAAAGTGTGGCTGGTTCTACACAAACTTCAGCACTATAAACAAATCTCCAGTAAGCAGTAAAGCAATTCACATGTTTAGCTGAACTACTGGGCACATCATACGTCATACATAATAAAAGGCTACTATATATATATATATATATATATATATATATATATATATATATATATATATATATCATTGAATTGTGAACAAGTTTTTTTTTAATCAATTTTTAAAATTTTGATAATGTGCTTAATATTAGCCAGCAGAGCTTGGTAAAAAGCCTAAAATGATTAAAGTTCACCAATCCACTCAATCGCTTATTACAATGTTGCAGTTAAGTATGTTAGCCACTATACCATGGGGACTCTCTCTTTATTAACATGAATTTTGGAATATATTCTAATAATATTTCAGACTTTATTGGCACTCAAATAGCCTAACTGAAATAAGTAGGAGGATTATATAACATTAATTATTCTGAGTAAAGTTAGAGTGTCTTTAATGAAATACAAAACCTGAATACTGACAAACACCATAGCAATCATATATACCAGTATTTATATTAGATGACAATTCTACTCTCCACACACACACACACACACACCACACACACACGTACCAACCACTTAAGTACCTTATGTATATGTCTATGTCAGAAAGTCTTAACCCACACATTGTTTTGTTTGTCAGGAATTATTGTAATTTATTATGTTTTTTGTTATTTCTTTATTTTTTGACTGTGATTTCTTTCCTGAAGATGTGCCAATAAGCAAATGCCATTTTTATTGCCCCATCTTAGAAATCTTGTCTAAAGAGATTACAGAGACCTTGCTAAATGAATAAAGAGAACAGGCAATTAGATAAACCTATTAGCTTTGACTGAATTATGATTGGGTCTTTTGCTATGGAAAAAAAACATGAAAACTGAGAGGAGGGTTTTTTGGCCTTATCAACTCTGAACAAGAAGTAAGACCTGAGTTTATGTTCATTCTGCTGATAGAAACCCTGTTGTTTGGAAATGAATTATTCTTTCACTTAGAGAAAAAGGAGAAATTAAAAAAGAGTAATTAATGGAAAACTGTTTTGGAAATTTTATGGCATGCTCGATAATTAAATTGTAGTGGAAGGGAAATTTCGTATTTCAGTTTAACACGCAAATTTAATTCGACACTTAATTTCACCCAATCAGGATGACCTATCCTATTCAGCCTGGACCTTCATTTCTGGCCAACAAAAACAGTAAGCTGCCAAACCCAGTCTCTATGGCTGGAGAACGCCATTTGGTGCAGACGCCACACTGGCTGTTCTTCAATAGCAACACCAGCTCTTTGGCTAGAGAACGCTGTCCAGTGCAGACGTCACACTGGCCGTTCTTCAATAGCAGAAACCAACACAGCTCTTTAGCTAGACAACGCCACCCAGTGCAGACATCTCACTGCGGCTCTAGAATAGCAGCATGGACACACGAGGGAACCCATCTAATTTATGGATTCCTTGCAAGGAATCCCAGTTGAATATAAATTAGATACATTCCATGCCTCGCACAGGCACAACTTTATGTCACCCCAAAATTGGCTATGTCAACGCGATGCTTTTATTCCGCTCTAGACACACTAGCTATCAATTCACCTCTGGGCCACTTCAATAGAGACAACGCATACTCTCCCCAAATACCAGACACGAAACTCACGGTGACATCCAAAGTTCAATTCCTACAACTGCAACATGTCTTTCGTTAAACTACTACGAATACAATCCCTCACACGTCTGATGACATACACTGCCATCTCAACCTTCTAAACTTCTCATAAGTCAATTTCATCTCAAAAACACAACCTATCCATAAGTCTTGCAGCACCAAAAGTAAACCCAATATTCCATGCTGCAAAATAAAAACTTACATCATAAAAACCTTTCGACCTTCGGCATCTTATCTTCTTCATCCTTCTTTAATAGTTAACTACAATAAGCGAAAGACCTTACACTATTAGCAAGGAAACAACACAACGTAAACACACCCACATTACAACCATTCCTCGCTAACAACAACAAAAACTCTGGCTAAATCTTATTGCTGAAAAATGGTGAAACTTGATTTCCTAAGACTGAATTTTCTGGTCTCCAAACTTACAAACTAAACTGAATGAGATAAAGCTAGTCTGGCAAGTGTAAATAACATGTTGTATCTTTAAAATGGGATTCAAAGTAGTTAACATATATCAAAATTACAGAAAAAAGATATCTCTAAATGTTTTACATTATTAGATTTTGTAAAGTATCACTCCTAAATAAATACCTAACAAGTCTTTTTATAAAAAGTTAATTTTTTTCTCAACCTAAGATTTTACCAGGATTTTATCATTTCTAATGGAACATGATACAATGAAAATGAACAGCACATGGCACAACAATCATAGAAATGGAATCGACAACCTAAATTCAAATTCTGGATGAGGCTATTAAATTTCACTTTACACTAATGCCCTTTGAGAAAGCATGAATTCATCTCTTTTCCCCACAGCTATGGGTAAATAATAGGGCATTCTGGGCTCTTTAGTTTTAGTATGGCAACCAGTCTAAGAGAAAGAAAACTGAATTCAAACCAGTTAAACAGTAAAAAAACTGACCAGAGGCAAAGGCGTTGGATGAAATATATACACTTAAAATGAATATTATTTGATTTTATTGGTTTATTATTATTTTGAGTGGAATATTATACAATCAAAATGGACATCATTAGGTATTATTCACTCTGAAACTCTACAGCACTGAAACTCAGTCAGCAAAACTAAAAATATTCAACATATATATATATATATATATATATATATATATATATATATATATATATATAAAAGGGTTTTTAAAAGTTCTAAGCCTCACCAGAAAGAAGAGCCATAGCTGAATATTTTTGTTATGGTAACACATCACCAGTTATAAAACTAGAAAAAGTAATTTAGATTTCTGCTTAAATTTCTCTGCTGTTAAGGACCATACAAAGGTGAAAGGTGTCTGCCAAACCTAAAATCTAGGCGAGGCTTAGAAATTTTTAAAGGATCCTTGTGTGTGTATCTATCTATCTATCTATCTATCTATCTGTGTGTGTGTGTGTGTGTGTGTGTGTGTGTGTGTGTGTGTGTGTGTGTGTTTGAATTAAGTTAAGAATAAACTTAAAAGGAACAATCCATATAAAATATGTAATATCAATATATTCTAATAGAGTGCTCAGTGTATGGTTATTAGTATATAAGAATATATTAAAAAAAATCACATATAGAGCAATTATATGATTAATATCAAGTAAAACTCAATAGATATAATTACATCTGTTGAGTTTTACTTGATAATAATGATAATATATATATATATATATATATATATATATATATATATATATATATATATATATATTAAGAGATTTTACAAAGTTTCATTTATGGAGGGTGAATGTTGTTAATTTGCTATCTATTTCTTTCTCACTTATAAATGTATATATGTATATGAGTGTATGTAAAATTGAATATTGTATAATACAAATTATATGTGAAATATGTTAATACTTAAGTATCAGCATCATATTTGTGAAAAACATTTATTCAACTTTAATCCTATGTGGAATAATACTTATATAAGTCTCAACTTTTTATATATTTCAGTGTTAATGTAATTTTGAAATACTCAGTACTTTTGTAATGCTATTTTAACCATAAAATTTTCCCTGATTTAATTAAAAAACAGATACAAGATGAGAATGGATGGTAAACTTTGGTAAACTTTCAAATTTCTTGTTACTAATTACAATGAAGATAAAAACTCAAACCTCATTAGATTTGATGGTATGAAAATTTATGAGCTGAGAGATTAACTGAGATTCTGAATTTCAATGGTCATTTTCTTATCTGCAATATTAGAAGAAAACACCCCACCTACGAAAAATAAAACTACTGTCCTCCAAGATTTTAATGTCTTCTATCTGTTCATATGTCTATCAGTACTACTAAACTGTAAATCAGGAATGGGCACCCTTTTTCAAGATGTTAGTCACATGGTTTATCATTGGGTGGGCAACACACCAGAAAAAAAGGTAATTTCATTGAAAGAGAGAAAGAAGAAATTTTGTCCGATTCCCTGAGGTGAGGAATTATCATTATTATTCATTGATGTACTCAGACTAGTATCCTCATCTTGATTGTTATAACCATAACATTTGACTATTGTATATATATATATATATATATATATATATGTTATCATCCACAGACAGACTGTTTCATTCTATCAGAACTTTTCAGTGCGGCTAGACACGTAGGATGCTCGAAGCCGGGATTGAAATCCATCCAAATTTACATTAGACTAAGTCTATATATGAATGATTTTCATTCAACAAATAGATATGCTACATAGTTCATTTTTTGTCTCTTATTTTTATAGAATATCAACTCTTTTAAAAGCTATTTTGAAAACTTTCTAAAAAACTTTTCTACACAAAAACTTTTTTTCTGACAATGACCTAAAGTAAAAATGACTTTAGGTCATTGTCAGAAAAAATGTTTTTTTATTCTGAAAACAATGAAAAAATGAATAATTACAAAGAAATTTTCCTATTTGCCTTATCACTTTTGTTCATCTCTCTTTCTCTCTTTCTTGCTCTCTTTCTCTCTAGATAGATAGATAGATAGATCAGTTTTTATCATTAAGGTTTTTTGGACTATTGTCTTCATCTTAATTGTTATTTCCACAACGTTTTGGCCGATATGTCCTCCGGCCTTCTTCAGGTGTTTGTCGAACTTGGGAACCTTCACAGAACTTCGAACTACGTCCTTTATTGAAACCACGGGGGTCGCCTGTTCTGATTCCATTAGCCATAACCAGGTACAAGTGTTAAGTATTCCTGTATTGTTACTCACCTGTAGTGGGGATTGAACCTGCAACCTTCAGATGATTGTTTCCTTAGAAGCTCAGGGAACCAACGCCTATAACCGTTATGCCATATGTCCTGCAGGACACATGACGTAATGGTTATAGGCATTGGTTATAGGCGTTGGAACCAACAAACACCTGAAGAAGGCCGGAGGACGTATCGGCCGAAACGTTGTGGAAATAACAATAAAGATGAAGACAATAGTCCGAAAAACCTTAATGATAAAAATCAACAAGCTTCATCACAGAAATTTACACAACAGAGAGATTGGTTGTCTCAATATACATGGTACCCAAGTGACTGCTAATAACTCTACTAATAAATAATATTATGTGCTTTCTTATTTCAGATTGGAAAATAGTTTACAATAACAAATATTAATCCTTGATCACAATGCCTTGGACAAGAGAAAAAATATATTTTGCATCACTACTTATTTGGAGGCAAAATCATTCAAAACTCTCTCAAAATACATGCAACCCATTGATATGATAATGATTTATTACTGTGACAAGAAACTAAAAAAAAAGATAGCATGTCCTGAAAGCTAATATAATAACAATTAAAAAAAACATTGATTTGATGTCTCTAGCTGAAAGGATGCATTTTTTACAGGACATGTTCCAAATGACCTCCATAGCACTTGTCTCAGTGATAAATCATTATCATATTTATGGGTTGCATCTCTTTTGAGACGCCCAGTACATTACTGTTAATATTCAATGCTATAAACACCTCCAAACTGCAAGATCTAAGCAGTGCTCAATACAAAAAATGCAGAGCAATATAATAGTCAATTAACAATAATGCAAATAAACCGGGGTTTTGACTCACAGCTCCAAATTTCACATCTTCAATTGTCAGCTCGCCAAACAATCAAAAACATGAAACTCAGAGTTGTGAGTTATTACTCTGGCTTATATATATGTGTGTGTGTGTGCTTATGTGAGTGTGTGTATGTATGTATGTAAAATAAATTGAACAAATTAAACTGTTTGACCAAATAACAAAAAAGTATATTTTACTTATTTAAAACTTTATGATAAACAATTTTTGACAAGGTAATTCCTGACTTTCTTCAATGTCAGATTGCACAACTTTAACAGTGAGAACAGATGAAAATAATTGTTAAAATTTAAACTATAGAAAGTCTTAAGGATTTATAAAGTCTTGATATTTATAGACTGTCACTGCATTCTTCGGTATCCAACTGCATTAATATGATATCTTGTTGTGGAAATTCAATACATGCTTGCTTGCCTTTTAAGTATAGTTAAATTTTATAGAATAAAAGAAACACAGGAATGTTTAAATGCAATTCCAATAGTGCTATCATATTTTCATTGAAATCAAGAGAGCAAAGGAGGAGCTAGTTTGTAGAGAATTGATTTTGCAATCCCACAAAATAATTTGCTGACTCAACAAAATTATCATTCCATGCAAATTGTAATGTAAATTATTTTACATGTTAAGCGTATTGCTCTCATAAAATTTTGCTACAATGTGCCATTTCTGCTGGGGTATGGCTACATTCATATGTACACACACACACACACACACACATATATATATATATATATATATATATGTGTGTATGTGCTTTTTTTACTTATGTAGTGGCTCTGTTTATAAATTTGAGCATTTTTTCATCTTGCAAGTTCATATATTTTAATAAAAAATTATAAATAATCTATTTAATGATCTCTCTCTCTCTCTCTCTCTATATATATATATATATATATATATATGTATATATTCCTCAGTTTTATTTATATCTTAGGTAAAAAATGTTTATATGTGATATCTATATATCTATCTATCTATTTGGTTTGGTTCTGGTTTCTTTGTTTAATGGCATACCAACATTTGTGGGTTATTTAATACCAAAGTGATCCTTGCAGAAGACTAGTAGTGGTACTATTTAACCCATAGCTGGGAGGATAAGGTGGTTCATACCTTTCTCAAGAGTATTAGTTCAAAAGTGAGCATAAGCTATCTTGATAGGTAGATAGATATTTCATTTTTGTCTTTATAGGTAAAAAATGTAGGTAAATACAAGTTTAGTAGTTTGATAAGGTTGTTGCTTAAGGTACGTAGACATAATCATCACCATTCTGCAATTAAAAATGTAAGGATCTTTGGGTTTTGTAAACATTATTTACAATTACAACTGCTGAGAGAAACATACTTTTTTTTTCCCTCATGATGTTATGTAATAAACTAAAAATATACAAATAAAATGTCTGCAGTTAAATAAATGATCAACCTAGTTTGAAGAGAGAAGGGATTTGACCTAAACAAAATCTTTTTTTTTTTATATTTGGGTCTGAGCTAAGAGGCTTGAATGAGTCAGATTATACTGAAATACCATTTGAAAACACAGTCATTTAGAATACATTGTGCATTCAAACAGTAAACACTTGATGCACTTGTTGTGATAGGATTGTAAATTTTCCTGAGTTTTCAGAATCAGGTGTCGAGGGCATTGGGAACAATTCCACTTCTTTCCTATTCACTGTCCATACAGTTTAATGTTGCTATCCCTCTCCATGCTTTCCACAATCTATGTTTACTTCCTAACTTAACTGCCAATGTCAGAAGGATTTTTATGTATGATACTTTGCATTACACAATCCAGTTTACCATTATCAACACATAGGTTGTTGTTGTTGTTGTTGTATTGTTTTTTTTGGGTTTTTTTTTTGCTTTTTAACCTAGTTTGAAATGATTGGATAAAATTTAGGCATCAAGTCTTTGATATTCATACACTTATTTTGAAGGCATGCACCAAAGATTATTCTGGTTTGATAATCATCTTTTAATAATATCTATTCTGATTAATATTGATTATGCCTTGAAAATATCAGGAACTGTACAAAAACATGCTCTCTTTATCGCTGTATGTATTACTAATATTCTCATTCTACTTGAATATATATAAATATATATATATATAGTGTAACATTTAATGTCATAGGAAATGGATATAGTGACCTGGGCAAGGATGTTAGTATTTCACATAGTGCTAATACCCTTGGGAAAGATATGAATCCAACTATTCTTTCACAAGCTATGAGTAAATAGTAGGGCAGACTGAGTTCTTTAACTGTCATATGGCAGCTAGTCTTGGAGAAAAAAACTTTGAATTCAAACCTGATAAACTCTGCTTACAAAACATATATATATATATATATATATATATATATATATATATATATATATATATATATATAAAAAATTAGGATAGTGTTAACAAAGAGTCAACAGTGCTTGGTGACTGTTACTCACCAAGACTCTTGGTCCGATAATTGTATAAGTAAAAAACTGACAGTCTCTAAGTACCAATGACTCTATGTCCACACTATCTTGATTTTTATATGTATGCCCTATCCCTGATATTAAGTACTACTTATTTATAAATATATCAAACTATAAATTTATATATATATATATATATAATGAAAGCAATTACATAATGCCATATAATTCCCAAGCTGATGTGGTTTGCTTGTTGGCTGAGCAGTATGATACTAAGTCTAACATAAAGTTGCGCAGGTTTTGATCCCAGCTTCAAGCATCCTACGTGTCTAGCCACAGTGAAGCGTTGTGACACAATGAAACAGTCTGTCTTTGGATGACAATATATATATCTAACGGATTTAAATTAAAGAATAAAACAATTTCCATTCCAATTTGCAACTGAATGATAATTTTGAGGGATAAGCATTTACACTGAATATCCTTTTTAATCATCCTAATTCTCAATATAATGGAGATAACTGTGAATTGTACATTAGAATCTGTCACTCCTTAAATATCATTACAATTGGAAGTCAACATGTTCAGGGGTCATCTAGTGCACTTTGTTTTGGCAAAACAATAGGTGTTTTGAATTTAGTGTTTATTTTTGTGCTATCAAAAGTTTTATCCAGATGCTTCTAACTTTGAAGTTGTATGAACTCTGCTTGAATCATAATTTGTAAGTCAATTGCTTATCCCCCCACCTATTGAACTACTTACCTGCCAATCAGTCAGTTAAGTATTTTTTCCCTGCATATTAGATGAATGTACTTTAAAGACTCTAAATTATCTATTAATATTATGTTTCATTTCTTCCACTACCATACAGAGTTTATATACCACTTGAAACTGCTTATAATACTTCATATACTTCAGTGATCTCTCTTGCCTTTGTTTACTATCATGGTCAAAAATGTGCTGTTAGAAAATACAAAACTCGGAAAATATTCCAATCTTTTTTCACTGATTTGTTCAATGAATAGCTTACATAGTGCCAACAATAGGTGTATGAGTTGAAAAGTTAAAGAATATAGCAATTTCCAGTTCAATTTGTCTCTGATTGATAATTTCATAGAGTAAGCATTCACACTGAAAGTGATTTCTTAATCATCAAAATTCTTGATATAATAGACATGACTATGAAATACTAAATAGAATTATTTACACCTTCCTGAACAGGAGCATAGATATCATCGTAGATTGTTGTTATAATACAAACTCAAAAGACTCACTGATCATCCTTTACAATATAAATCAGTTCTGATTTACATTTGAAAGTTATGCTAGCCCAGAGGGGTAAGACTGCCCCCAGTGGGTATCCTGATATGACATTAAACCATTTGATGTTGAGGTTCCAGTCTTAGAGCTTTGGGGAATGTGGACTACTCCTTCATTACCATTGCTCCCTGGTCCACTCTAGCCTGTAGTGGTGGCACCTGATGTATTCAAAGCTCTAAGTAAACAGTGATACCAATTCCCATGCACTTGTTGCTAAAAATAGGGTACTGCTTTGTTATTACAGTGGACCAATAATAGGTGTTTGATTATAATTTTCTTCAACTTTTGTATTTCCTTTGAATGTTGACTAATTTAGAATGTGATCCTTTTTTTTCCTTTTAGCTTGCTTTTAATCACCTATAATAATCAAGATATCATACAACTGTTCTTGATCACATCCTCACATTTGCTACTTTGCAGGAATTTTTTCAATTTTCCCACTCATTGCCCTCAAGATGCCTTTCTAGTGGCCCAAATCAACCTGAATGAAATGCAGTGGTTTCCTATCCCTTATTAGAGAATTATATGATCATAAAATTCACCACTGAAAGTGAAATCCACAAATTCAATATCATTTGACAATGGCTTATTTCATCTTCAGATGAATCAACATATGCTCTTTTTCTATAAATCACAATTCTCATGTTGAGTTGGGTAATCTTTAATACCTAATAATATCTATCTTAACAGAATAATGTTCCACTGGAAATGATAAAATCTTGGCATTTTGCATTAGAAAAAAATTAACTCTTTTATAAAAAATATCAGTGTACTTATTTTTGGGTGATACCATATATATATATATATATATATATATATAAAACTTACTAAGAATTTATATAAAATTTTAAGAATATTTACTATAATTTTTATTTTGATTGAATCCATAGAATTGTTTTTTCATTTCTTGTTATTTTCTCTAATATTGAATGTTAGTTTGCATATTGACAATACAATCTGTTATTAGAGAACATAAATTAAATTTTTTTTTTATTTCATCATGTAGATTCCATTATGATAAAAATTACAGTAAATGTTTGTTCAACAAAATGGTATATTTGCATAAAAACGGGCTATGAACAAAGAATGCAATAAACACAAAACAGCTGTTATGGATTATTTAATAAAAACTAAAACTGAGAATTAATCATTAATATACACACACACACACACACACACACACACACACACACACACACACACACACACACACATATATATACGTGTATATATATATATATATATATATATACACACACACACACACACACACACACACACACATATATATATACATATATATATAATAAGCATTTAATAATCTATAGATACTGTTACTTCCAAATTCTGTAATGACTTTTTTGATAAGTTTAATATTTTTTCTTTCTTTTTCACTGCCTGAATAAAATATTCTTCTCTTCTTTTCTTGCATCTCTAAATGAATGTAAACCTCAGCACAGACATTTAGTAATTATATAGTTTAATTACTTTATTTAATTACATTAGTTTAATTACTTAATTTGTGCAAAAATAGTGAGATAGCTTCAGTTGATTCTTCAATTAGTTTTGATTGTAATAAAAAATGCACAATTAAAGAAAACTCAGTATTAAGTGCATTCACAAATGGGAAATCTTATAAAATAGTTTCAAATTTTTGTAAATGACCTTTTGTATCATCATTCCTTGTGCCCTTGACAAAAGAATGCACTCAATTTTTCATGCAGCTTGTTTGATAACTAGTCATTTCAACTTTATTTTGTTTTTAGTACGCCATGATAACATGTGGGATGAGAGGTTGAAAGTAATACCATATAAATCTTCCTCACTCTAATCCAATGCAGTTACAAACTTTAGTCCTCGGAGAACTGATATCTGCTGTGCAAACAGCTAATCATTCACCAGAGATGGTCATGTGGTAACCTCATAGCTATGGATATGCATTACAGTATGCATTGAAGCACTACTTACCTCTTTGGGTAGATGGAGCAGTTGTAGACTGTTATGGAGATGATGGAGATGATAAAGAAAAAAATTGAAAAAAGTGAGAGAAGAGGAGGAGAAAGAAAAGAAGAAAGAAAAGTTTGAAAGAGGAAAAAGAATTGTTGAAGTAGAAAGAAGAAGAAAGAATGAAGAGGTAGAATGAAGAAAAGGGAGAGAACTAATGGAAAAGTTTGGAAGAGGAAGAAGAAATGTAAAGGTGGAAGCAAAAGAAATAAATGTTAAAGTGGAAGGAAGAGAAAGGAATAAAAAGGTAGAAGGAGGAAAAGGAGAGCAAGATGGAAAAGTAGAATGAGCAAAAGTGAAAAGGTGAAAATAAAGGAAGAAATGTAAATGTGAAAGGAAGAAAAAGAGATGTTGAAGAAAGAGAACTAAATGAAAAGTTGAAGGAGGAGAAAGAAATGTAAAGGTGGAAGGAATAGGAAAGAATGAAGAGCTAGAAGGAAGAAAAGGGGGCAGAGCTAAATGAAAAAGCCTGGAGGATAAAGAGATGTAATGGTGGAAGGAAAAGGGAAGAGAAAAATGGATAATTAAAAAGATGACAAAGAAATAGAAAGATGAAAGGAGAAACAGGTGTAGAACTAAATAGAAAAGCAGAAGGATGAGAAAAAAGGTAAAAAGAATTGAAAGATAGGAGGAAGAGAAAGAATGAATGATAGGAAAAGATATGAGGAGGAGAAGGAGTAGCAGGAGAACAAACAGGAAGAAACTGAATAGAAAAGAAGGAGAAAGAGAAGAAAGAAATGAAAAGATGGGAAAAAGATAAAGAGAGGAAAGACACAGAAGGGTAGAAATAGAAATAAGAGAAAAGGAAAAAGGGAGTAATTAATTCCCTTGCCAGCAGAACCTACCTGTAATGATAGATGGAATTACCATATCTCTTTATTTTGTTTACTAACTTACATAGTTGCAATCCTGAAAGAAGATGGTAGTATAATTGAACCAGTGGTGATAATTTTTTATTTGGACATATGTCTAATATCAATCTGTCATTTTGATATTTTTTTTTGTTGTTTTTTTTGGTGATAATGGTCTATAGAATTATCTTCAGAACATTAATGGCAACAAGGATAATGATGATTGAAATAGAAATAAATGATTATGATGCTGGCAATGGTGTTAGAAATGACACCATCTGAGATTGTATATATTACTCCTCCAGCAGAGTGAAGATGTTTACATTAAGACCAGTGATAATTTAAATGTTCTTTTTAAAAAGAACTTATCAGCAAATCTGTTTTTTTTAAAGCTACTTGCCTGATGTTCATCATCCTCATCAAGGCATGCTGACAGTGCAGATTCCCTTGACTCTCTCTCACCATCCACCCCTACTAGCTAACACTGGTGTATCCATGTGTAGGAGTCCATATGAGAACAATGCTTTTGAGTTCGTTCTTACTTTTCCAGTTGTTCCTAACATGTCTTGCTTGTCTTAACTTGAATAGGTTGTGAGATGGAAAGTAAGTTGCCATACAACTGCTGCTTTGTAGGGTGCTGCTTCCTGGATTTTTTCAAAGCAACACACAGCATCCTCATGTAGTTCTAATCTAGCTTTTTCTCCATGCATTTCATTTGAGTTCAAGTAGTGCAACCATACAATAGTACAGAGAGTTTGGAAGAATTCCTGTTTTATTTTATCAGAGATCAGATTTCCATATGCTTGTTGATCTGTCAGTAACAGTCTATGTTTTAGCTGTATGTAAAATGACATTGCTTTCAGTTGATGATATATTTCTACCAAGATACATGAACTGGTCAACTAATTTCTGAGGTTGGCCAATTTAATGAGGAGATGGCATCATCTTCTTTAAAACTCTTGAACTCTGTTTTATCTAAGTTTATGTAGAGACCAATGTCTTTTGCTGCCTGCTGCCTGCTGCATCAAATGCAGCAGAAATTTGGTTTAAGTTGGTGTATTTGCAAGAAGTGATTGATCATCTGTGTAGACTGCATCAGTGGGATGTTATTTGCTTCTTGCCTTTTCTTGCGTTAAACCATTTTCTTTCATTAGATCTATTGGTGTTCATAGTATGTAAGAGTACTCTTCATTGCAGACAGAGATATAATTTATCAATCTGATTTTTTTTATTTTTAGATAAAACATCATCATTTACACTGAAAAAATATTTTGATTATTTCCGATTAATTTTATATATTTTTGTTTGTTGAATTCAAAATAGAAAATAAGTTTTCTCTATCACAAACAAATTTTTCCAGAAACATTTTCTGGTTTTAATTTTTGCACCATTTTGAACTAGACATTTTGATTCTTTGAAAATAAATTTTTGAGATGATTTTTGGAAGTCAAATTAAAAAGTCAGAATGATTTATTGGTCTGCTAGGAAGTAGATAGGAATTTTAGTCGAGCCTCCACTTACCAAAGTCTAATATTTGCATTAGTATATCCATGATTTGTGTTCACCAATGGCCCGGGACACCTGGGTTCAATCCCAGGTCGAGTCATACCAAAGACTCAAAAAATGGTTCTTGATGCTTCCTTGCTTAATACTCAGCATTATAAGGTATGGATCAAGGGTAAAGTGGAGCAATCCAGAGAAAGGAGTGGCGTCCTTCCCCTACACCTCGGTGTTGTAGCTATTGAAATGGGAGCCTTTGGATCACTCTCGACAAAGGTCGCCAAATTTACTTTACTTATATCTATGATACACTAACTCTGAATAAATGGAAGGAAATTTACATATATAGAAATATTTAATACATTCATAATTTACATGCAAGAAATCTTGAAAAGAACACATTCCAACTGATATAAACAAGTAGTATATGAAAGGGGTAAAAATGGAAAAAAAGGCTTACTCGATCACATACAGTAAAATGATGACCATGCTGGCAATATTGTTTAAAGGCAAGGTGTGTAACATGCCTTTGCTGTTTAAAGAAAAGAGGCAAAAAAAGGAATAAGCATAGATTCTGGGATTGTCATATAACCCCCTAATGGACATACCCTTTGCCAAGGGAGACAATAAATATTTGCTTCTCTTCACTTTTCTTAATCACCAAACATTTTTCCCTAACACATTTTCTTGCTTTTCAATCATAGGTTTTTATATAATCTCACACTCCACTTATATTTGATTAATTTTAACAACACTGTTTTAATTTAGTACTTTGTAATATTAAAAAAATATATGCAAAACAACAGTTATTTTTAAAATAAACTTTCAAACATTTCAGAAGGAATGATGGAATTAGTGTCAGAACATCATCAGACCCAATTTGGGTGGTTGGTTTTACTGTATGTCAAACACTTTGGGGCTATTTCATGTCAGAGTCAGTTTAACAATAATGGTCTCTAATTATGTACAGTACACAATTTATCTTCACAAACATTTTAAACAGTTAAATACTTCATGATTAACCTTTTGACCTCTCCCAGTTGGCCACATCCATTATATTCAGGCACTGAGGTCACTGGTAGTGGTAGGTACATATTACATTATGGAGCATAGCAACAAAGGTGACATCCACCACAAAAAAGTGGATTAGAATACAGGTACAAGATGCAGTAAGATTTTTGCATGTCAAGGGACCAAAATCCAATAGAAGTTAATGGTAAACTTCCATGGTGAATATATAATGAGCAGAAGACTGGTGATGTGCATTTACAGAGAAGCATATGAATCCGCAAGATGAGCCTTGTGTAAGGCATCTGCATTCATCAATATTAGAAGATTACATTATGCACTTAGAAGCTTTGATCTAAGAAAATAGAAGATTTGATCCAAAGGGATAGATGATTTTGATCCTAGAGGAAAGAAGATTTTGATCCAAGATGAAAGAAGATTTGATCCAAGAGGATAGAGAGGACAGACTAAGTGAAATGGCTGAGGAATTTGATCTTCTGAAGTCAGTGGTCCATGAAATCGTCTCCACGAGAAGTTGGAAAGTGCTGCATCCCAAAACAACTTTTAAAAAAGCCATGTTCTTGGAGGAGGATATTTATATGCTAATGCAGGCCATCTTAAACATTTTACTTGATGCACCCCAACTAACAAAATTCAATTTCAATACATTCTCAAATAAATTAATTAACTATTAAGTTACAAAACAGAACTAATTTACCAATGTTTAATACAGTTTACATAAGAAAACAATCAGTAAACTATAAATGCAAACATTCATTTAATTCTTGAATCATTTCCTAATGGGAAGGTTGGTTTTGGAGGACACTGAAGAGAAAACAAATATTTGGTTGCAAATTTGTGAGTTTGAGTCACTAATCACCATGTTCCATGTTCAAAGTGCTTTTCCATTTTTTTAGAAAATTATGCACATGGCTAGACCCAAATTCCATAATATACAAACTTGGAAAAGCTTGTAAAATGGGCACAAGAGTTGTACAAAGCTTGGGATATTTTGCTGTAATTTTTTTTGTTCATCTTGTAATATTGAATTTATTAATGCAAACTTGTAAATTCATCCACCGTGTACCCCTATACATTTATTCAGTCAGTGAAAATTTTATTCCTTCCCATCGGTCTATGTGGATAACATTGAAAAGTCCTGTGCTAGTGCATCAATGAGACAAATGTATGGATGTTGTTGACGACAATGTATAAAAGTAGCATTAAAGTGCTGGTAACATATGCATAATGTTTTATTAGTAAAGTAATAAGCACAATGGGTTAATAAATGTTTGTGTCTTATTTTTCAGATATCCCTGGTAAAATAGATTTTGTATTGTTCTTACTGCATTCATTCTGGCAGAATTCCCAAATACATTTAGGCAATGGTTTTTAGCTGATGTATTCCTGTAGTCTACAGTTCTGTATTTGAAACACTGAATCATCTCAGCAAGCATTGATGGTAGTGGTAACAGTGGTAGTTATCAAGTCAGGATCACAATAGTCATGAATAAACCAACCTCAGATCAATGGGTTAGATGGCTGAAGTGATAACAGGATATTGAGATAGCAGAATCAGACTTAGTTGATGAGGGGTCTTATGGGGAAGGTATGTTGGTTTGAGTAGGGGGTATTTCTTCCTGGTCAGAGGGAAAAGTAGCATTGGTAGTTTTTGTGTGGATTGGGAATCTTTATGAAAGGAAGGGAGGAAGGATTATGTGTGAGTGACAGTTTGGTGATAAGAGATGGTTCCCCACAGATACAGAGATACTAAGATTGCTACCTGCTTTCCATTCTCTAAGATGCTAGCTTATTAAAGACAAGCCTTTCAAATAACATTTCCATCTTGCACTATTTCCGCTTCAAGATTCGTTCTTTGTTGTATTTTTACTTGTTGCTATTTTACCATCTTATTTGAATTTTATTCTTTGGAAATTTTTCTTTCGACCTCTCTCTCTCTCTCTCTCTCTCTCTCTCTCTCTCTTTCTTTTGCTTTTTCCTTCTTTCTTTCTTTCTCACAGTTTTTTCTCTTTATCTCTCTCTTCATATGCTTTATCAATCAGGCTTCTCTCTTCTCTTCTTATTTCTTTTTCTCATCAGCAGTTGCTTTCTTAACCGTTTTCTCTCTTGGTTTTTGTCCTTCTTGTCTTTCTCTTTTTTCTTTTTCTTTTTCTTTCTTATCCCTTTTCATCTCATGTTTGTGTCCTTTTTTTCTTTTTTTTTATAAGTTGCTCTCTTTATTTTTTTGTTACTTTCAGTCCCTCTCATTTTTTCTCTATTTCCCTTTTTCTTTCTTCTCAATCTCTCTTTCTCTTTTCCTTGTTCTTCTCCTGAATTGATCTCTTCATTTCTTAATCTTTTACTTTCTGTCCCTCTCATCTTTTCTCTTTTTCTCTTTTTATCTCATTTTTCTATTGGTTGGTAAATAGTATCTCATTTTTCTATTTGTTCCCTGTAGCTGCTCTTTTTATTTTAATCTCTTTCACTCTCTCATTTTTTCTTCCCTCATTATTCCCTTTACTCTTCTCATCTCTCTTTCTGTCTTCCTTTTATTCTCCAATTGCTTTCAAACTACAGTCATGCTATTACATTTACTAATACCTTTGGGAAAGTAATAAACCCCCTTATCCCATCAACTATAGGTAAAAGGGTACCACTACTGTCCTTTTATAAGGACAGCTTTGGCATTAAATAACCCACATAGATTGTTATGCCATTAAACAAAGAAGCCAAACCAAATCAATAAATTTCTTTATCCCTTTCTCTCTTACTCTGTGTCCAATCAGCTGGGGATGTAGAATTCACTGGCTGTATCTCTACAGAGGAGTAAGACTCCCCCAATGAGTATCCTGGATATGACACTAAACATTCTGATGGTGAGGTTCCAGCAATGCTGGAGCTTTGAGGAATGTGGAGTACCCCTTTATTGCCATTGCTCCCAGGCCCACTCTGGTCCAGACTGCGAGTACCTAATAGGGTCCTATTTATGGGTCAAACAGAACTAAGCTGTGTACTTAAACTAAACTGAACTGTTTAAAATAGAACTGTTTTTGAAATTGAAACTGTGTACTTATATTAAACTGAGTTATTTGAAATAGAACTAGTTTTGACTTTGAAACTGTGTATAAACAAAAAACTATACTTATATTAAACCGAATTGTTTGAAATAGAACTGTTTTGACATTGAAACTGTGTACTTAAGCTAAACTGAATTGTTTGAAGTAGAACATATAAATGTATAAAAATGGATGTGGCATTAAATAACCTAAAATGCTTGATGTGTCATAAAACCAAACCAAATCATCGGTGTCCCTCTTATCTTTTATCTTTTTCCAATTACTTTCTGTTTGTTATTCCTCCTCTTCTTATCTCTTTTTCCTATTTATCTTTTTCTCTCTGTCTCTTAACTTTTCTCCTTCTTTGTTATTCTCTCTTTTCTTCTCATTTCACTTTTCCATTTTATTTTTCTCTTCCAATTCTCTTTTACTCTCATTCCTTTTCCACTTTTCTATTTTTTTCCTTTCTTCTCATGTTTTTCTTTTTTATTCTTTGCCTTTCAATTACTCTCATTATCTCTTTCTCTGTTACTCTCTGTCTCTTTAATCTTTTCGTGCTGTCATATAGGGTTATAAAATACACCAACTGCATCTCTACAGAGAGGTAAGATCCTCATTCCTACCAAATGAGTGTCTTAATTATGATTCAAAACTATCTGATGGTGTGGCTTCCATCCTGGAGTTCTGGGGAATGTGGAATACCCCTTCATTACCATTACTTCCAGGTCCATTCTGATCCAGAGTGGTAGTACCTGTTAGGGTCCTACCTTTTGGTCAAATAGAAATGATTAATCATTTACTATTCTTGAAATCATTTATCAGTATGGAAACCAATAAGCTCTGGGTCATTCATGACTAATTTTATTCATAAACTTCATTTACTTATCCTATATATATATATATATATATATACTTTCTTTAAGAAAAACAACGAAACAGGTCTCATAGGATTATAAATCATATAATCTTATGTGACCGGTTTCGTTGTTTTTCTTAAAGAATTTATTGCTCTGTATTATTGTTACATTGAGCTCTTTACCAGGAAAATTTAAATATTCATACATGAATAATTTCTTGTCCTGATGAAATTACTCCCAACTCTGGTTTAACTGGACCAAAGAATACTTATATATATATATATATATATATATATATATGTAAACAGGATTTGGCACTGAATAACCAACAAGGGTTGATATACCGTAAAACACATCCAACCAATAACCAACATATTTAATCTTTTCGTTTTTTTTCTTTCTTATCTCTTTGTTCTTCTTTCTCTTTTAATTTTTCTTTCTATTTTTCTTTTTACCTCTTATATTGCTCTCTTTTTCTCCTTCTAAATTTTCTTCTCTTTTTCCAACAATTTTCCATTTTCCTTTTTCTCTACTAAGTGCTCTTTTTACCTCTTTCTCTTTTACTCTCAATTCCTCTCCTCTTTCCTTTTTCACCTTTTTTTCTTTTATTATTCTCCTCTTTCTTCTCATTTTTATTTTTCTCCCTCAAATTGCACTCTCTCTCTTTCTCTTTCTCTCATCTTCTCTCTCTCTATTTCTTATTTTTCTTTTTCTTTTTTCTCTCTTTATTATCCTCTACTTTATCCTTTCACATTGTTCTTTTTTCTTTTCCTTTTTTTCTAATGCTGAAACAGTCTTTACAATTTGTTTTACTTTTGCTCTCCTCAAATTTATGCTTCTTTTTTAAAATTTTTATTCTCTTTTTTTCTCTGGACTTAACATACTCCTACCCTTACTCTGGACTATATTTTTTTCTTCATGGAAAAATGAATGTAGACATAAGTTAATCAGATATATTTCTTCATCTTTCTTTTTCACTCTGATACTCTGATACTCACCCAGATATTCCTGATTTGGCCTGGTGAGTGTCATCCTCTCACTAAAGAATAAATGTTAGATTCACTCAATAATATAACCATGGATCATAATGAGGAACTAATTTTTCTATTCACTGTTAGGAAATATTTGGTAATTGTTCTGAGACAGCACAGTACATTCTCATCATGAAATGGGGTATTGGTAAGAGAGTGAGATAATTGGAAAGTAACAAAAATAAAGGCTGAAAGGTCAGCAACATTCCACCAAGACAATTCTTTTTTCATGATGAAAACTTGTATATATAAATCCATTGATTAAATGAATTTATTAATGAAAATGGTATTTTAAAATGAGAAATTGTGAAAATAAATGTTTTAAACCCATCAACCCTCACATTATAATTTGAAAAATCTTTATTATATAAAATGTCATTAGATGCAAAAAGCATTAATTTTTTTAATAAAAATAAGTTCCCTTAATAAATTTTTGAGCATTAATTACAGCTGACTGATTAATTGATTTTAATGCCTTATCAACCTGTCTAGAGTTATTTTATGCTTATAGGTTAGGGAATCATATTCATTATATATTCATATTTATATTGATGTAGGTGTTTAAAGGGGTTTTATTTTGCATATGGTTCAATCAAGTATGAATAATTTTAAACAGATCTATTTGACCCATACCTTAGACCCTAACAGGTACTGCCACTCTAGGTCAGAGTAGACCTGGGAGTAATGGCAATGAAGGAATACACCATACTCTCCAGATCTTAAGACTCACTATCAGGTGCAGTTTAATGTGATACCCAGGACACACTTTGTTGTGGGGTTCTTACCCCATCAGCAGAGGATATAGTTGGTATATTCTAAGCTCCATTTGACAGAGCAGACTCATACCAGAGTAGTAGGTTCATCATGGTGATACTGAGTAATAATAGTAACCATCCTAAAAACTTCTAAGAGGGTGTCCTTGTGGTATAATGGTTAAAAGTGCTGGACTTCCTGAATCATAGTCAACAAGTTCAAACTCCAGTCACACTATTATATTCACTTTTGGACAAATACCCTTCGAAAAGGCATGAAACCCCTTATCCTCCCAGCTATAGGTTAAAAATTACCTCAACTGTCCTTCTAGAAGATGGATTTGGCATTAAATAACCCAAGAAGGTTGATATACCATTAAAAACAGACATCATACAAACAAGAAAAACTTCTAAAAATGTTCAAAGGTCCTGAAACTTTCTCAAGCACTCACTGAAGATTGTTCACATCTCATTTGTTTGCTACTTGTTTGTGTATACACTTTGTTTTTTCTGAAAAATTTGGTACGAAAACTTTGTTACATGAGGAGCATAATATAAGTAACAAATTTGTAACAAAATATAAGCTTAATATTGTAGCAGAGGAGTCTTCTGGGTACTGTGATAAAAGGTTCATACTGAAATCAATTATTGAAAATAAGATAAACAAAAAGCAAACAAAAAAAAATAACAAGAGGTTGAGTTGAAACAGACATTGTCTTTTTATGTATAATTTTTTGCAGTAAGCAATAATTTACAAAGTGTATTTTGTATGAGTATTAACTTTTGTATTGTACAGGGCATGTAAATATTTGTAGCATTCTTTTAAATTGTTTACTTGCAAATCCACCTTGAATTCCATTGAGGATAAAACTTGGTTATTATCATGAAATTCAGAACTGATATTTTGATTCAGCTTGGAGATTCTATGTCTGTCTTCTTTAATTATTGGACGGCTACTAATCAACTGTATGGATTCTTGTATTCTGAACCACTAGCTTATTGGTGACAAAATAGGTAAAAGTTATTTTTGGAAATTATTACACACATGGTTCTTTTTCTTCTTTTAGATTTCATGAACCACTTGGGTTAGAGACTGTTACAACTTTAAGAAATTATTTTGTCTTTTAGTGTTCCAGCAATGGTGACAGTGATGAGATAGACAAGCTGTATTCAAACCAGTTATCAACTCCAATTGGAAGAATGTTCCAATCAGCTCATCTATGCCAAATGAACTGATAAAAACAAAGAACAGTTTCTTGACAATGATGCTTTGATCCCTGCAGTGAAAAGTGCCAATATTTATGAGTGCTTCATGCAGGCTCTTGTTCATCACTTTCAAAAATGTATAGCCAACTGTTGACTAAGAGGAAAATAGTGTTTTGTTGCTAAATATTTGCTTTATCCAGACCTAGAGCTTTAGGGAATGTAAAGTACCCCTTCATGGACATTACTCCTAGGTCCTCTCTGACCCAGATTGGTCATACCTGTTAGGGTCCTATCTATGGGCCAAAAGAACTTTTCAATAATTTACTAAGGATTATTATAATTAAGTATTTGAAGCCATACAGCTGAGTGAAAGTTATTTATATTACATAGGAATACTTAATGAATAGAATCATTAGTGTTAGATAGCAATACTCATAACCATTCAACTATGCACAAACAAATGAGCTCAAACAACTTTTTTAAAAATAGAGTTACCTACAAACTATTTGTTTACAAATCATATGTACAAACAGGATTTGGCATAAAAGAATCCACAAGGGTTGATATGCTATAAAGCACCAACTAACAACCAACGAATTAGGGAAAATTATTATTATTATTATTATTACTCTTTGCTAGCTTTTCATGCCAGTTAAAACTAGTGGTTTTTCAAAGTATTCTAGCTGATCTCAACGGCACTTGTTTGAATAGTCTCAATCCTTCCACTGATCTCCAGTTCTCCCAGCCTCTTTTCAAGGCCTTTGGGGACAATTCCAAGAGCTCCAACTATTCTTGTTATCACTGTTACTTTCATGCTTTACAGCTTTTTCAGATCTCAGGTGAGATCCAAGTATTTGTCTCTTATTTAACTTTTTTTTAAAACTCTTTGTGGTTAGTGTCATACCCAGGACACCTGCTATTTGAGTGGAAATCTTACCCCTCTGCAAAGGATACAGTCAGCATGTTTTAAACCCTTACTATAGTAAGTATTATTTGAATATAAATGTAACTTCTAAATAAAGCATTGAAACTGTCATAATGAATCTTGGTAGAATGTATCAAATTAGAATGTAGAATTTCTACAGGTTCAGTTGGTTGGGTTTTATGGCATATCAACCTTTGTAGGTTATTTAACGCCAAATCCATTTTTATGCAAATAATCAGTTTTATTTTAAACAATTCAGTTTAGCATGAATACACAGTTTAGTTGTCAAAAACGTTTCTATTTCAAGCTTTTCCGTCTAGTCAAACAGTTTTAATTCAGCTAATTCAGTTTAGTATAAATACAGTTGGTTGGTTGGTTGTTTGGATTTTATGGCATATCAAACTTTGTAGGTTATTTAACACCAAATCCATTATTATGAAAATAGTTCTATTTCAAACAATTCAGTTTAGCATACGTACGCAGTTTAAATGTAAGTACAGTTTAATTGTGAAAAATATTTCTGTTTCAAGCTTTTCAGTTTAGTCAAACAGTTCTCATTCAGCTAATTCAGTTTAGTATAAGTAGAGATTTTGCCCACATACAGTTAAATGTGAAAACAGTTCCATTTCAAACAATTCAGTTTAGCATAAGCACACAGTTTAAATGTAAGTACACAGTTTATTTGTCAAAAACATTTCTCTTTCAAGCTATTCAGTTTAGTCAAATAGTTCTAATTCAAACAATTCAGTTTTGCATAAGTATGCAGTTAGTTCTATTTAACCCATAGATAGGGCCCTATCAGGTGCTACCATTCTGGGCCAGAGTGGACCTGGGAGCAATGGCAATGAAGGGGTACACTGCATTACCCAAAGCTTTAGCATTACTGGAACCTCACCATCAGATTGTTAAGTATCATATCCAGGATACTCATTGTGGGGGTCTTACCCCTCTACAGAGAAGTAGTCGGTGTATTCTACAGCCCCAGCTGAATAGGCAATCTACAGGTTCAGCTAATATCTTTAATAATAGTTGACCAAAATAAGTTTCAATGAAATTCAATGGGTTCATGCCTTGATTTATCTAATTAGAACAAAGTGAAATGAATTGGTTCTTCATGACTGTTAGACAGAAATATGCACTTTAATCTCAGTTGCAGTGACAAGTGAAGCCATGTACAAATATCAAGATCCTGCAGAGGAATATTTTGATAACCATACAAAATTATTATGCCAATATCTTCATTCTTTTGATTAATCCATGTCGTGTTTGGACAGGCAATGACCAAATGCACAAATGACATTTGAAGATACAACACCTGATTGGAATTGGATTGCTAATGAATCCATACCTAATGGCCAATATCCCACCATCCCATGGCTGATACACATGTCTGTGCATTCATACAATCTAGCTGCATGGTTCATCCACAGTGACTAACACTTGTCACATTATCACTTGATGCCTATCAATACCCAAGAAGATTTCAATCTGTAAATTACTCTGGATCCAACTAATATCTGATGCAAAGTTTGGGTAAGGATGGGAATATGCAGTAATGGTTGTGTTCTGAAAAGGCATATTGTGTGAGTTTAATGTCTTAGGGAAGGAAAATATTGGGGCTTGGCCATTCCGTTTTATGAGGGACTGTAAAAATTAGGGTGCATTAAGAAAATTTCCATTTGTTGATCAACGACCAGTTTATAGGGAACCTGTTGAGAGATCTTGCATAATTTTTAATGGTTAATCAATGCTCTACATATTGTATTTCCCATCAAAATAATTTGCCATGCAATTTTATAGTAAAATCATTTGCTGCACAGTTTTAGAGTAAAATCAAATCTAGTCAGCTGCGTTTGTCGAATAGACTGACTGGATCTCTGCAGAGGGGTAAGACCCCACCCCACCTCCAATGAGTGTCCTGAATATGATACTAAGCAATCTGATGGTGAGGCTCAAGTAATGCTGGAGCTTTGGGGCATATGGAGAACTCCTTTATTACCATTGCTCCTATGTCCACTCTGACCTGGAGAGGTAGCACCTTATAGAGTCCTATATACAGGTCAAATAAAACTGATATTTAAAGTCTGTTCAAACAAATGAATAATGCTAAATTGAATTGTTTGAAGTAGAACTGTTTGATCATTTAGCTGTGTGTAAACAAATGACTGATGGTCAGTTAAACTATTAGTGATACATAGCAATACTTGGATTCATTTAATGGTGTGAAAATGAATGAGTAATGTTGAATGGAATACTTGTAACCACTGTATTGAGTAATGTTGAATAGTAATACTTGTAACCACTGTATTGTGTGCAAACAAATGATTACTCTTGAATAGAATTATGAGTGTTACAGAGCAATAATTGATACCATTTAACTGTGCAATACTTGTGCGCAAACAAATTAGTTTGAGCTCATTAAAAATGAAATTACCTACAAACTATGTCTGCAAATAAATGATTAATGTTAAATTGTGACTGTTATATAGCAATAGAATTATTAGTCTTTTGATAAAAACTTAAAAACTATTAACTGTGTTCAAAATGAGCTCAGGCTTGTTTAAAAATGTTGTCTACAAAATGTGTATACAAATCATAAATATTCAATGTATGCATATAAACAGGATTTGGCGTTATATAATCTAAAATGGTTGATATGCCATAAAACCCAACCAACCAACCAACCAACCATTAAAATAACATCACTTGTAATGCATTTTATAATAAACTCTCTTGCAATACACTTTTATAGTAAAATTACTTGCAATGCATTTTTATGGTAAAACCTTTTCTAACTCATTCTTTATTATACAATGATTTGCAATGCATCATTATAGAAAAATCATCTGAAATGCATTATCATAGTAATATTGCAATATATTCAGATGGATCAAAAGTATTTTCGTTTTTTAATAAAAAAAAACATGCATGGGGAATCTCTTTAGGAACCCTGTATTTTTTAAATCCTTCATATTGATCTACATAGAATATTTTTATTTTAAAATTATTTGTAATGCATTTTTATGATAAAATCAATTGTAATACATTTTTATCATAAAATCAATTGCAATTCATTTTTATAGTGAAATCATTTGCAGTGCATTTCTTTATTAAGCTGTATCAAAAGAATTTCCTTTTTTAATCAGACAAAAGTTCATGGGGAATCACTCAAGAGCTCTTTTATATAACTCTACATAGGGTATTTTTATATTAATATCTTTGTAATAAAATCATTCGTTATGCATTTCTATATTAAGATGTATTAAAAGTATTTGAATTTTTTAATTAACAGAGTGTTTATGGGGGATGGTGTAAGGGTTAGTTGGTAAAGCTAGTAGACCATTGTTAGTTTGATTCTATCTTAATTCTCTCTTCGCTTGTTCTTGTGTCAAACCTGGCTCAGCCAAGTAAATGACATTTGAGTGTTAATGAGGAGCCTTTCAAGAACTCCTGTATGCTTTTCCAAAATTATATAATGCTTTATATATGGTATTTTTTAGTGCACCAAGCGTAGTCTAATAGTTATTTAACAAGGCTAGCAGATCGTTGTAAGAGGATTTGACTCTCACAGAGTGCTCCATATTTCAAGCTTAAGCTTTGTAAATGACCACATATGGATTGTATTTTTATTGAAAAATTTTTGGCATCTTTTAGACAAAGAAATTTTTCCTAATACAGATGGTTAGCTAAAGAATCAACATTTTTATCAGAGTAAGAACTAGATTAGTAGGTTGTATTTGCTTCCAATCTACAGAAAAATTGTTTTTACCAAGAGATACAGATTGTTGTCAGTTTTTCTTTAAAGTAACAAACATATAATTGGTGCATAAATTTATACAAGAATGAGCATTCAATACAGTGCATCCTGGATGCACTGACTTTCCAGGGAAAGCTGTGAGATCAACAGTGGAAGGATTTTAGGGATAAATTAGCATTGAATGATTTCCTCTCAGAATTGTAAGAAAGTAGGTGAGGGAAGAATTACATGTAGCACAAAGTGCACTTTGATGACCTGGTGCAGAATACAAGTTTAGCAATCAAAGATTGATAGAAATTAACAAAGCATAAATCATATAAAGATTCTATTCTGTTTCATTTTAAATGCATAATTTTCTTTAGTTATGGTGAAATGAAAATTTTCTAGAGTTTTCTAGAAAGGATATTGATTCACTCAAAAATGATTTGATTTTTTTAATGGTTTTTTAAGTAGGAGATAAACTGATATTGAATAGATTAGATTTTTTGTGCTCATTGTAAAAGCAAGGTTGTTCAGGAAGTTTTAAAAAGGACACAATTCTAATTATAAAATCGGAGTATTTACAGGGTATGCTACAACTAGAAGGGCTACCTGGCATTGCCTAGATGAAGAGATTAACATTAACATTACATATAACAGTAGAGTAAGAAATGTATTCTATAACATATATCTTCTAAATTTATTAATTTACTTATTTTATTTGTTTATTTATACTTAGATATGGATCTTAGTAATATCTATAACAAAACAGAGTTTTGTTTCACAAGAAAGAATTATGGAATCATTAAGAAAATTAAAGACAAATAATTTTTCAAATTATTGACAGTTTTCAATAAACAGAAAAATTTGAAAAATTCTACATCAATTTGTACAGAAAGCAGAATTGATTTTTATTTAACAAAACATGTTTTAGTATATTATTTTTTTTTAGTATATTATTTTTATCCTGGGTAATGCTGGGTTCTTCTATAAGTACCACCGTGACTCCATCACAAAGAGGAGGGCTTTGCATGATAGTTATCATTATTGTCAAATCTTGGATGAGGCTGTTGGCATTTTACTTTGTGCAAATGCTCTTGGGAAAGACATGAATCTATCTGTTCCTCCAGAAAGCAATAAACAGTAGGGCAGACTGTGGTTAAGCAACTAGGAGAAGGAAAACTCTGAAAATACTAATACAGGCAATTTAGAATTTTTTTAGCTGATTCTATCATGGATATGATATTTTTATGTTTTGTTTAATATATTTAGAGTAACTTTTTATTATCCATTTTTACATTTACTACAATTGAACTGTTAAAATATAGTCCATGTTTAGTAGATTTTATAATCTCTTTACTTTTTTTTAGTGGAGTATAATCTTGATATATATATATATTTTATAGTGGTGATTAATCTTTATATATATATATATATATATATATATATATATATATATATATATATATTTATAAAATTAACTTAAATCGCGAGTCGGTACCGTGAATGCTGGTAGATATTAGATTAGTAAATATATATATATATATATATATATATATATATATATATATCATTTAATACTTGTGTCATTCAATAAATAAAGGGAATTAGAAAAAGGAGCAAAATAATTTTATTTTCAGAATTTTATTCTATAAATGCCAACTTTGCATTGTTTGGAATTGATTTATGACTAAAATCATTTGAATCTCATAAATATATTTCTTTTGAGGCTATTCAAAATGGTGGCAAATTAAACAAAGTGCTCTCGTCTTGAACAGATATCTGTCATAAAATTTTTGGTGGCTGGTAAGTGCAAACTAATCCTCTAGTTTTCGTCACATATGAAGCCAATCTTCTGGCATTCATACACCTTCAGTCTTGAAATGTATACAGTCATGAAATAAAAACCTATTTATGAAGGCCAAAGTTAAAAAAACATTGGCATTAACAAATATGTATATATATAAAAAATTTCATTGAATGTGTGATGTGTTCAAAGAAGTATGTTTTCGTCAAAAATCTTGACAAATTTATTTGGGAGTCAGTGTAGTTCCACTGTATGGATGGGAAAAGAGTTGAAAGACAGTTCATGGAGTGGAACTACACTGACTCTCTAATAAAGAAAAAGTTCTGGATACAGCAGCCAGTAAAGAAGGTCATGCTAACACTGTTCTGACATATGACAGGACCCATCACTGTTGATTTCCTTGAAAAAAAAATCCAACAGTAAACAATGTATCGTATTGCAAACTCCCTTGGCAAAATTCACCTTATTCATTGAATATGTTGGTAGATAACTTTTTATATGTATATGAATTTGTTAATGCTGATGACTTTTGGACTTTCATCATCATCATTAAATGCTTATTTCATCATTATCTGTATTTAAAGATTGGAGGTGTATGAAAGCTCAAGGATTGGCTTCACATGTGAAGAAAACTAACTTTAAAACTTATATAAAATGATATAACCATTGAACTTTACACAAGTATTGTCAATCATCACACACACACACACACACACACACGCACGCATGCACACACACACACACACACACACACACACACACACACACACACACACACACACACACTTCATCTGTTAAATTTTTTCACAGGTAATATATATTGATATCTCTCTCTCGCTATATATATATATATATATATATATATATATATATATATATATATATATATATATATATATACTGTTTAAAATGTATCATAAAACTTATTTGATATTTTTTCATATGATTGATATAAAAAAAACAGTGTAAATTTTTTTAAAAACTCAGTTAAAAGTATAGTTAAAAACATGATGGATTTTACAAAAGAAATATGCTTTCTGTGTGACTAATGATTGAAAAAGTTAAATGTTTTGATCATTAGTCACACATACACATACACACATTAACACATGCATATATATATATTATCTGCCGAATATTTTCACAGATAATATATATATATATATATATTCATATATATATATATATATATATATATATATATATATATATATATATATATATATATATATATTCACTAATAATATTCACAATTATGTTTGAATTGTTATGATCAATTTTTTTATTATAAAAAAAACTAAATCACATAATGTATATATATATAATTTTAGATCTACATACTACTGAGCTTGGAGAAGAGGATACTCTTGATTTATTGTAGTTTTTTATTTTCATGAGGTTTTGTGTTTTTTATTATTAAATAAAGTAAAGTTGGTGACTATAACTTTATATTACTTTATAATGCTGAGTGTTAAGAAAAGCGGTATCAAGTACCATTTTTAAAGTCTTTGGTATTACTCGACCTGGGATTGAACCCGGGTCTCCCAGACCATTGACGAACACTCAACTCATTAGGCTGGGTATGAATCAAGGGTAAAGTGGATCAATCCAGGGAATGGAGTAGCATCCTCCCCTACACATTGGTGTAGTAGCTATTGAAAAGGGAGTCTTTGGGTCACCCTCGACTCAGGTCGCCAACTTTACTTACTTTACTTATTATAAAGAAAATTCTACATTTTTGCTGTTATTGGAACGTCAACTTACTTTTTTAACTATGTCATCATGTGGTGATGAAGAAAACAAATAAACATACATTGGTGATTATGATATAGATTATATCTTTATGAATCTATTATCAGGAAGATTCTATTACAGATTCCCACTATCCTATTTTTTACACACTTCATGCAGTGTGTATATATCGTTTTTTCCAAGCTAATTTATTGTTTGGACCTGTCAGCAAAAAATGAATTCTGAATTAAATTGCTGTTTCCTCTCCTTAAATATGACTATTTATAATATATTCTGCAGAATTATATATGACGTTTGTTCAGAGTGATTTGATGCTATAATGCATAAAGAAGATAAAACTGAAGAAAAATGACCGAATAGACGACAGATACAGAAGGGAAAGTTAAGATCGGAACAGAGAATGCTGAAGCGTTGGTTGACAACGGTGCAATATGCATAAAGTTGGATTTGGTCGAGGGCGAAAAGTCTTCTGCGTGAATGAAATGCATGCGGAACTAACATTTCTGTGTGATTATGTAACATCAAGAAACAGTTACTGTATGCGTGTAATGATATCAATGGCCAAAAGAAAATGCATTTTTAAAAATCACAAACTGCACTAAAAATGAAGATGAACATTCAATGTAATCTCTGCTTCTAGTTAATCTGGTGTATATATATATATATATATATGTGTGTGTGTGTGTGTATAATTATTTTAAATACCCAGTCCAGCGGCAAAAGCTACTTGGTAGTGCCAGGAGTGGCAGTACTGCCTTGAGCTACTGAAACTGTGTTATCACCCTGGTTAGGCAGCTGATGAGGGCAGGGTATTTCATGTGCTTTTACATGTTGTATGATGAAAATATATATATATATATATATATATATATACGTGTGTGTTAAAAAGGTATTAAAACAGCAGCTGTATTTACCAAAACCAACATGAACAATGTATGAACCATAAATTTTCTTCAAAATTGTCCTCTTGTCATTCAACACAAATGAAAAACTCAACAGAGTAAGTGTAGTGAAACTTCCTGAAAAAAAAATTCTTTATGAAATTTAACATTGTCTTAGCCTTAACTAAAAAAAAATCTGCACCTTAAAAATTCATCATATCCATGTCATACTTTAATTTACTTTGATTTTTAGATGATTCTTATTTATGAGAGTGGGCTGAAAAGTTCATAGACTGGCATCATATCTGCTTTTGAATGTTTTGATCCAAGCACGAAGTGTGTAAACTGTAAGGGGACTATGTTAAAAAATAAGCTTCATATAGTCACAATCCATTAGAAGATCTTAGTTGGCCTATATACTTTTCACTTGACCCGCAAATTTTGATATTTTTTTTTAAATTTACAAAACGAAAAGTATAATCTTTATCCTTTGGCATCGTAAGGCATATATTATATTATTATATTATTACATTAAATTTTGTTAAAATATATTATTTATTGAGTTAAAATAGAATATTGAAATTATTGAATAATTTTGAATCAAATTACCAGATTGATAATAGAATTATTGTTTGATATATAAAATAAAATTAAGAAAAGATTTAGATTGGTTGTTGGTTGTTTTGGTTTTATGATATATCAACCTTTGTAGGCTATTTAATATCAAATCTATTTTTATACATATAATCAGTTCTATTTCAAACAATTCAGTTTAGCATGAGTACACAGTTTAATTGTCAAAAACATTTTTATTTCAAGCAATTCAGTTTAGTCAAACAGTTTGTTGTGTAGGAAACCTTCCACCCCTCTTGAAAGTGAACTGTTCTGCTCGTGGAGTTGATGAATGAAGGCTTTAAGTAGAAGCCTATCAATTGACATAGAGCAGTATGTCTTACTACTTACACGACTTTTGTACCTTTTTATTAGCAGCCTAATAAACCCTTTTATTGTTTCATGTTATTTAGTGTTTGTCTTTACAAACCCCAAATTAACAACATAACAGTGGCGACGTCAGAGTTTAATCATCACGCGAAGTGGAAAATTTTTCAACTTTACAAGTCAAGTGGACTATGTTAAAATTTTTTCTTTCTAAAAAAGATAAAAAAAGTATACACACTTGGTTTTGGATTTACGTTGAACTTTTTTTCTTCTTGGAGAAGTTGAATTTACGTCAAACTTTCTTTCATGGAGAAATTGGATTCAACATTCGAAAAAGAAAAAGACTTTTCCCGTGTCCATGTTATTCGACCAATGACGGGAAGAGATAAGAAAAATGTTAAAACGCCAACATGTTCTGGATGCAGTGGCAGTCATGTTAAAAGTGAGTGGTTTTTTTGCGACAAAAATTGCTTTTCGTGTGGCAATAAAGGCCATATAAGTGCTCATTGCAAAAGCAAAAGGAATAAATTTAAGTCTAAGAAAGATAAAGTGAATATTGTGTAATCACGTCAGGAGATTGAGGAGGGGCAAAAAAGAAAATCCATACAGGCAAAAATTAATGGAAAAAATGTTAAATTCCAGCTAGATACTGGAAGTGATATTTCTATTATTAATACAGAAACATGCATCAAAATAGGCAAACCTTTGCTTAAAAAGACTGAAAAAGTGGCTCTTGGGATTTCAGGAAGAAAATTGCATTTCAAGGTGAATTTTCTTGTAATATTTCATTTGTTGGTAAGACACTAAAATCTAAAGTGTATGAGCTACAAAATGCTTCAAATATATTTGGAATAGATTTGATTGTACTTTTTAATCTATGGGAACTCCCTATAAATTCTTTTTGCAATAAAATTAATGTTTCTTCTCCTTTTAAAACTCGGGTTACAGAAAATATGATAAAAGATCTGAAAATAAAATTTCCACAAGTATTTTCAGAAGGTCTGGGTATTTACAAAAAGACGGAGGCAAAATTTGAAGTGAAGAAAAATGCGAAACCTATTTTCAAGCAAAAAAGGAATGTGCCATTTGGTGCATTGGAAAAATTGATAAAGAATTGGAACAGTTCGAAAATTTCACGCATTGAATTTTCAGAGTTGGCCTGTCCTGTGGTGTATGTTAAGAAAAAGAACAATAAAATTCGGATGTGCGCCGATTTTTTGACAGGTCTAAATGATTGTTTAAGGAACCACACATATCCTTTACCATCACCAGAAGACATATTTGCAAGTTTAAATGGAGGAAAAATATTCTCTAAATTAGATTTATCAGATGCCTATCTCCAAGTGAACGTCGAGGAAGAATGTTCAAAATTGTTGACTATAAATACACACAAGGGTTTATATAAATTTAACTGGCTTCCTTTTGGTTTAAAAGTATCCCCTAGTATTTTTCAGCAAATTATGGACACTATGCTGGCAGGTTTGGACTTTGCCACGGCATATCTCGACAATATTTTGATAAAGAGTAAGGATCAAAAGACACATTTTGAACATATTATTCAAGTTTTTGAAAGAATTGAAGAATATGGATTCAAACTTGGAGCGGAAAAATGTGAATTTTTCATGAGTGAAATTAAGTATTTGGGGCAGATAATCGACTCTGATGGAAGAAGACCAGACCCTGCGAGGGCAGAAGTGATAAAAATCATGCCAACCCCCCAAAACGTTGTAACGCTACAAGCATTCTTAGGACTGGCAAACTACTATGGTATATATATCCCTAAAATGCACAACATTAAATTGCTTAAAAAGGGAGCAAAGTGGGAGTGGTCAGAAGTGTGTCAGAAGGCGTTTGACAAAATAAAGAATATTTTGACGTCAGAATTATCACCATCACATTATTACCCTAAACAGGAAATTATAATGGCATTGGATGCAAGTGAGTATGGAATAGGTGTGGTAATTCTTCATAAATTCAAAGACGGTAATACAAAGCCAGTGTATCAAGCACATTATTACCTGCAGAAAAGAAGTACTCTCAAATTGAAAGAAAGCTTAGCTATCATCTATGCTTGTAAAAAATTCCATAAGTATATACATGGGAGAAGGTTTATATTGCAGACTGACCATCACCCGTTGATATCAATATATGGCTTGAAAAAGAGTCTCCCTACACATACGGCAAACCAGTTACAACAATGGGGAACCATTTCGTTGAACTATGATTACAAAATGGAATTTTTATCATCAAAAACATCAAGCCATGCTGATGGTTTATCTAGACTGATCCCAACGTCTTCGGAACTGCTAGAAGATACAGTGATGGCATCATTACAAGCAGAAAATGAATTTGTTGAAGTAATATCTAACACAGTAAAAGAATTACTGGTCACATTAGATGAAATAAAATTAAAAGCAAAAACTGACATTTTTATCAGAAAAATGAGAGAAGTTGTAACTTCGAAAAAACTTCTTCACCAGCATATTCAATATGTGATGAAGTGCTGTTATATGCTGGAAGAGTCGTGGTACAGGTGGTGTTACAAAAATGACTTTTGAAGGAAATCCATCTGGGCATTCTGGTATTGGATGTATGAAAGCCCTAATGAGGAGTTACACTTATTGGCCAAATATAGACAAAGATATTGAACAGATGGTTAAAACTTGTAAAGCGTGTCAACTGGCAGCGAAAGCACCACCAGTAAAATTCACACCATGGCCAAAAACCGATGTTCCATGGACCAGGCTCCACATAGATTATGCTGGAGCCATAAATGGTAACTATTACTTGATAGTTGTGGATAGCTTTTTCAAATGGCCAGAAATTTTAAAGTGCAAAATACCAACTGCTACGGTAACAAAATATTTTCATACAGAACTGTTTGCGCGTTTCGGAGTACCAGAAAAATTGTCAGTGACACTGGGACCCAATTCACAAGAAGTGAATTTAAGACATTTTGTAAAACTCTGGGAATTGATCACATCACAACCTTACCATACCATCCAAGGTCAAATGGGCTGGCTGAAAGGTTTGTCGACATTTTCAAAAGATCCCTTAAAAAAACAAATGGTACTGGTACAGATGATGGCAATATCCAGCAGTTTTTGAGCATATATAGAATAACACCAAATCCAAATGGATTATCAGGGATGTCTCCAGCTGAACTGATGTTTGCTAGGAAAAGCAGATCTGTGTTCAATAGGCTGCTGCTAAAAAAAAGGAGTTATCAGAACAGAACAAAATAGAAAATATGACATATTTCAGGCCAGGAGATATAGTTTTTCTCAAAAGTTACAAAAATTGGAAGGAATTTTGGCAAGATGGAGTTATAACCCAAAGAGTTGGTAAAAGGTAAAAAACTGATACACAGTAAAGTAAAAAATTGATACACAAAAGAGATTTGTTCCAATTAAGGAGAAGATTTACTTAGGAAATAAGTAAAAATGATGAAGAGCCAATGGAGGTATTGTATGATTTATTCAATATACCAACTCCACCATTGCCTGAAATGGCTGTCCAAAAAAGGACAAGTAAAAGAAAATGAACTAGTCCAGATCCCAAAAGAAAAAGATATTAATTCTGGAGGAATTAATCTTGAGGGGGGAGTTGTTGTGTTGGAAACCTTCCACCCCTCTTGAAAGTGAACTGTTCTGCTCGTGGAATTGATGAATGAAGGCTTTAAGTAGAAGCCTATCAATTGACATAGATCAGTACGCTGAGCTAGTCTTACTACTTACGCGACTTTTGTACCTTTTTATTACCAACCTAATAAACCCTTTTCTTTTGTTACAAAACCCAAATTAACATCATAACACATTTCTAATTCAAACTGTTCAGTTTAGTGTAAGTACAGTTTCAATGTCAAAAACATTTGTACATCAAACAATTCAGTTTAGCGTAAGTATGCAGTTTAAATGACAAAACAGTTCTATTTCAAGTAATATAGTTTTGCATCAGGATGCAGATTAGTTCTATTTAACACATAGATAGGGCCCTCTCAGGTGCTACCACTTTGGGCCAGAGTTGACCTGGGAGTGATGGCAATGAAGGGGTTCTCCTCATTCCCCAAATCTCCAGCATCACTGGAACCTCACCATCAAGTTGTTTAGTGTCATATCTAGGACACTTGTCGGGGAGGTTTTATTCCTCTGCAAAGGTGCAGTCAGTGTATTCTACAGCCCCCCAAAAGATTTAGATGATATTCAAAGTTAAAAAGAAAAGATAACTTATTACACATTATAAAGCATTTTAAGCATATGAATTTTTGTGGCTAAAACTGGTGTAAGATTTTCTGAGGGATTTTTCTCAGTATATATCTGGACCCCACTGTTCTGATAATGCATCCTATATATATATATATATATATATATATATATATGTACACATATGAAAAATACAAAGTATTTAGAGGATGATTTTATTTATAAGGGAATTATTTGCCAATGTTGAATATTTTGGTTTTTACATAAAATCTTCATGAAGATTTTACATAAAATCTTCATGTTGTATCTTCTGAATTTTATTCAAAATAATTTTCTAATTTTTTAAATGAAACAAAAAATGAGTAAGTTTTAAACATTGTATTTCGATTAGTGGCATTCAGTTTCAAAACAGTATGATGTACTTTTTTTACTTTCTTTTTTCTTTTAATGTGTTTATGAATCTGCAATAAGTTGGCAGTTTTTCTTTGCTGACAGACATGCTACTACATCACACAGTATGAGGAAGGCTATAGAATTGATAGACTGAATCATTGTGTTGACAGTACCAAAGATATAAGGAAGAGATTTGGTTATCTGTGTTCTTTATTAGAAAGTAAAATGGACTAAGATGTCATGAACATACTGTTGATAGGCACCTCACCACAGTGTAATGGTTAGGAAGTCCGTCTTGTAGATCAATCACTTATTTTTAGAGAGGGAGAGAAAAAAGTTATCCAATAATGAGATACCTCATACTTTTGTTTTTTGTGTTCTCTCATTCTCTTTCCTTTTTAACATTGACTCTTAATTTAGTTCCACACAGATTCATATTGTCCCTTGAGCAGTGGAGGATAAATATGATAATATCAATATTTGTTTGCCAAGCTTTGAAATGGCTTGTTATTAATTTATTACTCCTACCATTTTTTTTATACCAGCTCTGTCTGTCTGTCTGTCTCTTTTATCTCTGATCTTATTTTCTTTATTCATTGATCAGATGAGCCATGTATTTATAGAGTAGACTTGGACTTGTTTAGTCTATTAATAAAGCATGCACAGAAATCTTTCTTTTTGATCTCTCCAAAGAGAGATTGCTTGATCTCTCTGCAAAGAGATCGCTCACCAATGCTTTTAGTAGAATAAAGATAGATGCACTGTTGCATGTTGGTTTCTCTGTAGCAGAATCTCTGTGTAACCAGATCTATATATAGTATGATCACTACACAGCATGACCACAGTGTTTTGTGATTACGGTGCGTTGAATTGGTTATTTGTTCATTTTCAGCATGTCAACTCTTATTTGGTTATTTTATGCTGAAGTTAGTTTAACAGTTATGCTTGATTGGGTGATTGCTTTTAATGGCATATCAACCTGTCTGGAGCTATTTTATGCCTAGAGGTAAGGGAATAGAGCTCTACTTTTCATTTTTTGTACAGTTGTTTCTTAAGATGTGGTTTTTGCGCATGATCTTATCAACTACAAATAATTTTTAAACAGATTTATTTGTCCTAGAGATGGTATCCTAAAACTCCAAGTCAGGGTGGATTTTGGAGTAAATGGCAATGAATAGGTACTCCACTCTCCCCTGATCTCTGGAAGTCTCACTATGATGCAGTTTAGTGGGATATCCTGGACAATTCTTTTTTTAAAGAGGTCCTTCCTCTCTGCAGGAGTAAAGTCAAAGGAAAAGGCATAATCAGTCATGAATCTCTTGACTAAAAGATACAGTAGACTAAGATCAGTTTTGGTTTCTTTGTTTTAATGGCATCTCAACCTTTATAGGTTATTTAATGCTAAAGTTAGGAGAGTCCTCATGGTGCAATTGCTATAGTGCTGGACAGCAGCCTCGAGGTGAGCGAGTTTGAACTCCAGTCATGTTATTACATTTACTTTCTGACAAATACTCTTGGAAAAGGTATGAACCCACTTAATCCCCCAATTCTGGATTAAATAGTACCACTACCATCCTTCTACAAGGATGGCTTTGGCATTAAATAAGCAATGAAAGTTGATATGCCTTTAAAAAAAGAAACAAAACCTAATGTCAAAGCCATCCTTGTAGAATGTCTGTAGTGGTTCTATTTAACCCATAGCTAGGTGGGTAAGAGAGTTCATACCTTTCCCAAGGGTATTAGTCTGAAAGTGAATGTAACAGTGCAACTGGAAGTTGAACTATGATGTCACTATCCAGCATGTTAACCACTGTACCATGGGGAATCCTCCAGTAAGCTAAGAAGTTGACATGATTGATATAAAGAGATGTAAATTAAAAAGTCTATAAAAAAAAGTCATAGGTCTGTTGAATCATTTTCCAATGTTTATGATACTCTTACTTTTGTGGATACTGTAATATCCTAACTAACAAAAGGGAAATAACCCCTGATGCCACAGGGGTTACGGCCCCTACTACATCCGGGGGATTTGGTCAATAAAGGAATATACCAGGCATAGCAGCAGATGTTCGTTTTCCCTCTGTCTTTAATCATCATCCATCTTATCGATTCATCTTGGTAACAGTCCATACCTAGCAAGTATCCATTACCTCAGATATAAAGACTTTACGGATACCTTCAAGAAGAAATATGATTGTTATGATATCATCTGAATAATGGTCTTAAAACGGAAATAAACTTGATTTGAATTTGATGTATGCCTTTACTACTCCCGGCCAAACTTATGGAATCAACTCACTTAGAGGATGTTCACTGTGGTTTTTGATTTTGCAGTAAATAAACTAAAAACAGACAAGATGCAAAATATTTTTTAATTAATAGCTGAACATTCGGGTTTCATAAAATATATGATGAGGTTCCAGTTCTGGAGATTTAGAGAGGTTGGAGTACTCCTTTATTGCCATTACTCTGTGTCAAATTGATCGGTTGAAAAATGATTTGTTTAAAACAGGACTAGGTGCCAAAAAACCCTCTTGAAAACAACTATGCAAAACATGTAAATATGAATGTGATTACTTAACCTCTAATCATAACATAATCCTAGGTAGGTTGACATACTGTAAAAAATCAATCAATCAATCATGGCTAAATGCAGACAACTGAACCTCTTCTTCATGTCTTTGTTACTGTTAGTACAATGTTTTGGTTGATCTTTTCCATAGTCTTTCTAAAGTTTACTGTCTGTATGTTGTAGAACCATGTCTGTCATCTAGCAAAGACAGGCAACTCATTGGTTGATAAACATATTGAATTATTCTCTGGTCACAAATCACTTGATGATGACTAAACAGCTTCATGGTTTGTTTTGTTTTCTTTCAAATAGTATCTTTCTTTGCACATTGTATTATGAAATTTTTTCTTTCATAGACGTTTAAAATAAGTATTTAGGTTTTTTCTTTTTTAAAAGAGTATATTTTGCGTTTATTTTTCTTTGCTGGTCATATTTCTTGTTTTCTTATAAAAGAAAATGTAATTTTCTCTAAAAGATATTTTAATATATTTATTGTTTTTTTTTTATGATTTATTTTCTTTTGACAGGATTTCTTTTTCTTTTCCTGTCCTGCTGATTCTTCTTTATTTCTAGTTCTTTATATGTTTTCATTAATTCTCAAAATTCTCAGTGTTTTTTTAATGAAAATTCTTTCTTTTTAGTTTTTCTTTCATCATTATTTTCATTTTCTCTTTTAGAATTTTCTATGTTCTTTATCTTATTTCCTTTGGTCTATTTATGTTTCTTTGTGTTTTTTTTTTGTTTTGTCATTTCTGATTTTTCTTTCATTCTTTTCCTTTGCTATCTCTTTAAAATGTCTTTCTTTCTTTTTCTTTTCTTTCTATCTTTCTTTTCCTTTTTTCATTTTTTCTCTTATATTTTATATTTTCACTCTTAATTTTGTTTTCCTTTCTGCATTTCAAAATTTCTTTCTATTTTCATTTATTGCTGACTTGATCCTTTTTGTTTTCTTACTTCCTTCCTTCTTTCTTTTTTCTTCTTTAATTTTCTTTCTTTCTTTCTTTCTTTCGGGATTATTTCTTGATTGACTTCTAGCTTATTTCCTTTCCTCCTCCTTCTCTTTCTTTGCTCCTTTCTTTTTTACTTTTTTGTTTTCTTTTTTCTTGCTTACTCTTTTCTTTCTTTCTTTCTTTCTTTCTTTCTTTCTTTCTTTCTTTCTTTCACATACAACCGTTACACCCAATTTCTAATCTTGTTCATTTCTCTCTTTATTTCTTCTTTCTTTAATTCTCATGATACAACATCAATTTTCCATTTCCTGTTTGTTCTCTTGGAATTTGTTTTGCCCTCATTCCTCAACTCTTAATTACTTCTACAGCAACAAGATTTCTCATTAACCTGCAGCAACTAATTAGTAAATTATCAAAAGTAAAACTGATCAAGTGACACTTCTTTTGATGCAAAAGGATGTTTCCTTGTCACTCTCAGTTCCTGTAGCTTTCAACTCTACAAAAGTACCTTCAGGCACATAATCAATTCATTAATTACCAATGCTAAGTAACATTTTAAATATTCACTGCAAAAAGAGATGGGCATCTGAAAATACCTGATGCCATAAACAAAAGAACATTTTTTAATCAAAACTCTGGCAACTGGCACTTTGTTGCAAAATGGTTGATCTAGTAAAATTTAATATGATAAAATTGATACACTGTCATTTGTTGGTTTCCTATTGTTTTGAACAGAAAAAATTATTTGGATCCATCAAAAGTATTTGTGTCTTCAGTACAACACTTAACTGTACCCAGTAGGGAGGTTCCACCTCTGGTGGGGGGATAGAGTACCTCTTCATTGTCATTACTCCTAGATCCAATCTGACTCAGAGTGGTAGTACATTATCGCCTATAAAGAAGTAATATCTTATAAAAAATTAATTGTCTTCTAAATCAAAGATCTCTCTCTGTCTCTCATTAGTCTAATTATCTGGCATGGTTGGCAGGGCACTACTCGTGTAGCATATCTTTAATAAGAACAACCTGATAAAACGCATCCCTCTCCGGGCTGGTTTGAATTCAGAGTTTCATTTTATTTGACTAGTTGCCTAACCAAGACTAAAGAACCAAGTCTGCCTTACTATTTACTCCCAGGTTGTGGGAAGAACAGATGAATTCATACCTTTCCTAAGGGCATTAGTACAAAGTGAAATGCAAACAGCCTTGTCCAGGGTTTGTACTTGTAACTGCTACTATTTTCTATGATGCCACCAAGCTAAAGATACTAGGACTTTATCAATTCTTGAAGAAAATCATACAATCAAAATGGATATCATTAGGTGATATTATTCATTACTCAACCGCTCATTAGCCTAGTGGTTTGGGAGTTCGCCCATGGTCCGGGAGACCTGGGTTCAATCCCAGGTTGCATCATACTGCTGACTTTAAAAATGGTACTTGATACCTCCTTGCTTAACACTCAGCAATATAAGGTATGTATTGAGGGTAAAATGGGGCAATTCAGGGAAAGGAGTAGCGTCCTCCTCTACACCTTGGTGTAGTAGCTATTGAAAAGGGAGCCTTCTGATCACCCTCAACTACGGTTGCCAACTTTACTTTACTTATTTATTACTTAACTGTACAGTATGCAAACTTTGATATCATAAATATGAATATGTATCATTCCAAAAATAATTAGACCACTTTACAAAATTCTTTTTAGTGAGTATATTTTCAAACTAAACTTGAATCTTTTTTTTTACAGTTTCAGTGCTGTAGAGTTTGATTATCATCATCATCATCATATCGCGCTGGTAGCACGGATATCCCTGACCCTCTCTCGCCACTCCTCCCTATCGTTCATCGCCTTAGGTAGGTCTTCAGGACAACATCCTGTATCCTCACATAGCTGCTGAATGTACATTCGAGCTGGTCCTGCTTTTGCGCGGCCATGTGTGGGGATCCATAAGAGTACATCTCTTATGATTTCATCTCTGCTTCTCCAGCAGTGTCCTGCATGTCTGGTTCTTCTAACTTGAATAGTTTTCGTGATAGGGGGCAGGTGTCCGTACAGTTGGTGTCTTGTGGGGTGCTGCTGCCAGGACTTGTTCAGGATTGCACGCAGCATTCTTGTGTAATTGCCATCCAGTTTCTTCTCCAGCCGTTTTGTTAGCGTCCATGTAGTGCATCCATATAGCAGTATCGATGTGACCGCTGCCTGGAAGAAACTGCGTTTCATTTTATCAGTTAGGTCTGATTTCCATATAATCGATAGCCTATTGATAGCTGTCCATGTTTTCGTTAGCCTCGTTTCGATGTCTTTTTCGGTTGATTCGACGCTGCTTCCTATGTACGTGAATTTGTCAACTAGTTTAAGTGGGGTTCCTTCTAGAGTGGAGATGTCCCCCGTTTGGTTATAGCACATATATTCCGTTTTGTGTGCATTAACATAGAGGCCTATGCTTGCTGCTGCTCGTTCCAAACTATGCAGAAGAGTTTCGGCTTGGTCAGGTGTATTTGCCAGTATCGCTATGTCATCGGCTTAGTCGGCGTCGGTAATTGTTGTTGCGGGGTATCTTTTGCTTCTTTTCTTCGTCAGTTCGATGCCATTCTCTTTGATTTTGTCAATCGATGTTCTAAGTACGTAGTCTAGACAAATGATAAAGAGGTACGGGGCCAGCGTGTCCCCTTGTAGTACTCCTGCTACAATGTCAAAGTATTCCGTGTCTCCATCCGGTGATCGTACTTTTACTTTAGTGTTTCTATAGAGAATCGTTATTGCCGCTACGGTTTCTTTAGGTATGCCGTACGCTAGTAGGATTTGTTCCATCTTTCCTCTGTGAATGGAGTCGAAAGCCTTGGTAAAATCGACAAATATTAATGTCGCTTGTAGGTTCTTTGCCCGTACACCTTCGAGGATTCTGCGGATGGTTAATATTTGTGAGGTCGTGGATCTATTTCTTCGGAAGCCATTTTGGTTTTTTCTAAGTATGATGTCGATTTTGGGTTCCATTCGGTTTCGTAGTAGGGCATTGTAGATTTTGGCAGCTATGGATGTAAGTGTTATGCCTCGGTAGTTTTTGGCTAATCCGAGGTCCCCCTTTTTAGGGAAGGGGAGTATGCATCCCTTCATCCATCTATCTATCGGATTTTGATTGTATACTGCGTTGCAGTGTTGGAGCAGTATGTCGTCGAATTGTCTGGTCTTCCATTCTTCCGGGGGAATTTCGTCCAGCCCTGCAGCTTTCCAATTTTTAATTTTTTTGAGAACCGAGTCGAGTTCTTCTTGTGTGAACGGTCCTAGTTTAATGTCTAATTGTTTGCTAATTATTCTGGTGATTGGTTCATGCATTATTTTTGGTGGGTTTCCAAGTAAGTTTTCGAAGTGCTGTTTCCACAGTTTTATTCTTTCTTGTTGGTTTGCTGCTTTAAGTTTTGCTTTGGCTGTGTTCTTTCTTCTGCTCACTTCGTTTATTGTTTGCCAGGCTATTCTAGATTGTCTATCTTCCACCGAGTCTCTAATCTTATCTATCTGATTTTGAATGTATTCTGTCTGTTCCTTTATATATATGCCTGCTAATTGATATTGTGCCGTTTTTAGTTTTAAGGCATTTGTGTTTGTTGGGTTTTTTCGATAGTTTTTGGAGGCTGTTTTCACTAGTGCACGTTTTTCTCTCACCGCTAAAGTTTCCCATGGGACTCTATATTTAGTTTTAAGTTTTGTTGGAATGTATTTTGCTGCTGCCTCGAGGTGTGCATTGACGAAGTTTTCATATTCGTCGTTTGGTGTACTTTTTTCTGTCTTTTCTTGTAGTGTTTTGAATCTGTTTCTTAATTCTAATAAATACTAAACTTTGCTTTTATATTTAAATTTTCTTCATTATCCCAATATATGATAGTTCAATGCTAAATAGAATGTTATTTGTCAATTTTAGGTGCGGGAGATTTTTATTTTTTTATTTATATACATATATATATTTACTCAACCCCTATCCCTTGGGCAGGATGTGACACAGTGTCAATTTTTAAGCAGAGTACAGCTGGTTTGAATTCAGATATTTCCTTCCTCTAGACTGGTTGCCTCACCAAAGCTAAAGAATCCAGTCTTCCCTTCTGTCTACTCATAGCTGGGAGGAAAGCAGTTGGATTCATGCCTTTCCCAAAAGCATTTGTGCAAAGTGAAATGCAAACAGTTTAGTCAGGATTTGACATTGAGTCACCGATTCCATTTCCTATGGTGATAACTATTACACTTTGTTTGTCACCCAAAATTTATATATCATATTTGCACTAAAGGAACACTTGAATTATATTTAGCTATTTATATTAATAAACATTTAAAGTAAGATATGTTTCAGTCATTTTGTTGCCACTTCTTTCAATTTTCAGCAGATATATTTTCCAGTAAAAAATGACTGTTAAAAAAAAATTATATTAAAACCTTTAAATCATTAACAATTTTCATGATAAACCGTTTAAATATAATGAATTGTTGTTAGAACAATAAAAACTATGGAAAATGGGTGTCTTGTTGTTATTGAGACCATTCTTAGTGAGTCTGATTTTCACTGCCATTCAATAAAACTAAACAAATGATAACTTCAATTGCTGTATTTTGAATGAAATAAGATTTATTTGGTAAGCAATATATACATTGCTTCTTAGGAACACATGTCACTGATATATGTATATATATATATATATATATATATAGATATAGGTCCATTTATTGTAAGTACTTTCATTTATAGCAATGAGACAAAGCAAAAAGTGAATCCTTACTTAATTTTACCTTCAAGAATTAAGGTTATTTCATTTTCATTTCTTTTTCTTATTTTTTCTATTTATTTTCCTCACCTTTTTTTCTCTTTTCACTCTTTTCAAATTTGTAGAGCCACAAAAAATACATATTATTCTCAGAAGATGCAGCGTAGCATGAAGTATTTAATATTTTATCAATACAATGTATGTGCAAATATTGCTATGATTTTTTGATGGCAAGTGTAAACTAGACTTTTATATTACAAAACTGTCATTACTGGGTGTTACTTGAATTAAATATGATGAAAGAAAATCAAACTTTTCTGAAGGCTATCAGTAAAAAGAGAAAAGAAAAAAATTTCCACATTACGAGGAATTGTATCTCTCACCCTCATGTCTATTTTTAAAGGGGGTGGATTGATTATACTTATGACCCTTGGATCTTCTATGTGCTCATCTCTTCAGAACCCGATTTTCTGTCTTTCTTCATGGAAAAGCTGTCAAATGAAATTGATATTAATTACAATGTATTTGATATCAGATCATTGATAAAACAGTAGAATTAAAATAATGCCTTTATTTTATGATTTTTGTTTTTGTTCTTATCAATTCTTTTGAAGCTTGTCATCAGTTCACATGTGATTTAGAGACACTTAGAATATTAATATTCTCTCTCATTAATATTGTTATTCAGTCATGACAGTTTCTTGTTTAATTTTGGTAATTCTTTTGAGATTTTTGTTTGTTTTTCATCTTTAAATTTTTTTCTCGCTATTGATTTTATAATTCAATTTTTTTCCTGATTTAAAATAATTGTGTGTAAAATATTTATCATCTTTATTTTGGATGGAGTTTGATATTTTTTATTATCAAGATATATTTTATTTTTTCTCGTTATTTTTTTTTAATTGAAATAACACACATTTTTCCTGATATTTTCTAATTAAAGTTTATTTTTAGTTTTTCATTTTTCACTCAAAATCATCCTTTTTATTATTTTTACTACTTCTATCCCATAATAACTTTTACATTTTTTATCCAGTTATGTAATTACTTTTCTCATTTTTTTATTTTCTGGATTTTTGTTGATCTTTCTATTACTTTTTGTTTTTAAAAATTTATTACTTCGAAATTCTTTTCCTGATTTAAAACAAAAAATTGGAATAATAAGTATTTATCATCTTTATTGTTAGGGATTAAAAGAAAGGGTGATGTACATATATATATATATATGTTGAAATGATAGATTGTGGTGAATCTGACAAGATGATAGAAATATGTGGAAAGTTGGATAAATCAAACACTTAAAATCAATTTAGAGGCATGATATTTTGTTCTTTTATTTCATTTTTAAGAACTTTCTAAAGCTGAGAAAGTTCTTAAAAATGAAATAAAAGAATGAGATATCTCGCCTTCTAAACCGATTTTAAGTGTTTGATTTATCCAACTTTACACAAATTTCTATCATATATATATATATATATATATATATATATATATATATATATATATATATATATATATATTTTATCTAAGCTTTTTTTTTATTTTAAGTGATAAAATAATAGAAATGAGAAGAGAATTTTGAAAATAAGAATAAAATGTTACAGATAAAAATATGAAGAAAAACTGTATAATGTTTGAATAAAGTGATTAATATTTTCTACTGAATTAAGTGCCTTGTGTGTATGTGTGTGTGTGTGTGTGTGTGTGTGTGGTGTGTGTGTGTGTTTGCATGCATATTTGTGTGTATATGCTTGTGAATATGTTGGTCTCATGTACATAAGGTTGGATCAGAAAGCCTATCGATAGCTAAATTTTTATTTGAAAATTAAATACCTTTTTCATCATTAGACAATGGACATTGATATACCAACAAATACTTTCTTGTAGTATTGTATCCTATTATGGCAACCATCAATTTCTGAAGACTCTTTTCTAAATGCCACAAACAAAATCAACACCAATGTTTAATCCTTTTTGCATCATCTAACCTTAACATTAAGAAAATTACTGCTTGTCAATATCTTTACATTTTTTAATGAAAATTACATATCTAGTTTTTTATTGCTCATGTGCTTCCTTTGTGTATTTTTATAGCCATTTTTAGGCTCTGGGATACCATTCTGAGTGTACAATCTACAATTGGTAAAACCTTGAACCTTATCTTTGACAGGTTTTTCAGTTTTCTGGCAAGATCCAAGTGTTTGTCAATCTTTTTGCTTTCTTTTATTTTCACTCTGTGGCCTGATTGAACAGCAAAATCCATTTGATGACAAATTCTCTTTCTTTTTGTTAATTGATACTTGGTTTGGTCTTCAGGCCAAGATTAAAGGATTTATTTGTATCTTAAAATCCCAGAGAATTTTATGGATCTCATTCTCTAAGACTGATTCTGGTTTGTGCATATACCATTTAGTAAGGAGTTAACTGAAACTGATATAAATTGGTAGCTGTCAAGTTTTAAGTGGAATTCTTATAAATGCATATCAACTAAAGTGCTTAAAAATCAATTTGTTCTGTTATAACTAAAAACCTGATAATAACCATAATAAAAAAGTTCTTTTCTTTTTATTATACCATTTGCTTTTAGAACCTTTCAGTTGGTAATGTTCTTTTTCCATTGCCATTCATTTTTACAATCTCACTGAACATTCTAAACTTACCTCACTTTGTTTCTAAAAAATACTTAAAGGTGTTTGATGAAAGCAAAATTCTTTATCAAGAAAGATATGCTGGTAGTGTCACACTTACCAGCATGGAAAATGAAAAAAACAAAGTTCTTATTCTGACTGAGGCTGTTTACCTTCAATTAGCACTAATGTCCTTCAGAAAGGAACGAATCCATCTCTTCTTCCTTCAGCTTTGGGTAAAATAGAAGAGAAAAATTAGTTCTCGGAACATTAGGGGAAGAACTTGAGTTTAGTAATTAATAACTAATTTTTGATTTATAAATAAAACTTTGATTTAAAAAAAAATTAACTCTTTCTAAAAAATGGTGGGAGTGTACTTATATATATATATAGAGAGAGAAGAGATGAGAATAAACAAATTTTTTAAAAACATTTCATAAATCAAACAAAAAGTGCTCAAATCCTAGCCAGCAGAACAGCATAAAAGCTAAAAGAAATTAAAATCTCACCTTTTTTTATGGTCTCTTAATGATAAGTTTCATGTATCAACTAAAGAATAGACAATACAATCATCAGAAACTCTAGGTAACTAAACTATAATGAAAAGGTGAAATTTTAATTTCTTTTATGTATAAACATTGGGTTGAGTTGTAAATAATTTCTGTTTTAGTAAAATACAATTTATTTACGAATAATTTAACAATGAATTAATTTCAATCAATAGTATATTTGCCATTATTTTGAATTACCTCTTGACATTTATCAGGTAGCTTCTCAAGTAATATTCAGTAGGTTTTGAGCTCAAGAAGTCTTCCACAAATGTTTTCACTTCATCTTGAGAAAATTTTTGTCATTCAAAACATTTAGTAAAAAATGAAAAAGATGAAAATCCCTTTGTGCAAGGTCTTCTGAATATAGTAGATTGAATAGAACAGACCAGTCTAAATCTGGTAATTTTCCTGTATGAGTCTTGCCGAATATGTCCTTTCATTATCACAGCATTTCTTCTGTTGATGAGTACAGAACATTTTCTTAGAAAACTTTTATGTACACATTACAACTGCTGAAAGAATAAATCTTCATTGAGTGTCTGAGTGCAGTTTAAAAACTCAAAATGAATTATACCATGGTTATCCCATTATACACATGATGTAACTTTTCTTCTATGAAGCTCTGCCTTTAAGGTAGACTTTGGAGATTCATCCTTGATAATCCACTACTTTTTGCATTGAATATTGTCATAAAAGATCCATTTTTCATCACCTATGATTTTATTCTTGAGAAACCGATCATTTCTTTACCTTGAAAGAATTGTCACTATGGATATGTGATTTTTCTTATTCTTCTCAGTAAGATTATGAGGAACGCAAACACCAAGGTTGCTCACTTTTCCTATCTTTTTTCAGATTGAGAATTGAGATGCACTGAGTTCAAGAAGTAATTTTTGAGTACTTTTGTGACGATTACAGTCCACTAATTCTCTTTAAGGATCTTGATCAAATTCTGATAAGTGTCCTTGGTGTGGGATCATCACTCAATGATGTATCACCAGAAGAAAACTTTGAAAACCAGTTTAGCAGTCAGTAATGACACATTGGCCATAAATACAAAAAATATTGTTTGCTGCTTCAGTGGTGTTTTTATTATTGTAAAACTCCCTCAACATTATGAGCTCAATATGCATTTTCAGTTTTCAGTCTTTTTAGGGGCATGAAATCATTGATTAAATTATGATGTGTACTTTTTCACTACTGAAATAAGAATAATTAATAAAGGTGTTTTTTAATCAGGTAATTCCCGGTTGAATTTAAAACATTTTAAATTTGAAATGTGGAATTACAACTTCTTTTTAAAAAAACAGTAATTTTTATGATTAAACCCAATATATATATATATATATATATATATATATATATATATATATATATATATATATATTTA
>OY757918.1:63176902-63374402 GCA_963585895.1 Sepioteuthis lessoniana
TATATATATATATATATATATATATATCTTTTATATAAAGATAAAAGAAAAATTTCACTTTCTTGGTATCATTATAAATTTATTTCAGGCTCCTACAAATTCTTTTAAGTTTAACTTATAAGCTTTATAAAAACCGTCTTTGGGTGAGATATTTAAAATCATAATTAGATGTTATCATATTATTCTAGCAAGAATGGTATTTGAAAAAAAAATTATTTTTTTATTTTTATCTTCAAATTTCAATTACAAAATTTTTTAAAGATAAATAACTTGAATTCTTACAATATTTCAGATAACAAAAATTAAGTTTTACATTTTAATCATTTTTCCTTATATTTTTTTAATATTGATAAAACTTAATAGTCTCAATAAAAGTAGAGTATAAATTTTATCTATAGATTTTTAAAATGTTATGTACCAAGAATTATTTGTTCTGGGATTGGTTTTTTAATCTTTCAATGTTCCGTAGTATGTAAATTAGAGATAACGGTATTTTTTCAAATATATATATATATATATATATATATATATATATATATATATATAAAAAATATCTTCAACTTTTATTGATTTTTTAATAAATAGATAAAATAAATCATTTTAATTTCAAAAGATAAAAAATTAAAAAATAGATAATTCTTTTCAAATTCCATTCTCGCCAGAAGTAATATAATAACATCTAATTATAATTTCAAACTTCTCATCTGAAGAGAGTTTTTACAAAGCTTATAAACTGGACTTATAAGAATTTGTAGGAACCTGAAATAAATTTATAATGATACCAAGAAAGTGAATTTTTTTCTTTTATCTTTATATAAAAGATTTTTATGGTCTACACGTTGAGTGTTGATATATTGTTTATTCCAAATTAATTATGCATCAATAGCTGTAAGAATTGAGCACTTAAATTGGATACTCTTACCCCTTGGATTTCATCCTTGGCTCACTTAATATATATATATATATATATATATATATATATATATATATATATATATATATTCCTTTTGTGCATAACAATGTATAGATACATGTGTCTAGTTATATATAATAGACCATTATGTCTATAGATTAAAAATTAAAAAGTAGAAAAACAGTAGTTGTGGGTGAAAGGTGATTAAGTTTTAAATGAATGTAGTGAAAGTAAACAGATATAATATTTAATGTAGAAAAGGAAAAAAATTGAAACAGGGGCTGGACTTTTTTGATTCGTAGACATATCAATCGGCATATCAATTGACATATCAATTGACATAGGTTTGATTTTTGATTTAAAAATAATTAGTTATTTAAGTATGATATGTTGACTTGTTTCCTCTTCCTTTTCCCTCTCTCTTCTCTTTCCCTACATTCTACTTTCTCCTCTCACTTCTATTTCCTTTCTCTCACATTCTTTCATTCTTTTCTTTCTTTTCTTTTCGTCCTTCTTTCTCCTTTTAATTCATTATGTCTTTCGATGATTCTATTTGTTCTACATCATTATCTTAAAGTCACGTGACATATTGTTAAATATGAATGCTGATTTACTGATTATACGGTTACCTCTTTCTCTGTATATATAGTTTTCCTCTTCTTTTGTATTTCAATTGGATATCATCCTTTCAAAGTCCTGATAATGGTTCATCAGAAACAAAACTTTATAACATTGACTTTCTTTTACATTAAATTCTTTTCTTTGGATTACTTTGTTTTTCAATTTTTCTCTATATTGTTGTATTAATTTCCATTATTTACTTATATATATATATATATATATATATATATATATATATATATATATATATACATAAATATGTACATAGATAAGATTGTATAAATACGTTGATATCTATAAGCAAAGCACATATCCAACAATCTAAAAATGTAAATAAGAGTGCATGAATATGTATGTGTTTTTGAAGTTTGTTTATATTATATATATATATATATATATATACAGACAGTATGACATGGAAATCAAAAGCATGTATTTGCAGTTCTTTATATTACTGATATGAAATGTATCCTAAATATCAAGCATTTTGTTCCATATATACTGCAACGTTTAAACACTGTAGATACACACACACACACACACACACACACACACAAAAATGAGATACACACATACATATATATTTATATATATATATATATATATATAAAGATGTATATGCATTTTTATATAGATATGTTTATGAGCATATATATATATATATATATAGACACACACACACACATGCGCATATGTATGTACATATATATATATATATATGGATACAGACACATGGATGCACACTTACATACACCTATTTAGATGAATGTATATATATATATATATATATATATATATATATATATATATATATATATATATATATATGCACACTAAATACACACATCTATTGAGACCATATATATATATATATATATATACCGGACTTATTAAATGTAATCATGAATGTGTGTGTGTGTGTGTCCAAAGAGGCGTGTACATAAAAGAAAGAAAAAAGGATGTCTTCAATGTAGCTAATTTTCCCTAATTAAATCAGGTTTTGTACTAAATTCACACTTTGATCGCAACATTCATTTCCCGAATATGAATGATAAACATGACTAAATGGATATAAGTAAAGTGCACAGTAATGCCGTCGGATCTTTTAGAATAGAACAAAACCTATCAAATTAGTTATCTTTTTTACCTATCAATCTCAGTCTGTTGTCTTCCTCCCATCTTTTCCCATATCCTCACACACACATACTCTTTCCCTCTTCCTCTCCCTTTCCCTCTCTCAATCTCTAAACATGTTCAGTGTCTAAGATTGTAGTGCATTTGCTCTTGGTGCCAGTTGTCTGTCCAACTAAAATGCTCGAATTTGATTGCCGATATTAAAGTGAAGTAGGTTTCTTTGAAGAGTGACGCTAAAGATGCCATCACTTGTGAGAGATGATAGTTGACGAAATAGTTAGTGCTTATAAAATTTGCTATGCTGTCATAATCTCTCTATTCCAGTGTCTTCATCACTATACCTCTTATATGAGGGTTGGCTGAAAAGTTCATAGGCTGACTAAGATACTCACATAGAAATGAGGTTTATTTTTCCACTCAGTTTCCCTTGTAATCCATATATTTTTCCATTGGTGTTGCAGTGCTTTGATCCTATTTGTCAAAAAGTCATCATCAACAGCAGATATGATGTCATATGAACTTTTCTACCCACACTCGTACATAGTATTACATTCTGTATTACTTTTACACCTTGGTTTAAGTTCTTCATTTGAAAATATGTATTTTAAAGAAAAGTATGCGGTGAAGGATGTGCATTTGTTTTATATATCTAAGTTTATTTTATTTGTTTGATGGCAATTCTATGAAACCTCTTTTGGAAAATAAATTATTTTTAAAGCAACCTTTCAGCAGAAGCTTTTGATCATGTTTATTACTGTCTGTTTTTATACAACAGTTTATATACATACATACATATATATATATATATATATATATAGAGAGAGAGAGAGAGAGAGAGCAAGAGAGCAAGAAGAGAGAGTGTATTTGATTGAGAAGAGAAAAGGGAAAAAGATTAAAAACAGTGTACTGGTTCTATAAAAAGATTAACTTTCACAAGGAGAGAGAGAGAGAGAGAGAGAGAGAGAGAGAGAGAGAGAGAGAGAGAGAGAGAGAGAGAGGAGGTAAAAGCAAGTGGAATTGAATTAATGAAAAGTAAAGATGGTGTGCAGATTTTTGAAAAGAGAGATTTTGTAAAATAGATTATTTTTTGAAATTTTCTATGTTGGAGAACCAGCCTTTAAGCCCAAGTCTTTGATTATGTCTGTTGCTGCCTGATTTCATACTTTAGATTCTACCCCCGCTACATACAAATCATAAAAAGAAAGAAAGAAAGAAAGAAAGAAGAGCTAACAAAATTGAATTGATGAAAATAAAGAAAGACTGAAGAACAGTGTGCAAATTCTTTGAGAAGACAGAAAATAGAACTGAAAAGAACAACAGTAATTGAGATAAGTAAATAAGAAAGGATAAAAAAGAGTGTGTAGATTTTTTTGAAAAGACAAATCTTGGAAAATAAATTATTTTCTTAAATTTCAATGTAGAAAACCAGCCTTTAACCACTTTGATCATGTATATCATTGACTGTTTTCACACACACACACACACACACACACACACACACACACACACACACACACACACACACACACACACACACACACACACACACACACACACATCTGTGCACATATACACACATCCTCATATGGACATTTATAAAGAGAGAAAGGAAGAAACAGAGAGAGGAGTAAGTTTAACTAAGATGAAGAAAAGAAAGAAACCTATTAAAAGACAGTGTGCAGATCTTTTGTGAAGATAAACTTATACAAGAAGAGAGAGAGGTGGGGAGGGAGATAGAAATTATGGGTGGATTATCTGCAACTAAAAAAATTAGTATTTGCAAAAGAAGAGCAAATATACTGGGAACAATGAAGTTCTGTCTGACACAAACGCAGCTTTTCTGGCTGGAGTCCAAAGGAATTGTGTGAATGTCAGAAGATAATGAAAGAAACAATTGTACAATTGTAAATATGATATGATATTATATTCATATAAATAACAAAAATTACAAAAACAAACAAGGTAACACACAACCATAGCTTAATGGTTGGAGCATGTGATCATGTAATTATTTTTGATAATGTTTTTTTTTGGTTGGTGGGTGGAAAGTGTCATTGCATTTGCATATTTATTTTTTGTCTGTAATACTAAAGGGAGATAACAATTAAATTCAAATTATAGAGTAGACTCACGAACTTACTTATTTTCAAAAACATTAAGAGTGACTAATAGGTTTACTGGCTTCTAATAGAGTGTGCAACAAAAATATCTCCCACATTTTAAACTGTCACCTGTATGGTGCAAGTAAACTTAGGCAAGTGGTAATGGTAGCTTCATCTTGCCAATGTCTTACCATTTTCTTTCAGATAATCTAAATGGAGCTACTACTGCTATTTGCTTAATTCACTTTCACTACACAGGTGACAGTTTAAAATGTGAGAGATATTTCTGCCACACCCTGTATAATATGAATACCAACAATTACTAAAACAAACATGCATACTTACAACCTTATTGATTGATTGATTGATTTTTGCACATTTTGGGTTATTCTATGTCTTCAGGTTAGGGAATCATGTTCATTGTGCGTTCATATTTACATTTTTTGTGTAGTTGTTTCTTAAGAGGTTTTTTTCTTGTACGTGGTCCTATTGAATATGAACAATTTTGAAATGGCAGATCAATTTGACTCAATAGATGGAATCCTGACAGGTACAACTACTTCTGGTAAGAGTGGGAGTAATAGCAATGAAGGGGTACTCCCAACTCCTCAGATCTCCAGAAGTGGATCCTCACCATTTGATTCATTTTAGTCATACTCAGAACACTCCTTTCTTGAGAGGAGAATGTTCTTAACCCTCATCAGGGGATATAGTTTGTGTATTCTAAGCCCCAGAAAAAGGGGGAAGCTGTAGTCTTAATTTTGTGCTTAAAGAATGTAGATATGTATTACTATAACAATATTTTTTTTTAATTATCATTTTTCATATTGTTTTATATTTTTCAAGTCATGTGTATTTTATGTTCCTTTTGTCTGTAATGCTTAAAGAAGATACTTATTGAATTCTAATTGTGAATAAGCATCCCTTATTTGCAAAGGTTTAAAGAATGATACAATGGGTTACTGAGTTCTTCCAATATGAATGACAACAAATTCTTGAAAGAAAAATTATTTGCAGTAGTATGGAACTTTTCAATGGACGGTTGACATTGTTGGTTTCATGAAAAAACTCAGAAGAAGGCTGGAGGGTACATGTCTGAAACGTTTTGAACAAAGAATGACATCATCAAGTAAAACAGTCCATCCAACATAGAAAGGATAACAAATACTAAAACAAATGTGTACACTCCAACTTTAGTTTGGGACTAAGAGCATGTAATATCAATCTGTGAGATCTAATGTTTGTCAGAACAACCTATTTAATACAGACAATTCAGGTTTTGATTCTGAGCAAGGTGGAAAAGTTTCTTGTCTTATCAATCAGCCTTTTAAATCTGTGAGTATTACAGGTGTAATTGTATGTGGTGCCTTCAATAAGTTTCCAGACTTTTTTTGTATGGGCATTTAAAATTGTTGTAGACTCTTGAAAATTCAGTACATTATTGCTATACAGCTTATGAGATGACTGACCAATTTTTATGATTTCATGTTCAAATGAACAGCTACAGCAGCAATTAGAATACACCCTACTAAAGCCTGATTGTCACAGCAGGGGAATTTCAAAAATGCAAACTGGACATGAAGACATTTTAGAAGAATGATATGCAATAAAATTGTGTTTTAAACTTGGAAAAAATGCCACAGAAACGTATGGAATGCTTCAGACTGCTTTTCAACCATCTTGCATGAATGGAGCATCAGTTTTTGAGTGGCATAAGAGATTCAAGGAAAGCAGGGAGTCTGTGAGGGATGATGAGAGGTGTGGGATATACACCAGAGTTGATTGGCCAAAGAGTTAGGGTTAGGGTTAGGGTTACTATGTTGAGGTTTTAAGGGAGTTCAGTAAGAGATTCCATCGGAAGAGGCCAGCACTCTTCAAATCGGGTCAGTGGCATTTCTACCAGGACAATGCACCAGTCCACAACTCTGTCCTAGTCACAGACTATTTGACCAAGATAGGCATCAAGACAGTTCCTCACCCTCCCTATAGTCCAGACCTTTCTCCCTGTGACTTTTACTTATTCCCTAAGCTCAGAGGCTGTCATTATGAGACAATTGAGGAGATGAAATAGGATGTGATGAAGGTCATTGACACACTCACACAAGAGGACTTCCATGTGGCCTTCCAGAAGTTGTTGGAATGATAGAACAAGTGCATTGCAGCCAAAGGAGATTACTTCAAAGAGGACTAGAGTTTCATGTGTGTACTATCAATAAAGGTGCCCACACAAAAAAAGTCTGGAAACTTATTTAATGATCTTCATATAAGCTAATATGATGTTTGCTGGTATAGCTTTATGATAAAAGCACAGGTTTGAAGGCAAAGTATTTTAAGTGGGGAGAGGCATTCATTAAGTCCAATGGAGGTTTGAATAGAAGGGCTTTATGATATAATTCATTCATAAATTTGGTTACTGTGCACTCAATTATGCATTCCTTTGTTCATTTATATATTTTGGCCCATTTTATTTTCTGCCTTCTTTGATCAGTTTAAATCTTGAAAATCTGTGATGATATCAAATACCATTCTGTTGGTGGGGCTTAGAATATGCTGACTGCATCACCTGTAGAGGGGTACCCCCAAAAAAGGGGTGTTGGGTATGACACAAAAGGTTCCACTTCTGGAGATCTTGTGAATGTGGATATCCTTCATTGTCATACCCACAAAGGTAATAATAGTTATCGTTTCATCCATAGGTCAAATAGATCTATTTAAAGATTATTCATATTTGATAGGTGTGTGAGCCAAAAAAAAATTCTGAAGAAACAATTATACAAAAATCTAAATATGAACATGATACTCAAACCTCAAGGCATAAAATAAACTTAGATAGGTTGATATATTGTTAAAATCAATCAATCAATCTTCAATAATCTTCAAATCAATCAATCAATCTTTAATCTTCAAATGATAAGCTAAACTATTTCAAAATCACAAAATAGATTTGTTTAAATTTACCGCCTCAATTTCTATGTCTTACGTGTTACTAGGACTAAGGGGTGGGTGTGTGAGAATCTATGTAGAACGGAGGAAGCTAAAAATAAAATTAACTCAAAAATAAATAAAAAAACAAATAAATAGATATAAATACATTCCCCCCACAAAAAAAAGAAATTACTTTAGAAGCGAACATTCTAGAATGCCATGTGATATCCATATTTCAGAATATAAATATATATATAAAAAAAACACCAAAATGCAAGACTCTATGAAGACTAACCAAATAACCAAACAAATAACAGAATAACCAAACAAATATTTGCTACATGATCTTTGATGAAATGTGACTCAGTCGAATCTGTCATTTATTCAAAAACATTGATTTTTCAAAACACTTAAAATCTTTTGGTTAACAATTGTTTTTAATTGAAGACTTGTTAATTCCCAAAATTATTTTCAGCTAAACTATTTCAAAATCATGAAATAGATTTGTTTAAATTTAACGCCTCAATTTCTATATAGCTCATCTATGACTACTCTTAATCTAAGGAAATACGTACTTGATGTAGCCTGAAAGCATTAAGAACAGTTACCATCCTCCATATAATGGGGAAAACATTAGGAGTTTAGTATTTATTAAAATATGACCAACTTTAACGGAAATAAAATTTCCAAATTGGGCGGTAAATAGAAACCATAAAGATAATACAGAATACCTGAAGCTAGTTCAGGTACTCGGTTAAGAAATAAACTATAAGAATAGGTTAATGGACTTTAACAATGTTAAATCTTAGGGTCTTGTGTGTGTGTGTGTGTGTGTGTGTGTGTGTGTGTGTGTGTGTGTGTGTGTGTGTGTGTTTTTTGTCACCCGCTGTTCATGAACAGTCTCTGTGACTGTTCTTGGTCACATCTGTGTCAGGCACACAGATAATAAACAACCCCTGGGTTTGGTATAGCCACAATATACCACCCTTGATAAATGATGAACCCAGGCAACAGGCTTGGGTGTCATGATCAGCAGGGGCTCTCCTGACATCCAACATGGGAGATCCAATTGTCATCCTGTGAATGTTGGCTGTTCTTTTTTCAGGTAGATGAATGATGATTTAAAGAACCACACCAACCAGAGATGCAAACACGAAATATGGACTAGGGAAGACAACCAACTTGCACTACTGTGCTATTTTAGGAGCAACCCTACACAAATAGGATATTGGAAAAGAATGATAGCGATCTGGCAAGAATGTTCTAATTTTCAGACAACAATTCAAAGACTTGCCGATCAAGTTAGAACAATAATAAAGAAGGGTTGGTTTTCTGACCTTGAAATAATAGAAATACACCAGAAAATAAATAATTAACAAGGTAATAATGCAGTACCTGACACATCAAATATTAACAAACAAAAACAGCCTTACCAAAATGAACTGCCAACTTCAGAAAATGGAAACTCCACACAACCAAACAACCCAGAACAAACACTATCACAGGAAGAAAAGTTAAATCTAGAAAATTTAAAGAGAATTAGGAATGGTGAAAAGACTACCTTGCCATCATTAAGAAACATAGAATGTAGAACAGTTAAGATGGAAACGAATAAAATAAATCAAGTACCAACTTATATATCAATGAATAATATAACCAAATTAAATGAACTAATCTATGCAGGAGCGAAATTATTTTGTGAGAAAACTGGGATCCCCTCAAAAAGCACCAAAGAAAAATCAAAACCAGGATGGGAAATTTGACAGAAAATGCAAATAAAAAATCTACAAGAACAGGCCAAAATGATAAAACGAAGGAAAGATGCTGGAAAATGCAGGAATAAAAAGGAAAAAGCAACACAGACAAAACAGGACATTCCAAAACAACGAAAGAAATTCTATCAACAACTGGGAGGAGGTGACACGAAAATATACCAACAACTGGAAGCAAAAAAAACTGAATGATTTTGGACTAAAATATGGCAACCAAGAAAACATGATGAAAAGGCTGAATGGATAAACAATATGACAAGAGAACTAGAAGGGCTTGAAGAAGGCACGAAAGTGGAAATACGCATCGATTTACTCAAAACGACACTAAAAAAATATCAAACTGGAAAACATCAAACCAAGATGGAATGCATGGTTTCTGGTTCAAGAAATTCCCCTCCATTCATGGCAGACTAGCACTAGAAATGAACAGATGCCTACAACGAGCACACATACCTGAATGGATGACCAAAGGAGAGACGAAATTGATCCAAAAGGACCCAAGCAAAGGAACCACCCCAAACAATTACAGACCCATAACTTGCCGATGAAAAATATCAACAGCACAAATAAAGTAAGAGATTTACTGCTCGTTAACAAGCCATGGATTGTTTGTTGAGGAACAGAAAGGATGCTGCAAAGGATCCACAGGCACAGCAGAGTTACTTTACATAGATCAGCACATAGATCAGCACATTTCTGGTTCAAGAAATTCCCCTCCATTCATGGCAGACTAGCACTAGAAATGAACAGATGCCTACAACGAGCACACATACCTGAATGGATGACCAAAGGAGAGACGAAATTGATCCAAAAGGACCCAAGCAAAGGAACCACCCCAAACAATTACAGACCCATAACTTGCCGATGAAAAATATCAACAGCACAAATAAAGTAAGAGATTTACTGCTCGTTAACAAGCCATGGATTGTTTGTTGAGGAACAGAAAGGATGCTGCAAAGGATCCACAGGCACAGCAGAGTTACTTTACATAGATCAGCACATCCTAAATAAGAGCAAGACCAGACAGGAAAATCTAGCTATGGCCTGGATTGATAACAAAAAGCATATGATATGGTTCCACAAAGCTGGATAATAATCTGCCCCAAAATGTATAAAATATTAGATGAAGTCATAAACTTTATCAAGAAAACCATGAAAACCTGGAGAGTGGAATTGACAGCAGGAGGAAGAAGGTTTGTTGAAGCAAAGATCCTAGGAGGTATTTTTCAAGGAGATGCACTATCACCGTTACTATTCATAATTGCCATGATGCCACTTAGCCACATACTCAGAAAATGCATCGATGGATACAAACTCAGTGGATCACAGGAAAAGATCAATCAACTAATGTACATGGATGTACATGGATGATATCAAACTATTTGCAAAAAATGAAAAAGAACTGGAAACTCTGATACATGCAGTTAGAATATACAATCAAGACATGGGGACGGAATTTAGCATAGAAAAATGTGCCATGCTAGTAATGAAAAGTGGCAAATGACATATGACTGATGGAATGGAACTACCTTGTCAAGACAATATTAGAACGCTTGGAGAAAAGGAAACATACAAATACTTGGGCATCTTGGAGGCTGACACCATCAAACAAGTGGAAATGAAAGACAAAATTCAAAAAGAATATCTAAGGAGAACTAGATAACTACTTGAGACAAAACTGTGTTGCAGAAACCTTATCAAAGGAATAAATACCTGGGCTGTACCCCTCGTTAGGTATTTGGGACTCTTTTTGAAGTGGGCCAGAGGAGAACTTAAACAAATGGACCAAAGAAAAAGAAAACTAAAGACCATGCATAAGGCATTATATCTTAAAGATGACGTTGACAGACTATTTGGATCAAGTAAAGAGGGAGGAAGAGGACTTGCCAGCATTGAAGACAGCATTAACACATCAATTCAAAAACTTGAAGACTACATAGAAAAACATGATGGAGGACTAATTACAGCCATCAGAAATGATACTGACAACATAATGGACAACAGAATGACAATAACTAGGAAATAAAAAAGGGAAGAAAAACAACTCTATGGGCATTTTAAACAACTAATAAACAACATCTCACACAAGAAAACTTGGATATGGCTAAGAAAAAGAAACTTAAAGAGAGAAACAGAATCTCTCCTAATAGCAGCCCAAAAGAATGCCATAAAAACCAATCATATTAAAACGAGAATTGATAAGACGCAACAAAATAGCAAATGTAGGCTATGTGGTGACAGAGACAAAACCATCAATCACATAATAAGCGAATGCAGTAAATTAGCTCAGAAGGAGTATAAGACTAGACAGGACTGGGTGAGAAAGGTGATCCACTGGGAGATGTGCACAAAATTTAAATTTGACCATACAAACAAATGGTATATGCACTACCCAGCACCTATCCTAGAAAAGGACACATAAACTCCAATGGGGCTTTGATATACAAATGGATCACCTAATCTCGGCCAGAAGACCAAACCTAATAATAATCAACAAAAAAAAGAGAATTTGTAAAATTGTCGACTTTGCTGTGCTGGCTATCCACAGAATAAAACTGAAAAAATGTGAAAAGAAGGATAAGCACCTGGACCTTGCTAGGGAATTAAAAAAACTATGGACGTGAAGGTGATAATTATACCAATTGTGATTGGTGCTTTTGGTACAGTAACTAAAGGATTATTAAAGGGACTGGAGGACTTGGAAGTTGCTGAACGAGTGGAGACCATCCAAACTACAGCATTATTGAGAGCAGCCTGAATACTGAGAAGAGTCCTGGAGACTTGAGGAGACTTGCTGTCACTCAAACTCTAGTGAAAGATCATCCGCTAAAACTGATGTGAAAAACTCTAATAAATAAAAACTATAGAGCCAATGAAAGAAAAATAATTATTTTTAATAGCAAAGATAATTTTAAATGATCTGTTAATTTTTTTGATCATGATACAATAGTAAAGAGTAAAAACTGCTTGAGATTTGCTCTTCTATTGTGACAACTTTCTAGTTCATTTCACTAATCTATGAAATCATCCGAGTTAATATTTCTAGTTTGTTGATGTGTGACCACTTTAACTTCATATCAAGGAATTTTCTTACTTTGATCTTATTCAACTTTATTTCCCAGTTTTCTAATTGGAAAGTCTTATTGTCTCAGACTTGTTCATATGTCTTTCATTAGTAGAGAGGGATTTCCAGAAGGTGACAGGCCTTCCTAGTCCCCACCCTGCTACAAGGTCTGACTAAAGTAGATCTCCTGCCAGTGAAAAGAAAAGAAAAGCTGTTATCTTGGAGATGATAAACCCAGTTAGAATAATTTTTTATTGAAGATCTTTTACTTTTCTTTTTTTTTTAAGTTGGTTCCATTTGGACGTGACCCTGACAAGTACTGCATCACTTGCAGTTTCTTTTATGAAATTTTCCACATTATGATTTTCAGTTTCTTTATATGCACATAAGACAATTATAGCTACCCTGACTTCTCACCAGGGAACTTTGTTATCTTTTTTTAAATTCTAATTGATTCATTTCCCTATTTTTTTGCAGTAATAGAAAAATCCTGTTGTTCCAGACTCATATTTGTTCATATCACAATCACTTCAGAGCAGATTTCACAAGGGGTTATCCTTCTTCCTGAGTCTGACTGAAGAGTTATAAAACTGATATTCAGTTTCGAGTGCAAGTTTGGCAAAATTTATGAATCATTCCATGCTATTATGATTATTATTTTTTCCAAGTGTTGGCCATTAAGTTCAACATTAAGTGACACCTTATTTTATATTATATATATATATATATATACGAGGTGCCTTCAATAAGTATCCAGACTTTTTTTGTACAGGCATTTAAAATTGTTGTAGACTCTTGAAAATTCAGTACATTATTGTTATACATCTTATGAGATGACTGACCAATTTTTATGATTTCATGTTCAAATGAACAGCTACAGCAGCAATTAGAATACACCCAACTAAAGCCTGATTGTCACAGCTGGTCAATTTCAAAAATGCAATCTGGACGTGAAGACACTTTAGAAGAATGATATGCAATAAAATTGTGTTTTAAACTTGGAAAAAATACCACAGAAACGTATGAAAGACTTCAGACTGCTTTTGGATGATCTTGCATGAATGGAGCATCAGTTTTTGAGTGGCATAAGAGATTCAAGGAAGGCAGGGAGTCTATGAGGGATGATGAGAGGTGTGGGAGGAGTAAGGAAATCAATACACCAGAGTTGATTGGCCATATAAAGAATTTCATGGATAAGGACCGTCATGTGTCTATAGAGACAATAAGTACACAGTTTGATGTCACTGTGAGAACTGTACACACAATTATTCATGAGCAACTGAAGATGCAGAAGATTTGTGTGAAGTTTGTCCCAAGGGTGCTCAGAGAAGATCAGAAAGAAAGACGTTGTCATGACAGCAGGGAGATGGTCGAGCTGATCAATTCAGATCCCACAGTTCTTGATGCTCTGGTGACCTGCGATGAAAGCTGGATCTACTGCTATGACCCAGAGACCAAGAGACAGAGTTCCCAGTGAAAGCATGCTGGCTGTCCCAGACCCAAGAAGGCCAGACAGAGCAAATCCACCCACAAACTTTTGATGATCCCTTTTTTTGACAGCACGATCTACATGCACTGGGTTCCCACTGGACAGACAGTCAACAAGGAATACTATGTTGAGGTTTTAAGAGATTCTGTCGGGAGAGGCCAGCACTCTTCAAATTGGGTCAGTGGCATTTCCACCAGGACAATGCACCAGTCCACAACTCTATCCTTGTCACAGAATATTTGACCAAGATTGGCATCAAGACAGATCCTCACCCTCCATATAGTCAAGACCTTGCTCCCTGTGACTTTTACTTATTCCCTAAGCTCAAGGAAAGACTTAGAGGCTGTCATTATGAGACAATTGAGGAGATGAAAGAGGCTGTGACAAAGGTCATTGAAACGCTCACACAAGAGGACTTCCATGGGGCCTTCCAGAAGTTGTTGGAATGGTAGAACAAGTGCCTTGCAGCCGAAGGAGATTACTTGGAAGGGGACTAGAGTTTCATGTGTGTACTATCAATAAAAGTACTCATTCAAACAAAGTCTGGAAACTTATTGAAGGCATCACGTATATGTGTGTGTGTGTGTGTGTGTGTGTGTGTGTGTGTGTGTGTGTGTGTGTGTGTGTGTGTGTGTGTGTTTAAAAGGATAAACACTCTGTAATCAGGATTTAATAGTTATCTCTCTGGAGAAATTATAATGATTGATTGATTGCTTTTAATAGCAGGTGAACATCTCAGGGATTATTTTATGCCAAGAGGTTAGGAATTGTTTACATTGTATGTTTACATTTACATTTTTGTGTAATCTATTATTTTTTTTTTTTGCTCACAGAATATATGCTATCAAGTATTCCTAGCTAATAAAAATATAGCCAAGTCAGCTAGGGCTGTATAATACACTGACTGTATCTCTGCAGAGAAGTAAGACTCCCCCAAAGATGAGGAGCTCCAGCCTCCTCATCATATTGTTTGGGGAATATAAAGTACCCCTTCATTGTTATTGCTCCCAGATCCACTCTGATCCTGAGTGGTAGCACCTGATTGGTTCCTATCATTGGGCCAAATAGAACTGTTTTACATTTAAACTGAATGCAAACAAATGACTGACATTGAATTGAATTGTTAGAAATAGAACTGTTTGACCATTTAACTGTGTAAACAAATGACTGATGTTTAATTGAATTGCTAGTGATACATAGCAATATAGTTGGAACAATCTGTGTGCTAATAAATGAGTAATGTTGAATAAAATTATTAGTAATGATCAGTAATACTTGAAACTTTTTTACTGTGTGCTTAAATTGAATTGTTTATGTTACATAGCAATATTTGGAACCATTTAAGTGAGTGCAAACAAATGATTAGTACTAAATAGAACTATTCACATTAAAACATTTGGAACCATTTACCTGTGTGCAAACAAATCAGCACAGACTTATTTAAAAATAAGGTTACCTACAAACTATTGACTTACAAATCATATATATAACCCTTTAACTATATGCAAACAAATGAGTTCTGGCTCATTTAAAAATAGTCAACAAACTATGCATTTACAAAGAGTAAATAATATGTATAAAGAGGATTGATTAACCAACAATGGTTGATATGTCATAAAACCCGACCAAACCAAACTAAAAGAAATAATGTACAGATAGTTCTATTTGACCCATAGATGGGACCATAACAAGTACTATTACTCATAGTGAACCTGAGAGAAATGCCAAAGGTACTCCACACTCCTCTGAGTTCCAGAGCTGGAGCTACACCATCAGATGCAGTTTAATGTCATACCAGGATACCCTTTTGGTGTGGATACAGTCAACATATCATAAAACCTCCTGTTAAGGCAATATATAGGGTGACCCCCCAAAAAACAGAAACCATAAACTTTTTTTATTACTTCTACAAAAATAAAGCCAAATAATTCTAAATCTGTTTTTTTTTTTCGGTCACCCTGTATAACTCAGATGCTGCATTATTGGCACCAATTTACAAATTGTATTGGAAATTGCTTTATTCTACTTGAGCTATTGTACTATGCTGAATTTTCTGTATTACGATAAAATGTATACAAAAATCATTTTGCTTTACCATAGATTATTATTATTTACTTATGATGATAATAATCTATGAGCTGGGCCTATGGAACAAATGCATAGCTACACAAATAGCTAACAAAAATAATAGAATATAAACTTATTATAATCTTTGATTTTTTTTAAAAATCTGATAATGTTCATAACAAAATAAAAGTAGTCATTTTGATTCATTATTCTAACCAAAGAACAGAAAATGCACTGCCCTGAGGAATAGTAAGGGAAGCTCTTTAAAACAGCCCTTCAACCTCTCTGAGCTTGTTTCTATAGCTAGCAGTCCTTGAACCAATTTGACAGATAAGGGAGACTGTTTAAGGGCCCAGAAAATAGGTCTTTTCAATTGCAATAGATATAAAAAGAAATCTGTTGAAAAGCAGCTTGTAGCTAGACAGTTTACAATTTCTTGTGGGCATCTGGTTCTGTTACTAATCTAACAAAATGGTCATATCAGAACAAAATAATTTGTAAAAATTACATCGAAATATAAAACTACATACATAGGACAATTTAAATCTTATCTCTCTTCCTCCTTTCCTCCCTCTTCATCAAGCTTATTTTTCCTTTTCCTTTTCCTTTTCACCCTCTTACTAATCTTCCTATTTATAATATTTCTTTCTCCCTTTTCTTATCCTTTTAACCTTTGTTTAACAAAGTCCAATTGAACAAAAGCAACCAACACCACATGTATAGTTATAACTGAAAGTGTGACACACATGAACAATAGGTATGTAATTACAGACAAGTGTGTTAATATATAGATTATTATGTTTAAGAACTGACCGAGAGAAAAGATAACTTTTATTTTAAACAAAGGTAAATGCTCTTTTGTTTTGGTGTTTAATGAAGTAATTCATAAAATACATTTCAGTGACAGAATATTGTATATTACTTAGTAGTGATTATAAATATATTTGAGCAGAAATTGTGTTATGAGTTACTTTTAAAAAGTATTTTTTAAAAAGAACATAAAACTCATTTGTACTGTATTATTCTACTTATTTGAATAAAAATAATAATTTGATAATTAGATTTTTTCAGGTATATATTATTTGGTTAAGAAGTTACTAGAAAGAACAGAATTTATTTAAAATTCTAAATTGTTTTTATAAGACTTGAATTTCAAACTTTCATAAGAAATTTAGCTTTTGATATTTTCTTAATTGGTGGTTGAATTCCCTATGTCTCTTGGAATCATTCTGAAATACTTTCAAAAAATGTATTCTAAAATGTATTCAAAAACATACCAAAAATCAAATTACAATATTTGATAGAATATAAGATGTCATTTACATTTAATATTATAGTATCATAGGATTAGGGTTCATACAAGGATTAGACACATTGAGTCTAGAAGTAGTTTTGAAATAAAGTTTTGCTAATGAATTGGACTGAGTGTTCGCCTATGGTCTGGGAGACTGTAGTTCAATCCTAGGTTGAGTTATACCAAAGACTCAAAAAACTACTTGATATGGCCTTGCTAAACATTCAGCATTATAAGATATGTATCAAGGCTAAAATGTAGCAATCTAGGGAAAGGAGTAGCACCCTCCTCTATGCCTGGGTTTGCTTAGTTGGCTGGGGCTGTAGAATACACCGACTGCACCTATAAAGAGGGGTAAGACCCCCTCCCCTAACGAGTGTCCTGGTAATGACACTAAACAATCTAATGGTGAGGTTCCAGTGATGCTGGAGCTTTGGGGAATGCAGAGTACCTTTTTATTGCCATTGCTCCCAGGTCCACTCTCAGCCGGAGTGGTAGCACCTGATAGGGTCCTATCTATGGGTTAAATAGAACTAAACTGTGTATTTATGCTAAACTGAATTGTTTGAAAAGGAACTGTTTTTGACATTGAAACTGTACTTATGCTAAACTAAATTGTTTAATATAGAACTGTTTTGACATTAAACTGTGTGTAAATAAAATCTATAGTTATAGTAAACTAAATTGTTTGAATTAGAACCGTTTGACTAAACTGAATAGCTTGATATAGAAATGTTTTTGACAAACTGTACTTATGCTAAACCAAATTGTTTGAAATAGAACTGTTAATTTGTATAAAAATGGATTTGGCATTAAATAACCAAGAATGGTTGATATGTCATAAAAATCAACCGAACCGAACAATATGCCTCGGTGTTGTAGCTAATGAAAGGGGAGCCTTTATGTCACCCTTAATTATGGTTGCCAATTTTTTATATCTGTTCCATAATTAATTATGTTGGAGTTCACTTATCAAACCAATCTTGATCTATCATTCTCCATGTTGGTGATAGCTCTCATATCTTCCTTTTTTGTTTCACTATTTTGATCTACAATTCTAAAAGAGTCGTTTTTATTCTCAGTATCATTTCTTGCAGCACCTGTATTTTCCATATATGAAGAATCATTATTTTTTTTCTTTTAAGATTTATCTCATTGCCTTCATCTTCCCCGTCATTACTTACTACATCATTAGTATCATTGTTAGTATCAGTTGTTACATTTAGTGCACAACATTTTTATAAGCAATTTTAACGGCTCTTACAGGACAGAAGTAGTACATTAAAAAGAAATGCTTAAAAAAATTCAATTTACTATTTTCTCTTGGCTTATTTCTGTTTCTTCTTTTATTTCTTTTCAGGTAAGTACTTCAGATACATAATTGCTATGGTAAATATGTAAGTAGAATCTTTTTTTTTTATTTTTGTTATATCTATAGCAATTGAATCATTTGTGTATTCTATCTAGAGGAATAAAAAATTTTGGTAATTGTATTGATATGTATAACTTATCCCATTTTACAAAATAACATATTCTTTTCACATGATTTTGGGGGAATTTTTCTGCACTGATTCATCTACAACAATTTATCTATGACTAGCTTATTGCATTTGGATTATAAGATGGTCATTACTAAAATTTGATATAAAAAGAGCTGAATTTGGCATAAATTAATTATTTGTGTATAACACACACTCTTAACTTAGGACTACAAATTCTGAAAAAAAAATTCTTGTGTGTAATGCACACTCATTTTTTGGAGTTTGTTGCCGCTAAATTCAAACTATTTTTGGCTTTTTATCAATTTTTATAGACTAAAAATTAGAATTTATGCAGTTTACTTTTTGTCCTAAAAAAATTAAATTCACGCATTATTTAGAGCAAACACATGGGCCTGTTTATACAATGATGCAACAAGCTTGCAGAGGAAAACGTTCACATTAGGAGCAACAAAATTATTAAAAAACACACATTTCAGTGCATATTTATCTTTAATTGTGTAAAACACACTAGTTTGGACTATAGCTATCCCAGCCTGAATATGGTGAAGCAGGTAGCTAAAAAAAAGTTAATTATATAGTTCTCATATATAATATGCACCCCTAATTGAAAAATTTGGAAATATAATGGGTCTTACATACACATTCCTATCTAGCTTTTTCTCTATATGCTTATTGAACGTTCATGTGGTGCATCCAGATTGTAGAATTAACACAACTGTTGCTTAGAAAAAAAATGCATTTTATCTTATTGAATAAGTCTGATTTCCATATGATCAATAACCTATCGATAGCAATCCATGTCTTCACCAGTTACAGGTTTCAGTAGATGAGATGCTGTTTCTGAGGTAGGTGAACTTGGAGAAAAAGCTAGACAGGAATTGCACAAGAATACTACAAGCTATATTGAATAAATCTTGGAAGCAACATTCCACAAAACATCTGCTGTAAGGTCACCTACTTCCCATTGCTAAAACCATCCAAATAAGCTGAACAAGACATGTAGGACACTGTTGGAGAAGTAAGGACAAACTCATAAGCAACATTTTCCTATGGATCCCTTCACATGGACGTGCAAGTGTTGAATGACCAACTAGAACTTATCTACAACAGCTTTGTATGGACACAGGATGTAGTCTAGAAGACCTACCAGAAGTGATGCATGATAGAGATGAGTGACATGAGAGAGTCAGGGAAGTCTGTGCTAGCCACATGACATGATGATGATGATGATAATATAATTCAAATAATTATAGTAAGAGTTGACACATTGTAAAACCACCAAACAAATCAACCAACCAGCCTAAATCAAGAGAGAAGTTTGTTAAGAAGGCTTGATGATATAACTCTTATTTCTTGTATATAAAAACATAATTCCTGCTGTGAGGCACTAAGAATTCATCAACTAACAGGTTGGATTTTATAAAATCTTTCTGATGAACACATGATGGAATATTTATTATGGTTCAAATTTTACAAAAAGAAAGAATTCAACTTGCTACAAAATGACAAACTGTCAAGACAAGTTGAAACTGGTTTCTTGTCAGATCACCAGTTGTCAAGTTAAGCAGCTATGAGCCTGTTCAGTATTAAGATGAGTGAACGCTTAATAAGAGCAGCTACTGTAAGCAACCTAATCCTTGTCTGCCAAACTAAATGAAGCTTAATAAATAACAAAGTTATTCTATCCAGGGCAACTCTCATAGAATTATTACTTTATTGGAGAGTCAGTGTATGTCAATTCCATGGACTGTCTTTTCAAATCAGCCTCATGGTAGCAATCGAGGTTTAGCCCATTTGTTAAACTTTGGTAGCCAACCTCTATTCAAACCTGGAGCTCTCTGTTTGAATTGCTGGCATTTTAAATAGCCTCAAAAAATATTTTTGCGAGATTAAGATAATTTTTGCTATAAACCAATTCCAAACAATGTAAATCTTAGATTTATGGAAAAAATTCTGAAAAATTTTTTTTCTTTTTTCAAAAAAATTCTCTTTATTTACTGAGTGACCCTTGTATATATATATATATATATATATATATATATATATATATATATTGATGGAAAATGAAATACCAACATCCAAATATGATTTTCAATCTACACAAGATGAAACACTCAGGTAAATTATTCTATTGCTTGATTATAGAAACTGATAACATACAGATCAATACATCCATAGGTTAAAAAAAGGGTATATAAGGGGTATGAAAAATAGGCACAAAAAATAAGGGGTATAAAAATAGATCCCTTGTACATACTATACCCCATTCAAAATTATCCTCACCCTTCAAGTTGTAATTTTATTTTTTCTAAGGGGACATTGGCCCAGCGGTTAGAGTGTTCGCCAATGGCCCGGGAGACCTGGGTTCAATCCCAGGTCGAGTCATACCAAAGACTTTAAAAATGGTACTTGATACCACCTTGCTTAACACTCAGCATTATAAGGTACGGTTCAAGGGTAAAGTGGAGCAATCCAGGGAATGGAGTAGCGCCCTCCCCTACACCTTGGTGTAGTAGCTATCGAAAAGGGAGCCTTCGGGTCACCCTCGACTATGGTCGCTAACTATATATACTGGACACTTCAAAGAAATACCGCTTATTTCCATAGAAACTGCAACAGAGAGCGAATGATACTGACTATGTGGGTAAATAGTGTTTTGTAGCAGAAAACTTTCTTTATACAATGGTTTTATTATTCTCTCTGTTTTTGTGATAGTTTCTGTAAAAATAAATCAGAAACTTTACTTTTAAGACATCCTTCAAATAAATCATGTATCTTTGTTTGTACCAGCCAATAATCTGTCCCATAGATTCTCTCATAAGAGGCATATATTCTTAGTTTTCAAGAAATTACACCCATTGAAGTTGGTAGATTCATTATAAATATCAATCTCACTCAATAATTCAGTGTCTGGGAAAATATTTGGTATTTTGTTTTATTATGTTATAAAGTTTCTAGTAGAATTATCTCTCAGGTTTGGAATGTAAATAGAAAAGGCAACATAGATACTATTCAAAATTTAAAGATAATATTTGCCATGTTGTTTTCTTATTGTTCTGACTTTATTTTAAAGATTATATCATCAAAATGCTAACCCTCATGAGCTATTCACTCCTAAATATTCATCCTGAAGTTCTGTTGCACTTGCCTCATCATTGCATCTGGTATTGCTGCAATTGCATGACAAAGAAAATCTTTTAATTTAATCTTTCTTTTTAAAGTAGAGGAATTATATTATAAATTTCACTACCATGACCAGAAAATCTGGCAAACACTTGCACATGACATACAGAACCACTGGACAGCTGTTTCGGCCTTATTAGGTCTCATCAGCAATGTATACCATGATCTCCCTCACTGGAAATTGAACCAGTGACCACAGACTACAAAGTCAAAACTCTAACATGGAGCTACTGGTCCACATTGCACACAAGTGATGCCAAATTAACTAGTCATGGCAATTGCATGGCCAATTAACATGATTTGTTTTGTAAGTTATGTCCATACTCTTACAGAGGACATAGTCACCTCCAGTCTGTGGTCTATGTTGAAAGACTTGGGCCTTTAGGTATCCTCAGAAGAAGTATTCACTAGAGGATAGATCTGGTGAATGAGCTTGCACTGGGATGTTACAATGCTGTGAGTGAGTTTCAATTGCAATATTCACCATTTCATGCAGTGATGGCATGGCTGCTGCTGCTGCTGCTGCTCAAAGACATACTTCCTATTCACTCAATTCTACTCATACCTGTGCAGTTGTAATTTCAGATCCAGCTGATTATTCTACCAGCTCCTGTATTATTCCAAAAATTTTCTCTATCAAATAATGAAAACTAATGTCAGTTTTACTGTTTTAAGTGTTCACTCAGATAAGTAAGTTTGGCTCAGAACCAGAAAATAAGGAGAAACAAACACTGATTTTAATTTTTTTTTTTTTTTCCTTTTTTTAAATTTTTTTCTTTGCTTATTCACTCAGGACACGAGGTAAAATTTAAGGAAAAAAAAAAGAAGTTGAAAAATAGATGAAATTCAAAAGGATAAAGAAAAGAAAATTGGCATTTCTCCATTTTGGTAGACATTATAAGAACTTTGTATAAGGATGGTCTAATAGTTATATGCTTTTTGTGGTGATTTAACATCAAACAGGTAACAACATCCTTGTAACAGAGCCAAGAATATGCTAACTGCATCTTCTGCAGTGGGATAAGATCTATCATGACCACCCAAAAAAGTGTATCCTATATACAACACTGAACTGCATCTGGTCATATGGTTCCAGCTCTTGAAATTTAGGGAGTATACAGTCACTCTTTTGTTGTCATTATTCTTAGGTCCATTCAAACTCAGAATAGTTGTACCTGTTAGGATCGCATCTATGTGTAAATTCTTCAGCATCATTGCTGGGGTCTTGCAAAGAGATGTTTTGGCACCATATATATTTATAATTTACCTATATTATATACTACAATCATCACGAGATCTAATAAAAGATAATGATTCCATATTAAAAAAGACAAGAAGCAGATGATATCCAACAGAAACTATGATAGATGCAGACAATGAAAATGGTTTACTGTTTCTTACAAATACATCTGCCCGAGCTAAATCCTTATGACATAGTTTAATCTTTATGTGAATGCAAATAAAACAGAGCTCATGTGTTTTAAACAAGAAGGAGCTATCTCAATGTTAAGTGGCAAGTCTCTGAAATTTGCGAACCAGTTCACATACCTGGGTAACTGTATCGCATCTACTGAAAGTGATGTCAATATATTCATAGGGAAGGTATAGACTGCTATTTTCAAGTTATCAGTCATATGGAAATCTGATGAAATAAAAAGATTTGTGGCTGTGTCAGTACTACTGTATGGATGAACCACCTGGACCCTAACAAAACACATGGAGAAAAAGCTAGATAGGAACTACACAAGGATACTATGTGTTGTTTTGAAAAAAATCCTGGAAGCAGCATCCAATAAAATTACAGCTGTACAGCCACAGAGTACATATAGAACAATGCTGGAAAAGTAAGGGGGAAACTCATCATCAACATTCTTTGGTGGACTCCTGCACATGGACACACCAGTGTTGGCCAACCTGTAAGGGCTTAAGTTCACTGACTTTATGTGAACATTGGATGCAGTCTAGAGGACCTGCTAGAAGTGATGGATGGTAGGGAGAGAGTCAGGGAACTTCATGCTATCATCATGACTTGATGCTGATGATGAGATATGAAATGTATACTTGTTTACAAATGATTTTTATTAGTTACTTGAAGCCATATAATTATTTGTAAAAAAAATAGGGACTGATGGGTTGGCACCAAAGGTTGACATATCATAAAAATTACCAATCAAATAATCATTTGTAAGGAACTAATTATAATAATGATTACTTATTATATATATAATTGTATTTTGCACTTGATATGGTTTTAGTAATTAATGACTGAGATTATTGTTTGAAGGTATGTATGATGTCACGGTTATCATTGTTGGAAATGGACTTCATGGTGCAAGTTTAAATCCTGAACTTGGCTGTTTGTATTTCAACCTTTAAGAATTGCATGGATCCTTCTTTTTCCCTACCAGCTATGGGTAAATAATAGAGCAGAATGGTTTCCTTAGCTTTGTTAAGGAAACTGACTTATAAGAAGGAAAACTTTGAATTCATACAAGCTGTAATCTGCTTAAAGATTGACCTTGTTCCACACCTGTTGTAAGGATTGGGTGAATATTGACCCAGACTATGATCATCTAATAAGAATAACAAAATACAAAGTCTGTTTCCTTACAATAGTATTGTTATTATTAATTATTGAATAGTTATTTGTTCATCTCATTTGTGTTGCTTTTTGTTGTCTTTTAAAAATTATAAATTTATGCCTCATATCAATGCATTGAAACTGTTTGGTTTTCTGGTTAAAAAATAAATTTTAAAGAAATGTATGAATTCAAGATTTTTTTTATTAGGATGAAATGTCTGAGTTTTTGTTGATCTTTAATAATTGGGTTTAGATAATTCTTTAAAATTCAGATCTGAATGTTTATTAGATACCATTAATAAACCAGAGCAGCAAAGAATTTGAATGTTGGTTTATTATATATATAATTTATACAAATATACTAACATATTTGGGAAAAACATATAAAAATATATAAGTATATATGTGTATATTATTAGATATTTGTATAAGTGGATAAATCATATAGGAGAGGTAATTCTGTTTAGGGTTTCATTTATTGGTCAAATAGTTTAGAATGATTTTGAGCTACATTAATACCATGGATCTTAAAACATTGTTATTGCAACTAGGCATGAAATGTTTATCTGTTAAAAATATTGTGAAGATAAATTTTTCTACCATATATGATTGGAAACTATAATTGCTAAACAGACTTCAGCATAAAATAACAGAACATGATGTTGACATGATGTAAAACTAACCAATAATCATGTATTATAAATACAAATATACTTCTATGCAATATATAAAATGTATATATATATATATATATATATATATATATATATATATATATATATATATCTTTATAATGCACTTATATTAGAGCCAAAATTATGTCAAATGTATATGTGTAACTATGGCTGTCATATTATTTGTTGTAAGTTAATAAGTATATTTTTAATAAGTATATGCTTATTTTATTTAAGTTTTTACGAAAAGGTAAATCTTACTAAATATTCATTTAGCCGCCAGCAAAATTTCCCGAAACAGAAGTTATTCTTTTTCTTTAACAACTGATATATATATATATATATATATATATATATATATATATATATATATATATATATATATATACATATATATATATATATTTGTGAGAGAATGATTATAAAAAAATTGAAGGAAAAATTAGTAAAATACTTATGAAAACATTTCTGAATGTATTTCTTCAGTGAAAGAAAATTTTGTAAAGAAATAAATTGAAGTACAACTCTAAGCTTTTAATAATTTTTTTTGTCTTTCAAAAATATAATTTTAGAAAAATAGATGAAATAAAAAAAAACAAAATAAAAAGAAAAGAAATATTGAAAAATATGAGTGGAATTCCAATTAGGTAATATTCTAAAATTGTATTAGAACCAGCTATATATTTATTCTGATTTTTTTCTCCAAAAACTCCTTTGCCCTCTTTGACTTCTTGATAATCTAATAAACATATCAATTAATCTGGGAAAAGATGGTTATCTTAGTTGTGCTGTGTTAACATAATTACACAATTTCAAGATATCTTTGCTGTAGTTTGTCTAATAAAACTCTTACTGATAACTTCACGGACATGTGTGTGTGTGTCTGTGTGTTTTAGTTTATATATATATATATATATATATATATATGTGTGTGTGTGTGTGTGTGTGTGTGTGTGTGTGTGTGTGTGTGTGTGTGTGTGTTGTATATATATAATATATATATAAATAAACTTACAATATTGCATTCTCTTCACTGTAACTAAAGTTTAATGTAGCTATACAATATTGGCTTTTTTCAAGTGTCATGTAGCTACACAATCATCAGATAAAGAAAACTGATGACAGAAAAAAGCTTTTTTTTTGTTTTAATAACTAGCTATATAAACTGTACCAAGAAAAATTTCAAATGTATATATGTGGAGAAAAATTGAAAAACAAATTAATCTTAAGTGAAGAATTTAATATAAAAGAAAGTCGACATTATAACATTTTGGTTTCAATAAACTATCATCATGACTTTCTTTCATATTAAATTCTTCTCTTTAGATTACTTTATTTTTTAATTTTTCTCCTCATTGTCGGATTATTTTCCATTATCTACATTCAAATTTTTATATATATATATATATATATATATATATATATATATGTGTGTGTGTGTGTGTGTGGGTGTGTGTGTATATATATATATATATATATCTCAACACACACATAATCAATTACCATTTATAATCTGTATCTAAACTTTCTCTCACTTCCTTTGTGTGTGTATATATATATATATATATATATATATATATATATATATATATATATATATATATATATATATATATATATATATACACGCACATAATCAATTACCATATATAATCTGTATTTAAACATTAACTAAACATTTCTGTCTGAAAAAGACTGTCAGCTTGAAAACATTAACTGAAAATATAACAGGAAATGTGTTTTATCAAAAGAATTTATACTTACCTTTTTATATATGTATATGTGTGTGTGTGTGTGTGTGTGTGTGTGTGTGTGTGTGTGTGTGTGTGTGTGTGTGTGTGTGTGTAATATGCTGGATACGATGGGTAAATTGTCATTTGAACTACACAAAAATGAAAATAATACTAACATCTCACTTCATCATATTTATATACCAAACTAACATGAAAATATCTTGAGATTCACATAAAAATATCTTAGTGATAAAATCTGTGTTTAAACATTCATTTAACATTTCTGTCTGAAGAAAGCTACCAGCTGGAAAGCATTAACAGAAAATTGCAAGTACATCAGGAAGTGTTATTTTAAGAATATTAGTTAAGTTTGGTTTGGTTTGGTTTGGTTTGATTTCTTAGTTTAAATGGCATTTCAACCTTTGTCGGTTATTTAACACCTAATCTATCCTTGTAAAAGAATTGTAGTGATACCATTTAACCCATGGCTGGGAGGGATAAGGGGGTTCATACCTTTCCCAAGAGTATTAGTTTTTATCTGAACATGAATGTAATAGCACAAATGGAGTTTGAACTCACTTTGATGTCACAGTTCAGCACATAACCTACTATGACATGGTGACTTCCCCCTTAGCAAAAGAAATATATATATAAATATATCAAAATACAAACATATTAATTGCAATGATCAATTTCATGTTTTCATGTTTATCACCAAAAGTGCCCGTGGTGTAGTCGTTATCGTCGTAGGAAATGGACACGGCGGCACGAGTTCAAATCCTGGACAAGACTGATTGCATTTCACATAGCACTAATACCCTTAGGAAAGGTATGAATCCAATTATTCTCCCTCTAGCTATGGGTAAATAGTAGGACAGACTAGGTTCTTCAGCCTTGGTAAGGCAACTAGTCTAGGAGAAGGAAAACTCTGAATTCAAACCTGTTAAACTCCGCTTAAAAATTGACCTCGTGTCATATCCTGCCCGAGCGGAGGGGTTGGTAAATAGTATCACCAAAAGTGAAAAAATTTCATTCTCACCTGAGAATCATGAAAAGAAAATGTGACACTGACATTTGCAGTAAATATATTTCTATTTTAATATTTAATATATCAATAACTCAATCATGATTATTGAGCACTATTTCAAAAAAGACTGCCAAGGTATAGTAAGTTGCTCTTTAAATTTTCCATAACAAAATATCATATATATCTATCTATATAGCCCCTGTGACAGAGTGGCTAATGTGCTGGACTGTGACCTCATAGTAAGTGAGTTCAAACACCAGTCATACTATTATATTCACTCTTGGAGTTAGTCCTTAGGAAAAGTATGATTCCCTTTATTCCCTCAGCTATTGGTTAAATCATACCACAACTACAATTCTTCTACAAAGACATCTTTGGTATTAAATAGCCCATGAAGGTTGATATGCCATTAAAACAAAGAAACCTAAACCAAACTATATCTATCTATCTATCTATCTATCTCGTCAGTATAATACAGAAATTGAGGTCATATATTATAACATATTGTTTTAGTTAGCCTCAGACCAATTTTATATTTTAAAGAATGTTAGAATCAGTACTGGAGGGTTCTATATCATCATCATCAAGTCATGCTGATAATCCATTTATTTTCAAATTTGGAATGTCAAAAAGTAAGGGACAAAATCAAGAAAAACAATGTAAACAGCCAAAAAAACAATAAAAATACATGTACAATCAATATTTAGTAAATGAGCCCTTGCTCTCAATGACAGCTGCACATCTTCAACTACAAGAACAAATCAGTTCTTGACAATCCTCGATACTAATTTTAGACCATTCTTCTTGAAGCTTCACCCACAAATCCTCCGTGTTAGTGGGATTTCTTTCCATAACTTTCACTCCTAAGGTCTTCCAAAGATTTTCTATTGGATTTAAGTCAGGACTTTGCGGTGGTCAATCCGCTAAGGTAACTCATTACCACCTTTGCCTAGTGACATGGGGTATTATCTTGCATAAAGGTAGCTTTATCGAAACCTGAATTCTGTATGATTGGCACAACATGATCTTAAACAATGTTTTTGTAGATCTGCATGTTTACACGAGTTTGTAACTGGACAAGAGGCGTTGTACCTTGGCTAGAAAACATTCCAAATACCATGATGCTGTGGCCCCCAAACTTGACAGTTTTCTTAGTACACTTTGCACTTAATCTTTCACCAATACGTCTCTTTACATTGTTTTTTCCATCATTTCCAAATAAATTAAACTTGCTTTCATCACTGAAAAATACTTTTGCCCAATTTTCCAAATTACATACCTGTTTGCAAACTCTAATCTCTTCTTATTCTTCGAACTAACAAGTGGTTTCTTCCTTGGGGTTCGATTAAACAGCCCTATTTCTTGCAGTTATCTAGAAACAGTCTGTCTTGACACATTAACACATGAGGTACTATTCATAACCCTTTTAATTTCTGTGCAAGACTTAAAACAGTCCTTTAATGACATACGCTGCATTATTCGATCTTCTCTTGCCAAAGTTTTGCGGGGTCTGCCGGTTTTAAAAGCACCAGTATCATTGTAGGATTTAACAATCCTGCCTACAACAATCTTAGAACGTTTCACTTTCTCTGAAATCTCTCTAATGGTGTGCTTTAACTTGTGTAGCTTCACAATAGTTTGTCTCACAGAGTAATTTGAATATAGCATACTGTTTACATTGTTTTTCTCAATTTTGTCCCTTACTTTTGGACGATCCTATTTTGAAAATAAATAAATAATTGCTATAATTCTTTTTCTATCCTTTGCAAATGATTCAAATTTTAGTATGTTATTATGGATGATAACGACTACCAGTTGTCAAAATTTCAGCTTTTCACAGTTGTTATTTCTAAGAAATATTAGGTTTTAAAATTTTGTCCCTTAGTTTTGGACGCTACTGTAATTCCCATTGTATTGAACATTACCAAATTGGTTTATAGGTACTTTAAGCTGGAGATATAAAATAATTCTATAGAATTATTGCTTAGTAAGAACTCACCCTAACTATAAACAAAATAGTTCAATGTTACTCACTTACAAATTGAGGCACATTTAGTATACTGATAATTGTCATAGAAAATGGAATCAGCAACAAGAGCTGAAACCCTGAATGAGGTGGTTTATGCTTTATTTTGCAATAATATCTTTGAGAAAGACATGAATCTTGCTGTTCTTCCCAAAGCTATAGGTAAATATTAGGGCACACTGGGTTGTCTAGCCCTGGTCAGGCAACCAGTCTTGAAGGAAAATTCTTAATTCAACCCACCTGTATTTCACTTACTTGTGTCACATCCTACCAGTCAGAGGGGTTGGGTAAATACATACTCACTTAAAAAAAACAAAAAGTGAAATTTTACTCAAATAAGAAAAAATGTCTGGTGAAAACTGAATTTTTTCATGGAACTATATTAACTTTGTCACAATACAAAAAAAATATAATTGGGAAATCTCTTTTCTTTTATGCAGATTATGGCAATAATTTCTGTTTATAATTGGTAAGTGTGAACTTTTGATTGACAGCAAGATCATAAAATAACCAGCAGCATTCCAAGTTTTCACCTCTTATCTGACGTAGACAGGTAGATTAACTAGTTTAATCTGACGGTATGACTGTTAGAATTAATGGAACAGTATTTCATTTAGCAGAAATTTCATTGAAAGGTAAGTTGAAATACAGTTATATAAGTGGTAGCATTTTATTTTGGCTTAATTGAAAATTCATCTGACAAAACAAGGTGTTGGATAGCCTTGGTTTATATATGGCCATCATAACAAATACTTCTCCCCAATATTTACAAATAAAAAACAGAAACAGTTATATATCAGAAGAACAAAAATTAGGTTTTATTTAGAATAACAACAAAAAAAGTTAAATGGAGTATAAAAATGCATAACTTACATCCTGCTGGACCCTGTTAGGAAATAAGGATGTTGGTAAAATTGTTGCCTTACCTTCTTGAAAACACATTTTCCTTCTATGGCAGGCAGTATCTCTCTCTGCCAGTTATATCAGATATTGCTGGTTTTCCATTAGGGGTCTCATGACTATCAAAATGTGGTGTTACACTCCAAGTAAGATCTCACTATGTTTCATACCTCTTTGTTGAGAGTCAAGAGGATTTGTGTTCACACAGAAGTCTTGCTATTTACTCTACAGATGCTGTGTTGGGACAGGTCATATTAACCCCTTTTGATCAATTAGAAGGCACTACAAGCAGTGCCCCTAAAGCATATAGTCACAATGAAATTCCCTGTTTTCTCTTTTTCTCTCAGCGGCCTATTAGCACACATGTTTGGGTTTCAACCCAGGCCTAACAACACTTGATGCATGCTCTGAGCACCAAACTTCTTTCTGCTACTGTACAATCTTAAACACCAACCAAATAGAACCCTTCACTGAATAGACTCTCTGACTATAAATTGCTTTATGCAGATTATGGCAATAATTGGAGGTGCCCGTGGTGTAATGGTTATCGTCATAGGAAATGGACATAGCAACATAAGTTCAAATCCTGGACGAGACTGATGGCATTCACATAGCACTAATACCCTTGGGAAAGGTATGAATCCAATTACTCTCCCTCCAGCTATGGGTAAATAGTAGAGCAGACTAGGTTCTTCAGCCTTGGTTAGGCAACTAGTCTAGGAGAAGGAAAACTCTGAATTCAAACCTGTTAAAGTCCACTTAAAAAATTGATCTTGTGTCATATCCTGCCCGAGCGGAGGGGCTGGTAAATATAATAAATTGCTTTTTTATCGATTTATGAATACATCTTTTCCTTGTTGTTTGCCATTCATTTCTTTGTCACTACACCACAGTGGGTGATACGCTGCTTTCTTTTCTGGTCAGTAAGTTACTCCTCTTCCACTTTCTCTCCTGAGCTCTCCCCTGAATTACCATATACTTATATAACAGTAGTAAATGTCAAATTAGGAAGTTAGCCCTACAGAGGCATTTAGATATTTTCACTTATTCACAAGATCAATTCTGTTATTTAAAATTCATTTACTATGTAATTATTTTTTTTTCTTTTTAGATAAAATTGCAGCTGCAGAAATTTGTCTATTTTTTATCTTTTGAATATTAATTTAAAACCTTCAAACTGAAAAGACAGATTAAAATTGAAAATAAATTACAATTAACCTACCTGATTCTAAATAAGCCAAAATTAGTTTTTCAATCATCAACTGTTTTATTTCAAAACATGGCAAATGTAATTATGCATTTATTAATGAAAAAGCTTGAAATTCAGAATCCAAATTTAATTTCTGAACATCAACAATGCAAATGATAATACTTTCTTTCATTTGCTTGTAATATTATCTTTGAAGGACTCATCAAGTGTATAATATGCCAATATGGGATCTTGCCAATTTTGGTGGATAATTACATCAATTTTCTACTTGACTAATTGTTTTGATATTAAAATCTCCATCATGATTCACTTTAGGTAATTTCATCATTTTAATATGAAAAAAATTTAAAGTAATTTTTTGATGCTGTCATTAAAACCTTTATATTCTCTAGAAATCTGTTAGCTTTGAAAAATATTTTTAATAGATTGTATAAGGAATTAGTTTACAATGTGATGTGATTGTAAATTGCACCCTTACTTTTTATTCATTGTCCGAAACCAATTTACTTACCAGACATTTAACTGTAACTCATTGGCCTAATGAGTAAGGTGTTCACCAATGGTCCAGGAGGCCAGGGTTCAATCCCAAGTTGAGTCATATCAAAGACTGAAAAATTGGTACTTGATGCCACCTTGCTAAACACTCAGCATTATAAGGTAAGGATCAAGGGTAAAGTGGAACAATCCAGGGAATGGAGTACTGCCCTCCCCTACGCCTTGATATAGTAGCTATTGAAAAGGGAGCCTTGGGGTTGCCCTTGACTACGGTTGCCAACTTTACTTACTTACTACTACTACTATGGATAGAGGAGCATAGCCTATTGGTTATCATTTTAGGAAATGGACCTGAGTTTAAATACTGGACAAGGTTGTTTGCATTTCGTTTTCATGCTAATGCCCTTAGGAAAGGCATGAAGCTATCTCTTCCCCTTCATCTATGAGTAAATAGTTGGGCAGACTGGGCTCTTTATTATTGATGCAGCAACCAGTCTAGGAGAAGGAAAACCCTGAATTCAAACCAGTTGTACTCTGCTTAAGAAATTAAACTTGTATCAAATGCTTCCAGTGACAGAAGTACTTGCATATAATTACTGCTACCAGGACAACTACTACTATTATTATTATTCATATTATTATTACTACTTGTGAGTTTTTCACATCAGCATTAGCTGATGGTTTTTCACTGGAGTGAGTGCCAGCAAGTCTCCACAGGTTTCCAGGACTCGTCTCAGAATTCTGGTTGATCTAAGCAATGCTGTAGTTTGGATAGTGTCAGCTCATTCTCTGATTTCTAACTCCCTTGACCCAAGTCTTTGGGATCATTCCAAGTACACCAGTTGCAATTGGTATCACCATCACCTTCATGTTCCATCACTTTTTTAGTTCTCTTGCAAAAGTCTACGTTTGTATCTCTCTTTTTGTTTTCTTTGATTTTCAGTCTGTGGTCTGCCAGCAAAGTCAGGGTCTCTTTTTTTTTGCAAAGGTCTAGGTTTGTATCTCTCTTTTTGTTTTCTTTGATTTTCAGTCTGTGGTCTGCCAGCAAAGTCAGGGTCTCTTTTTTTTGTTGACAATCACAAGGTCCAGTCTTCTGACTGGGATCAAGTGATCTATTTGTATCTCAAAATAATAGAATTCTTGCATCCTATTCTCCAGGACTGATTCTTGTTTGTGTATATACCATTTGGTAAAATAAAGTAAAAGTTGTCGACTGTAGTCGAGGGTAACCAGAAGGCTTCCTTTTCAATAGCTACTACATCGAGGTGTAGGTGAGGGCACGGCTGCATTCCCTGGATTGCTCCATTTTACCCTAGATCCTTACCTTATAATGCTGAGTGTTAAGCAAGGTGGCATCAAGTACCATTTTTTTAAGTCTTTGGTATGACTCGATCTGGGATTGAACCCCAGTCTCCCAGTCCATTGGCGAACACTCTACTCATTAATTTCTTGTACAATTCCCCATCCAGTTGTGTCTAATCTTGTTCTCTTTTTGTGCTAATTTGCTGCATTCACTTATTATGTGACTAATCATATTACTATCACCACATAAACCTGCACTTGCTATTCTGTCATGTCTTATTTATTTATTTTATCTTAGCTGGTCCTTATTGCATTGTTTTGTGCTGCTAGTAGAAGAGATTCAATTAGCCATGTCCAGGCCTTCTTGTGTGAGATTTCATCAGTTTGTTGCTTGAAATATCCATACAGTTGTTTTTCTTCCTATTTCTGTTTTCTAGTTGTTATTCTGCTGGTTATGCTGTTTCTGGTTGCTGTAATTAGTATTTCTTTACTCTTTTTTATGTAGTTTTTGAGTTCTTGTATTGATGCATCCATGCTATCTTCAATGCTGCTGAGTCCTCTTCCTCCTTCTTTTCTTGACACATATAGTCTGTCCATGTAATTTCTTGGATGTAAGGCCTTATGCATTGTCATTAGTTTTCTTGTACTCAGCTCTATTTTTCTGAGTTCTTCCCTCATCCATTTCAAGAATGGTTCTGGGTATCTTACAAGGGTGCAACCCTGATGCTTATCCCTTTGATGTGATTCCTGTTGCAGAGCTTGGTTTCAAGAAATTTTCTCATTTGTCTGAGATACTCTTTTGTAATTTTTTTTTCATCTCCACTTGTTTGATGGTTTCTGCTTCCAATATTCCCAAGTACTTGTAGATTTCCGTTTCTCTGAGTGTTCTAATTCTTTCCTGATTTGGTCGTTCTATATCTTCCATTGTCTATCACTTTCTGCTTTTTATTATTAGCATGACCATTTATTCTATGTCAAATCCCATTTCTATATCCTGACTGTATATTCTTATTGTTTGTATTTGAGCCTCCAATTCTTTTTCCTTTTTTGCAATCAACTTGATGTCATCTATGTACATTAGGTGGTCACTCTTTTCTTTTTCACATAAGTAATAACTGATGGTTTTCATTGAAGTCCAAGTGACAGCAAGTCTTCTCAACTTTTTAGGACTTTTCTTTATATTCTTGCTGATTTAAGCTGTATTGTGGTTTGAAAAGTCTAAATTTTTCCTTGTATTTTGAGGTTCTTTATGATTGTTTCAAGGACTCCAACTATGATTAGTATCACTGTCACCTTCATGTTACTCAACTTCTTTAAGTCTCTGGCAGGATCCAGTTATTTATTTAACTTTTGGCTTTACTTTACTTTCACTTTGTCATCTGCTGGAATAGTGAATTGACAAGTTCTTTTCTTTTTATTAACTAAAACTAAATCTGGTCTTTTGACTTTAATTAATTGTTCTATTTGTATCGCAAATTTTCAAGGAATTTTTTAGGTTATTTTAGGACAGTGTCTGATTTGAGTGTGTACCATTTGTCAGTATTGTTAGATTTTAGTCATTTTTGTTGTTGTAGTTGATACAGTTGAGGTTTGAATTAAGGTTTAAGCTTAAAATAAACCATTATATTTTTATTTTCAATCAATTTTTTCATCTTTTTAGATGGCTGTATTTAGGTCTTAAACTTATTCTAAACAATTCAGAATGTCACAAAAAAGATGAAAATTTTTTTTTAATTTATAAGAAAAAGAATGAGCACTGAAATATTACAGCCCCAGTTTTTTTAAGACAGAGAAAAAGTAAGTAATCCATTTATCATAACAGTTAATTCACAAATGGAATCTAACCCTAAACATATAGAAGCTATTTCTTTAAAAACTGATAAATTTCTGGAGGGTAAAGTTTTATTAATTGAAAGTACTAAACAATACTTGATGTTTTTTTTTTATGGAAAAAATAAATTTATCCAAACCAAATTTTGACCAAATAGTCTTTTGAACAAAATTAGCATTTGGCATAAGCTTAAAATTTTTGAACACTTGGAAAATCAAGCCTACTTTTTATGGTTTATAGAACCAACATATTATCAGCGCCTGATAACACATGCTCTTTCCTGGCACATTTCTTGAGTACTGGAAGAGAAGTGAACTCATTTTCAGTGTCTTACTAAATCAATTTACTATGATAAAATGCTTTGGAAAGTAAATGAAGAAACAGATGAAAGCAGATGTTAACCTTTTCCATACTGAATTTACTTCTAGCTTTTATTAGTTATGGTTTAAGAGGGTTTGATTTGTAATGTAAGTATAATGCTAAACTGGATCCTTACATGGAGTCTATCAACTTAATTAATCCAAATCTTCATCCTTTTGTTTAACTGTATAAAGTAGATATCTAACTGAAACCTTTCTAGCTAAGAATCAAAGTTATAACCTTCTTTTTGTGATTATTTTTCCTTATCATTGAAAAATGAAAACTTCAAACAAACTGTATTATTGTATTTACATTTGTTGTACCAGAAATGTCTATTAGGGGCCATAAATATTAACCTCTCATCAATGTTTATTAAACAGTTTTATGCTTGTGTTTATTGTTACAATAAAAAATAAGATGGATAGATTTGTGGCCAATTTATCAGTATCATTGGGAATAGCAGTTTAGAATCTTAAAAGTGATCATCTTCTAATAGGAATGGAAAAGAGACATAATTTTTCAGGAGAGTTTTCTGGACCAGAGGACATTTCTCTTAACTGCTGATTCTATCCCTGAGTAGAATATTTATCATCCCATATACTTGAGTCATTTGTTTTTTCTCAGGTGGCATGTGTCTTACTTCCTTCTCTACTGACCATAACAAATGATGTTGATATTTATATCTACTTTAAAAAAGCAAGTAGAATTTATTAGGATTGTGTCTAATGCTGTGAAGTATGTTATTGTCTCAGCTATGATGGTTAATAATGTTCTGATTTGAAAGCCACAAATATAAATTGAATGTTACATTGAAAAAAAAACACAGGAAGAAGAAACTAAGAAAGCATATACGAGGTGGATATGATAAGTTTCCAGACTTTTTTTGTATTGGCACTTTTATTGATAGTACACACATGAAACTCTAGTCCCCTTCAAAGTAATCTCCTCCGGCTGCAATGCACTTGTTGTACCGTTTCAACAACTTCTGGAAGGCCCCATGGAAGTCCTTTTGTGTGAGCGTGTCGATGATCTTCATCACAGCCTCTTTCATCTCCTCAATTGTCTCATAATGACAGCCTCTGAGCTTAGGGAATAACCAAAAGGTCTGGACTATAGGGAGGGTGAGGAACTGTCTTGATGCCCATCTTGGTCAAATAGTCTGTGACAAGGATGGAGTTGTGGACGTACATTGTCCTGGTGGAAATGCCACTGACCTGATTTGAAGAGTGCTGGCCTCTTCCGACGGAATCTCTTTCTGAACTCCCTTAAAACCTCAACATAGTAACCCTAACCCTAACCCTTTGGCCAATCAACTCTGGTGTATTGACCTCCTTACTCCTCCCAAACCTCTCATCATCCCTCAAAAACTGTCTGCCTTCCTTGAATCTCTTATGCCACTCAAAAACTGATGCTCAGTTCATGCAAGATAGTCAAAAAGCAGTCTGAAGCATTCCATACATTTCTGTGGCATTTTTTCCAAGTTTAAAACACAATTTTATTGCATATCATTCTTCTCAAGTGTCAGATTGCATTTTTGAAATTCACCAGCTGTGACAATCAGGCTTTAGTAGGGTGTATTCCAATTGCTGCTGTAGCTGTTGATTTGAATGTGAAATGATAAAAATTGGTCAGTCATCTCATAAGATATATAGCAATAACATAGTGAATTTTTTAAGAGTCTATGACAATTTTAAATGCCTGTACAAAAGAAGTCTGTAAACTTATCATATACCCCTCGTATGTTGGGATGTAATTTGAGTTAGATTACAATAATAATTTGTATTGGTTATATATATATATATATATATATATGTATACATGTGCATATATATATATATATATATGTGTGTGTGTGTGTGTGTGTGTGTGTGTGTGTGTGTGTGTGTGTGTGTGTGTGTGTGTGTGTGTGTGTATTCATTCATTTGTAAAGTATATGGGAGTAATGCCAATGAAGAACTGACTCCACATATCCCAAAGCTCTATAATTGGAGCTTCATCTTGGGATTTGGTTTCGTGTCCTATCCAGGGTAATTGTTGGGATATGGTCTTAACCCTCTGCAAAGGGAAGTAGCAGTAATGAAGAGACACAGAAAAAATAATCAATAAAATTTTGAAGAAAACCATATCAAATTATTAGAAATACTCAAATTGAATGTGTCTTAAAATAAGAATTCAAAGAAGGAGAAGTCTAAAATAAAAAAAATGAAAAATAAAAATGAGTATATTTTGAAGTGTTAAAATCAAAAAAAGAAGTAGCAACAAAGAGAAAAAAGAAAACTAAATATTAGAATTCTTAAAGTGTGCAGACCTTTGAAACATTTGACAATTAGTTAAGGTTCCAATAATATAAAAAATCCAGAATTGATAATATTCAAAAAAGAAATTGACAAACAGGAATATAGGAAGTAGGGGAACTTTAAAGAATACCCGTGACAGAACAAAGAAAATTATAAAATATTTACATCTCTTAAGTCTAGCAAATCAATGAAAGACAGAATATCTGCAAGCATTTTCTTCTTTGATCACTGTTATTTATGTGGCTTGTGTAACTTGATTTATAACTATACAAACATGGAAACATAACAAAGATAAGTACAAATAAGTCAACACACTTACAGATATTCAAGTATTCATTTTGTATTCTTTGCTTAGCTTTTCTTTATTTGACAGCATATTTTACACTTCTCACTTATTTAAAGCTGAAATTTGATTCAATTGTAAATGATTACAATCATAACTATTTATATTTTCAACATTTCACTACTCTCATTTTTTATTGCAGTTTTTTATTTGTCTGTAATGCTCATTTGTTTGCAGAAAATAAGTTGGTATCAAGTATGCTTATCTAATACAAATGATTTTCAAAATGTTATTTGGTTTAAAACATTCCTAAGAGTTTAAAATTGCTATACAGTTTATATATTCCTAATTGTTTTTAAATGAATCTATTTGACCCATAGATCAAATCCTAATTGGTATAATCACTTGAGATCAGAGTGTACCTGGGAGTAATGGTAACAAAGAGGTGATACCACACTTCCTAGAGTTCCAATACTAGTACCTCATCACAAGATACAGTTAAGTGTCATACTGAGGAACAACTTTTAGGGAGGAGGAAGAGGAGGAGGAGGAGGAGGAGGAGGAGGAGGAGGGTCTAACCAATTGCAGGAAATGCAGTTGAATATATTATAAGACTCACTGATAGCTCAGTATTCATTTTGTGTATTTTGGAGATTTATAAGAATCCTCTTATATATTCTCAAATTGAATCATTCTCAACTAATCTTCTTTGGATATATTTTTATAAATATATATATATATATATATATATATATATATATATATAGAGAGAGAGAGAGAGAGAGAGAGATAGATATATATGTGTGTGTGTGTGTGTGTGTGTGTGTGTGTGTGTGTGTGTGTGTGTGTGTGTGTGTGCTAAACAAAGGTGATAAGACAAAAAGGAATGATATATATATATTTGTATATACATGTTTTATATATATTCATTAATATAATGATATATACATCAATAATATATACAATTATATTACATATATATGTATATATATGTATATATATATATATCATGATTATATATATATATGTATATATATATATAAATATATATGTATATATATATATTTATATGTCATTATTATAATATGTATTATAATATGTACTGTTGGAACAGTACATCAAGTGCTTTGCAGCTGGAGGAGATTACTTCGAAGGGGACTAGAGTTTCATGTGTGTACTATCAATAAAAGTGCCCATATGAAAAAAGTCTGGAAACTTATTTAATGATCCCCGTAGTTGTGAACCTGACAATAGTAATATTAGAAGAAATGTTAAAAAAGTATATGTAGGTTCCATGCAAGGACCCTTCACAAAAAAGACTTTACAATGATAGAGGTTGCTTTTCATACAAAATATATAGACATAGTATTAGTTTATCTATGTGTGGGAAATTAAAAAGAATCTATGTACAGATCCTATATTAAAATGGGAAATAGTAAAAAAAAATGCCATAAATATAAAGCTAGGCAGATAAATATTGTAAGTTATGTATGGAGGAGAAACATGCCATAGCTTCCCACAAGAATCCCAATGAATTACTTAACTAAAGGTTGGAAATATTTAAGTTTGTAGGCATAAGAAAAGTTAGCTGCTTGGTGGATAAGATACAAATTAATTTTGTCTATTCATTTATTTATTTTGTTTATTTATTTATGCTAATCTTATGCTTTCTTGCAGTCTTTTAATCAATAAAATGTAGTTTTGGTCCAATCCTTCTTTAGTCAGAATCTGATGATCTGATTAGGTGAAACCTTGGTAGATTTTTTTCTAACTCAGTAGGCATATATATATATATATATATATGAAGTGTGAAAAAAATATTGTCTGAATTGTAAGATTTTTGAATATAAAATTAAAATGAAGATATGTACACAGCTGATCAACTTATATAATTATAATAATAATGATAATGTATAAACTGAAGTCTAGAATTCATATAACTGATCCCCATACTTTTTGATCAGAAGTCTCAACAATTTTTGACAAAAGACAGGCTTGTGCAAGTGTAACACCTTCTATCCTCACCTGATCCTGCTCTATGTGAATTTTTCTTATCTTCTAAACTAAAAATTCATTGCCATTTGAAGACATGAAGGACATGAAAAGGAATATGACAGCACAATTTCACATCAAAAGAGGAGTTTGAACTATAGAAAATTCAGTGGAATAAGTGTGTTGGATTCCAAGGGGACTGTTTTCAAGAAAATTAATGCTTCACACACACACACACACACACACACACACACACACACACACACACACACACACAGATATATATATATATATATATATATATATATATATATATATATATATATATATATTACTGTTAATCTGAATATAATTTCAACTAAGGTAATTTCAAATTTCTTATTTGTCTGATATTACTGCTAGTAACAGTTTCAGCTATTCTTATGAATTTCAAATAACACACATTCATTTTTTATTTATTCATCAATCTTTATTATTACTTGTGTAATATCCATGCTATGGACAAAGAAAATTATTTTGTAATAAAAGTTCTCTTACCTCGACAAGATTAATGTATTTACAATATTTTCCACAAAAGATCTGTCTATATTTCTTTTGGTCATTATGCTAAGCCCACTTGAATTTCCTACTCTGGATATAGTTCGATATTCTTAGATGAAAACAAAAATGAACCTATAGCAAAATATTTAGGGAATGTCCAAAAATTAAATTTTCTCTTTTGTTCTGATAATGTGATGATAAAAATAAATGCAAGAAGAGTTTTGTCTTGTTGCTAAGTTATGGCCAAGTAAACAAGGTAGTTAAGAAGTCATGATTATCTTTTTACACTTACACCACAATGAATTTATTATAAAATTTATCCATAAAAACTGATTATACGTGAAGATAAAAGAATTAAATAAAGATGAATGACACAGTACAATTATCTATTAAAAACTGCTTTTAAAAATCTTTATGAAAAATTACTTATCAACATTACTTTGATAAATGTTGTTTAAATTTATGATAGACTTGATGATGGGAGTTGAGGACACACTGATTTACAAGATGCAAATTTATAATAGACTAAAAGATAGGTGTGGACACACACTGATTTACAAGATACTAATTCATAATAGACTTGATGATAGGAGGTAGAGACATAATAGAATAGAAGATAGAAAGTGAGGATACACAAACAGAGATTTAAATAATGCAAGTTTATAATAGATAAGAGACAGAGACATACACAGATTTACATGACAGATTTATAAGAGACTAGAAGATAGAAGTTTGGGACACACACACACACACACACACACACACACACACACACACACACACACACACACACACACACACATGCACGCACACACACACACTTGTACAAACACATACAAATTCATAATAGACTAGATGATAGATGGTGGGGACAAACAGATTTACATAACACAAATTTATAATAGATTATAGCATTATTTCAATTAGTCACATTCTTGGCTTCAGTGGCTAAAGAATGTCTCTCCACAGTGCAAAGTGTAAACACCATACATTGTCCATAACATATAAGGTTAACTAAAAGTCTGTATCATTTGACTTGTCTTGATTTACTAAGTATTTTTACAAGTAGGATTAAGAGGTTAGCTATTGGATTAGCCAAACACCTTTGATCTGGCAAACTCATTATTCCAGCATACCACAATTCTCAATCATGCTAGATTAGTAATGGCTGACCATTATTGATAACTGCAAAAGTCTCCTATGAGATACAGAAGTAAAATGTACCTGATGCCTCATCAGTTTTATTTAGTTAATGAATTTATGGACATTGTAAGAGAAAAATCTACTGAAATATTGTTACAAGATTCATAAAACAGAAGTATAACTCAAGACTTGGGAGCCTGAATGGGTGTACTGGTTTTCTTGAGGAGCCTTTTCCAGTATTTAGTGAGATTTATTATTGCATAACATGAGAAGAAATGCAGAAAGTTAATGACTCTGTGTAAAAATTTGGACCTCCAGTATTCTGGCTGTTCTCTGCAATGTCATGGTCTAGACTGTCTCAGTTCTACCATGGACCTTCAGTTCTTCTAGTTTCTTTTCCAGATTCTTTGGAATACTTCAAAGGTTGTAAATCTTTATGTTCCATAAGTTTTTTGCTTTCTTGCAAGATTCTAGTATTTATCCAGTTTTTCCTTTACATTTCTTTTATTTTGTGATCTGCTGGAATAGCAAAATGATTGACATGTTCTTTTCTTCATTCTTTTGTTTCCTTCCTTCCTTCTTTTCTTTCTTTCTTTCTTTTTCTTTCTTTCTTTTTCTTTCTTTCTTTCTTTCTTTCTTTCTTTCTTTCTTTCTACCATCTCTTCCTTTTCCATTCGACTTCCTTTTTTTTCTTTACTGCTTTCCTTTCCTTTGATTCCTTTCCTCCATTTCTTTTGTCTGTCCGTTTCTTCTTTCCTTTCCTTACTCAGACTGATTGACACATAAGTATATCTATATTCATGTCTACTTTGTAAAAATGCTCTAATCTTGAATACAAACATACTTGAATGTATCCAGAGATGCATAGACATTTTCTACATATAACTGTTTGCTAACATATTTTCTTTCATCTTAATTTTTTGTTGCCTTTTTATCACAATTTACTAAAGTCATCAATCAACAACAATGAGAATTTGGTACTGCTGAAAGAAAATACCAGTCAAAATTAATAATAATATTTTTGTCATTGTTTTAGTTATTCTACTTTAAATAAACAAGTTTTTATATTTTCATTAAATTGAATAATATAATAATTTCAATACATTGCTACAAAAATGTCAATATCATTAAAAACTTAATTTTATTAGAAATTCTTCCCTTCTTCTTTGTTGGTGTGGTTTAAGTAAGAATTAAACAAAGAAGTCTGTTGAAAATGCAGCATATTCATTAATTTCAAAGATCCTAGTTGTATCAATTTTAACAAATCTAATGAAACTGAAATTATTTGTAAATTTAGCATTTATTTGAAAATAGAATTTTTTTTTCATACTTTCATTCTTTCTCTTTTGTTTTCCTTCCTTTCCTTTCTCTTAACTTTCTTTCCTATCCCTTTTCTTCTTTCTTTTTTCTTTTTCTTACTTCCTTCTTTTATTTATCAGCTTTCCTTCCATCTTTTCCTTCCTTCTTTCTCTTCCTCCTAACTTTCCTTTCTTTCTTTCACCTTTTCTTAGTTCCTTTCTTTTCATTTCCTTCCTTCCTTCATTCTGTCCTTTTAAACTTCCTTCTAACTTTACATACCATCTCTTTTCTTCCTTCTTTCATTCCTTTTCTTACTTCTTTCTTTTCTTTCATTTCCTTATCTTTCTTCCTTTCCTTCCATCCCTTCTTTCCTTTCTTTTGTTTCCTTTTCCATTCCTTTTCTTTTTCTTTCTTTTCTTTACTTCCTTTCTTTCTTTTCCTTTCTTTTATTTTCTTTATTTCTTTGCCATTTTTCCTTTCCCTCTTTCTCTTTCCTTACCTTTTCTTTCTCTTACTCCTTTTTTCCTTTCCTTCTAATTCTTTTTAATTCTAATTTCATCTTTATAATTTGTTTTACTGATATGAATCCCATTTAAACTTCCAACTTTATATTTTCTTTTGTTAATTTTTCAACTATTAATTTTCTCCTAGTGATTCATTTCCTACTTCATTCTCTTTTTTTTATTCATTTATTCTTTTTTCTTTAAATGCCTTTTTCTCATTCTGTTATTTATTTGATTCATATTTTATTCTTATGATTCATTAATTTCTTAATTCTTCATTTACTAATTTTACAGTTTAAATCTCATTCTCACATTATTCCTTTCCCCTTTTTGTTTTATTTATTTTATTTTTTTTCATTTTCACTCTTCTGTCGTTCCTTTGTATATTCAATTTTTCTCTCCAGTTTTCGTTTCTGACTCAATTTCATTTTCCCTTTATTAAAATTCATTGTTTGTTCTCTTGTTATTTTCACAAATTTAATTAAAACTTTTCTCCCCCTAAATGAAGAGTGGAATTGATTTTCTTTACTTTTGCCTTACTCATTCTGTCATTCAGTAAATTCTTTATTGCATAATATATTCAGATTTTTGATATCATATCTTAATTTTCAAACATAATGAAATAAGAAAATATACTGAATTATAACTCATAATCTATCAATATATAAGCAAAATTCTTAATATCTATCTATCTATCAATCTATGTGTATATATATATATATATATATATATATATATATATATATATATATATATATATATATATAAAGTTGGCGAACTTCGTTGAGGGTGACCAGAAGGCTCCCTTTTCAATAGCTACAACACCGAGATGTAGGGGAGGGCACTACCTCATTACTAGAATTGCACCACTTTCCCTTGATCCTTAACATATAATGCTGAGTGTTAAGCAAGGCAGAATCAAGTACCATTTTTTGAGTCTTTGGTATGACTTGACCTGTGATTGAACCAAACACTCTACTCATTAGGTCACAGAACGGTCGCCAACTATATATATATATATATATATATATATATTTGAACAAATTATTGATGGTTAAAATCTTATTAGTAGCCAAGAAGACATAAAGGTTCAGGGAAACTGTGGACATGTTTATTGTTAAAAAGGGGGGAAAACGATTGGTTTTGTCTGGCACTTCTCAAGCTGTTAACGCCAGAAAAATTAAAAGGGGGAATGTAATGGAGAAAAAGTGGTGGAGAGGCGAGAAAAAAAAAAATAATAAAAAAATTTTTTTAAAAATATATTTAAAAAAAAGAGAGGTGGGGTAGTAGGAGAGATGAACAGATGGTTAGAGACCAATCACATTCAACCCCAACAAACAGTCCCTCTGTTTACCGAGGGAAGATTGAAGAGATCAAACATAAAGGGTCTCCAACACTTTAAGATGATATAGCGAATGTAACAGACTCAGAATACTGAATCAGTCAACATTAAAATCTGCCACGCATTCCCTGCTATTAATCATGTGCTCTTGCCTATATATATATATATATATATATATATATATATATATAGCCAAGTAAAAGCTGCTCATTATAATGAGATTTTTAATTAAACGAATATACTTAAATTAGTCTACTGTAGAAAATAAAGCAATTTTCAGTTCAATATACTACCAAATATTAACTTGTGGTGTCAATATTTGCACTGTTATTTTTGATTATTTACATCCTCAATATAATTATGAAATTTTAATTAAAATTCTTTACTCCATCCTAAACAGATGAGTCAATATCATTTGGAAACTAACAGGTTTATGAGTTGTTTAGTATATTACTAAAATTCTTATTTTACTATATATATATATATATATATATATATATATATATATATATATATATATATATGTATATATATATATAAAGAAATGTCTTACTTTTCTCCCAATATATATATATATATATATATATATATATATATATATATATATATATATATTATATATATATATATACCAAAACCTCCACATGAGCAGGATGTGACACAAGATCAATTTTTTTAAGCATAGTTTTATAGGTTTGAATTCAGAATTTTTTTCTCTGAGACCATCTGCCATAACAAGGTTAAAAAGCCTAGTCTGCCTTACTATTTACCCAATGCTGTAAGAAGAATAGTTGGATGCATACCTTTTTAAGGGTATTAGCATTATGTGAAATGCAAGCACCTTCTTCCTGGATTTGAACTCAGGTCACTAATCATTACACCATATATATGTTTATGTATAACCATAACCAAGAAAAAATGGCACACTAAAGAAAGATTGTTAATAGAGCAAATACACATAAAATTATCAAACTTAGAAAATGTAGCAATTTCTTAGATTGCAGGATAATTTTGTGTGGTGCACTTAATATCATCTAAATCCCCAATATAATGCAGACAGCTATAGAATGCTAGTTAGAATCCTTCACTCTTCTCTAAATAGAAGCATCAATATCATCATGGACTGTTGATACCAAAGGAACCCAATGAGTATGTGGGTTATCTAAGTCAGTTAATAAAAATGCTGATAATACTGTTTATTTTTTCTTAATTATACTTTTAAAATACTTTTGTGCAACCAGAATTTGTTTTGTTTTTTATCTTTTTTGTTTTATCTTTCCCTCCTTTCCCCTTAATATTTTTTCTTCATCTTTCTTACCTTACTTATAATTTTTATACTTTTTGATCTTCTTTTACCTTTATTCATCCATTCAATCTATTCTTTTGCTGCCTGGACACACAGACCAAGCAAAATTATACTCTGTCGATAGAAGTCACAAATGAAATGTGTGAGCTGAATAAACTCTGGTTTCAGGGAAACCAAGATAAGATTCTGTTCCTGGATGAGAATGGAACAAATGATAAACATTCATTAGTTCTCAATTCAAGATATTTAACTTGTATCAGCAAGTGAACGGGTCAGGAGAAGATATAACTGCCTAGTTATTAAAGATCCTATGATTAATGAATGTATATTACATGGAATGCATACAGATTATGATTATCCCTATACACAAAGCAAGTTTCCTGCAGTGGGTGATGTTTGGTTTTAAACTGTTCAGCTTTGAGTCAATATTTGGAATATTACATATCGAAAAATATTTCTAAAATTTTTAGGCAGCTTTATAATAATTTATTTGTTCATCCATTTTATATCACAGAACTTGAAGATACATATTCATCTTCAAATATTTCTTGACTGTATTTGATTTTTTAAGAAAGTAGCAGATATCTTCTGACCCACATCATCTTGTTTTGACTGATATAATTTCTAAAGAGGATATTAGCTATTCTATAACCCAAATAGTCTCTTGACTGTATGTTAATTTTGAAGAGGACATTAGCTATCCTATAAGACAAATAGTCTCGTCTTAACTGTATGCAATTTTTGAAGAAGATAGTAGCTATCCTATAACCCAAATAGTCTTGTCTTGACTGTAATTTAAACTTAATTTAAAACTACTCTGAAACCAATAGCCTGGTTGAACTGAAAATTGATTTATTCTATTCTATTATGAAAATAGATTATTTATTTGAAATTTCACATCAAAGCATGCTTTACTGTTGCCACTTAAATATCTTTTTGGAGATTAGTATAATCTACCATTTATGTATAGTATCATGAATGTTATATATTTAAATACTTTTGTCTAGTATTATCCATCATCTTAATTCTCATTGCTTTTTTATTGCAACTCATTCAGATTATCACTTCAAGAAACGTTATGAAAAGCATGTATTAAATCAATAATAGAGAATAACTTATTTCAACAGTGTAATTAACAGTTAATAAATCTTGAGTTATCTCCCTTGGATATCAATTTTTTTAACCAATTTATAATTAATTTAAAATTACTATGAAGCCAATAGCTCAATTGATCTGGAAATAGTCTTATTCTTCAAGTGAGAGCATTTTATTGGTATTGTGCTATATTGAGCCATTTTTTGTTACTATAGACACACACACATACATACTCATGCACATGCACGCTCATACAGAGAAATCAAATCATTATTATTTAGATGGATTGCTTAACATTTATTTGCATATTCATTGCATGCTTTTCTATATATATATTGTAACCATCGGGTTGTCATGAAATACATTTACTTTAATACCTTGAAGCAATACTTGATGAAAAATTCATAATTATAAAAATCATTAGAATTTGTTTTATTTGTTGATGCCTTTGGGGAGAAGACAGTCTTTATTTAAAAAAAGAAATTTTTTTCTTTGCTATTGTTTTTATTTTAGTGTTATTCACTCATTTGAAATCAAAATAAAAAAATTCCACATATGTAATTTTTGATTTAGGTTTTGCTATATGGTTTTTGTAAATCACTAATTAAGTTGGTAAGTAAGTTGATTGGTTTTACAGCATGTCAACCATTTTTGGGTCATTTAATGCTGAAGTCAGTCTTTTTTCAAGCAATTACATAGTTTTAAGTAACTATTCCTATGTAGTAATAATCCTTTATTATAGCTTCAAGTAACTATTCTTAATACATAATTTGAACACTGTTATATGGTTTCAAGTATTCTTGTCTAATACTAATAATTTGCAAGCAAATACAGGATTTCAAGCAATCATTTTTATTTGATAAAATTATTATTATTTGCTAATAATGATATATTTTCTATTCTCTGTTCTTATCACATTGCAATATCAATATTTTGAACTGTTGTCAGGAGTTAGAATATATTGACTGTATCTCCTGCAGAGGTGTATGCCATCTCCAAAATGGGTGTTCTGGCTATGACACTAAACTGTATTTTATGGCAAGGTACTTGTTCCAGAGATCTGAGGTGTGCTGAGTACCCCTTCATAGCCATTACTCTAAGCTCCACTCTGATCTGGAAAAATGAATTAAAAAAAAGAGTAAAATAAAAAAGAATAAAAATAAAAAACAAATATAGTTGAAAATCATTTAAACATTATCTCAAATAGGTCTATTTAATCCATAAATGGGACCCTAACAGGTACTACCACTCTAAGTTCAGAGTGGAGCTGGGACCCAGAATTCCAGAACTGGAGTTTCACCACCAAATGCAGTTTAGTGTTATACCCAGAACAGTGCTAATTAAGAAAAGCATTTGAAACATGTGTCCAGAGATGTGTTTATCTATATATGCTAAAACTCTAATTATGTTTGTATAAAATCCACAAACATTAAATTATTTTCAGGTATTTTTAAGAATTTGATTTCCAAACTTGTCTATAAGGATTTTTTAATTTTAAAAATTTACAAAAAACCAATTATTTTTTAAATACAAGAACAGGCTCTTGAAAATGTGAAACAATAAATGAATAAATAAAAAATGAATATGAAAAATTAATGCATTTGTTGACTTTTCCTTTTAAATACTGATTTTACTTTGGTAATATTTACAAAATTATGTGTATATGTATATATATATGTGTGTGTGGGCATATATATGTATGTATATATGCCTGTGTGTGTATATATGTACATGTGTGTGTGAGTGCTTATAATTATAACCCACAAAAACCAGCACATCATATTAAAATTTTTGTTCAAACAATACTTAAGATATTCTAGCTTAAAGAGTAAAGCAATTTCCTTTTTAATTTACAATGTAGTGATAATTTTGTGAACCAGAGTTAAAAGTTATTAAACTGCATCTAGGATTATTCAAAACAAATACAAGCAAGCATAATATTATTGGGATTGGACGCCCTTTCATATCCTCCAAATGTACCAGTTTTAGTTCCTACAAGAATATTTTGTTTGTTTTGATCACTAAACATTTCATATATGGCATAACATTTAGACACAAAGAACCTGAAAATTGTCTTTCAAATATTTTACAATGAAAACCTCAGATTTCTTTAAAAATGGAATTAAAGATATGTCTTTCTGTTGGGCTGAAGTTATTGAAAATGAAGGTGATTTCATTTTTGATGATGATATTTAAATAAATTTAACTTACATTTGTTTTTATATCCTCTCTGGTAAAATGTAAATACTTTCCAAATACCACAATATATACAGGTATTTTTTTAGTAAAAATATACACCATATATGCAGATTTTTAAAAAATATTTCTTACTGAATTCTTATACTTGTATTCAAGTACTGCACCTATCACAAATAAAAAAAAATCTAAATAAGAAAAGATTATTACTCAGATTATGAGTCCCTAATTATGCTAATAAGAATAGTTGGCCTTATATTATTCGGCATAATTAAAATAGATAATCAAAATAAATAATTAAAATAAATACCCTTTTTTATACTTTTGCCATAGTGTGAAATTTCTCTGATTTAACTAATTGTCAAGTCGATGAGTTGAATACGAATAACAGATAAAGTGCAAATAGGAAATCCATATGCAACTGCAACTGCTGTAACCAGTAATATGTTATATTGATTCTAACTACAATGAAAATGTTCTATGAACAATGCAGAAGCATTGAATTACAATGTCCACGTCAGTCTTAGAACATTCTGCTGTGTCACAACACAAAATGACTAACTGCTGCAGACCTGTAGTTGTTATTATTATAACTCAATAAAGAAAAAAGAATTTGGAGAAAATATATATGGAGTTACCTGCTCTTGAATACTCTATTTAGGATTATATGCTGCATTACTTAGTTCTGGATTAAAAAACTGGAAGCTGAGAAACCCAAGAATCCATCCTGGATACCAGGTTTGTGAGGTTTATTACTAAAAGCAAAATGTTTACCCCTTGTATTGTTATTGTCAAAATTATGGTGGATTCAGATAACCAGTCAAAATAAAAAGTTGATAAACAAAAAATAGTATTAAAAATACTTGTTTACATATGCTGTTAAAGAATAACTAATATCTGGGAGCTAAAATTAATAAATTAAAATAATAGGAAATTTTATTAAAAATACCAGAAATTTCTATATCTGAAATGTTATCAGAAGAAAGAGTTTTATTCAAAGAATTGAATGAATTGCATATCATTATTTTCTTTTTGTATAAATACTGGAAAGAGTGTTCTTATGGTCTCTATACATTTCTAGGTCACCAAAAAAAAAAAGAAAAAAATTAACTACACAGGTAGACAATTAGTCTACCTCATGTTGTGAACTATGACACTCACAATATGTATGATAAATGCTTTGGATAATTCTATCTGCAAATGTGATTAAAGAATATAACTAAAAAAAATTTGGTTATTGAAAATTAACTATTTATTTATATAACATGCAACATCAAAAGCAGTTTTTGCTCCCTCTTACTCCTGGACAGAACTTGAAAGCTGGTAACCATTACCCCTGTCCAGATAAGGAAAAGAAGTGGACAAACACATTATATATATATATATATATATATATATATATATATATATATATATATATATATATATGTTTTTTTTATATATTTCCATTTTTATTCAGATGTTGAAATATTCAGGTTAGCTATGATAGTGGGTTTCTGAAATTCAACCATCACAAGAGAAGAGAAGAGGAATTCTTTTATTATTCTTTTATATATGGGCCCGGAAAGGTCCAAAGCTCCTTGGCCACTTTCAATAAGTCTGTTTCATTTGAAACCCTTTAACTGATTGAAAAGTTCAGTTTTCTGCCTTTGCTCATGTATTCATATTAACCAATGAAAATCAATATCTTTACCACACCCTTGCCTCATGCTCTGGTTCTTATGTCTTTTACTGTGTTCATGCCTGACACCATTACCAAAACATACCAGTCACCAAGCTGGGGTCAAAATGAATCAACCACATTGAGCACACTCACTCATCATTTTACAATGTTTATGGACTTGCTTGTGGCAAAATAGTTATATTTGATGGAAATCGACTCTACAACCTCAGTTCAAGTCCTGCTCGAGGTTGTTTGCATATCACATTGTGCTAATAATTTTGGAAAAGGTATTAAATCAACTATTTTCCTCATAGCAATGGATAAATAATAGGGTAGATTGGGCTCTCTAACCATGGTATGGCAACCAGTCTAGCAGAAGGAAAATTGAATTTCAATCAATTGTACTCCACTTAAAAAATGATCTTGTGTCACATGCTTTGTGTGGTTGAAAATTTGGGCAAATACAATCATGAGACAATATTCCTCTTCTACAGTTTCATCAGATAATACAGTTTCTTTTTAGAATTGCAGCATAATTTGTTGCTGTAATCATAATGGAAACAGAAAATGTTTCAACCTTTTGAAATTCAAAAATTATTGAAAAGTCTGTTTATTCCAATGAAAAATTACTAAAGATTATTATTGCAGGTAAAAAAGATATTCTAGTTGCTCAGTTTGTTTTAATCTGCACTCTTTCATTTCTATTTTGAATTAGCCATTATCATTTTAAAAAGAAAATTTTATCTAATGAAGCTGTATAAGTGAAACATGTTATCTACATGATTTAGTAAGTTCAACAACTTGATTTCCATATTTCAGTCATATTTCTTAACAACTAATTATATATATATATATATATAAGTTGATTTAAGATTGCATCATATCCAGGATAGAAGACAGCAACATTATAATTAACTTAAATTTTTAAAACAATTTATTTGTCGTGATTGTAAATTCAGTATTACTACCTAGTCTCATTATCTGACAAGAGCCTTTTTTAATTAATAAAATACAAGGGTAGTAAAAAAAAGAAGGCTTTTGTAGCATGTATTACCCTGAAATAAATCATATTTTAGTAAAAACCACTTTAATAGTGCCACTAGCCCTTGTTTTGACTATAAAATTTGATATAGTCATTATTTTGTCCTCCTTCCTTTTGAGATGAATGTTGTCTGAATCCTTTTAGGTATCAAAATCATATTAGGAATGGATTTATTCATGTGTTATTTCAGTTTCTCAGCAAGACCAAATTGCTATTGAAATGTCTTTTTATTTTTCCTTTTTTCACCTAAGGCATTCTTAAGTTTACCTGAACCTTTTTCAATCAATAGATAAGAATCATAGTCTTCTCTATTTGTTACTATTCCTCTTTCTAACTCTATCTACCCACTTCTTTTAACTCCTATTCTTTCCTTATTTATACCAAACTTTTGGTTTGGTAGGACTCCAAGATGTAGGAAAATTATTGTACATTCATTTGTTTGATATTTGGTTATCTCACCTAGACTGGATGATCCATTTGAATCTTTCAAAGGATTTGGTGTTTCTAATACTTTAAGGGAAATTGTCATTGGCACATATGGTAAATTCTGTGCCATTTTGCATACTTCCTAGTGGATCACTTTTCATACTCAGTCATGCTTATATTTGAATCAACTTTCTGCATTTGCATCAGTTACACAATACACAAAATCATTTTATAGTATTTCATTGCTGACTTAGTAATCCTTTAAAAAATATCTGTTCTTGCATGTGTAGAAAGGTCTCCTCTGATTTTTAAATTAAAGGATGGATGCACAATCAATTTTCTAAATATTTAAAGTGACTAGATATATTTCTAGATATATTTTGTGCACATAAACTTCAAAATCTTTGTTATATCATTGATAGTAAAGAAAATAACCATTTAAAGATGATCAGATCTTACCTTATTGATTGGGCTAAGAATATGTTGATTGTACCTACTTTAGAGAGGTAACCCAACCCTGAAAGCATGTCCTGATATAATTCTAAGCTGCATCTGATACTGAGGTTCCAGTTTTGGAGCTCTGGGGAGTGTGGAGTATACCTTCATTACTATTACACCCAGGTCCACACTGATCCAGAGTGGTAGTACTTGTTAGGGTCTCACCTATGAGTCAAATAAACAGACAGGTTGACATGCTATCAAAATCAATCAACCAATTAGATCACTTTTCTTTTTCTTTTTTGGCAAAAAACAATTGCCACATTCTGATTTATCCTGCAGAAAGTTGCGTTAACAATAATTAATTCTAAATGAGTTCCAAATTTAAGTGCTTGCAAAATTAAACAGTTATATTCATCAAGTTTGAGACCAATACAGGGTGGAATGATAAAATTGTTGTCCTAAAGAAAACAACACTACAGCTTTATTTTAAAACTTTTATTGAAAAAATCAATTCAGGTAACTTGATTATGTAGTAGAGCTGACATCTATTCAATGTAGCCGCCACCTTTTGCCTCAATCACCACCTCGATACGGATCTGGAACTGGGAGCATGCCTTTTCTACAAACGCTGACGGGAGCTCGGCGAATACTCGGCAGATGGCAGCGATCAGGCAGGCTTTGGTGTTGTGGGAGGTCATGTTGGTGATTTTCTTGACGTATGAGCAAACGAAGTAGTCCAGCAAGTTCAGTTCAGGGGAGGAGGGGGGCAAGTGAGAGAAGGGTACAAAGTCGTTGCACTCCTGAAGCCAAGCCTGGGTCTCTTTGGACTTGTGGGCTGGCGCCGAGTCCTGCTGCCTCACCCAGGGTCTGCCACCAGCCACCTGATTGCACCAGGGGATCACCACACTCTTCAGCACATCCAGATATACTTTGGTGTTGACTTTCAAGTCAACTTCAAAGATATAAGGTGGCATGATGTGGCCCTCACTTGAAACCATACCAAAGACCATAACCGTAGCCGGAAACTTTGTTTTCATCACCCTGGACATGTCCCAGTTATTTGTGGCAATCCAGATTTGCATTTTGAGGGTGCTGGCAATGGTCCTGTTGTCATAAATTGGATCAATAGAGAACATGAATTGTACAGCAGCGAATCTCCAATCTCGCTCGTTGAACATTGTGTCACTTTCAGACATGGTAGAAGGCTCCTATCGCTCTTGGGATTTGTACACAACTGGCCAACAAGTAGATGGTCTGCAACAAAAAAAGAAAACTGGTTTTCATTAAATGGAAATGGAATCATGTCGTCTTTTCTAGGATGACAATTTTATCATTCCACCCTGTATAATAAATAGTTGAAAAGCTAAATTTGCTTGATATTTTATTAGTTGGGTCAATTTCAATAAATTTTCAGTCTTACATAATAAACTTTTTAATATATTTGGAAAATGAAGTCAAATTAGTGTTCTCCAAATGCATGAGTTAAGAAAGTTGTTTAACTGCCATTTTGTTATTGTGAGATTACAAAGTAGATTTTTTTAATTTTTAATTTTTTCTGTGACTAGTTTTAACTTGTTAAATTTATTTGGATGACTATTTTTCTTCCTACATCCTCTGTAAATATATTTCTCCTAGGTTCACCAAATGCAAGTGTGATGAAAAGAGATTTCATAATAGCTAAATCACAAGAGAAAGATTTTATATTATTAGATCCTATAAAAACAATTTTAGACAAAAACAGTTCTAATCTACACTTGAATAATTTGCTAGTTTCATATGCAGCTGAAGCAATATCCATTGTACCTTAAATAGTATACATTCACTAAGTATACTATAATGGAATTTATTCAAACTGTGACCATCCACCTTAATTATCAAGAGTGACTGCCATATTTCTGTCTCATCTGTTATTTGTTCTAGCCTAATCTATATAATATACTCAAATAGCCAAGTCTGTAACATTTTCTTCAGACACACTAGCTGTTATTTTTATCTGATGGTATTTTTCCTCACCTATTTAAATATATGCATTTACCAACCATGACACATGAGCAGGATGTGATACAATGATAATTTTTTAAGAGGCGTTTAACATGTTTGAATTGAGATATTTCCTTTTCCTGGACTGGTTGTCATGCCAAGGTTAAAGAGCTTAGTCTACCCTACTATTTACCCTTAGCTGAAAGAATAATAATTGGATGCATAACTTTCCCAAGGGTATTGGTGCTATATGAAATACAAACTGCCTAGTCTAGGATTTGAACTCTAATTATTACACCATTTGCATCTTAAAAATATGCAAATTTTTTCTGAAAAGTAACAGGACTGGTTTTACAAGCAATTCATTTCAATTCTAAACAAGAAACTACATGGTTTTCCCCTTCAAAGTAGTCCCCCCTTGAGTCTAATGCACATTCCCATCCTTGTCTTCTATGCTTCTTTATATTGCTAGAAGCATTCTTCTAGGATGCCCCTCAGCTCTGCTGTTACAACCCTCTTGATAGCCTTTATACCTTCAAAATGAATCCCTTTGGTGATCCCTTTGAACTTGGGGAAAAGAAAAGCCTCACACAAAGTAAGTTCAGATAATTGAGAGATTATTCCCATCTTGCAGTTCCTCTTGGCCAGGAACTGCTTGATGCGCAGAACACCCAGTCCTGTTACTTTTCAGACATGCTTAAATCTTCAATGATAATCTTCAAAATACTGTTCTTTTTCATGTCCAGCTGGCTAGCAATCCTTAGAACATAATTAACAATTGCTTCATGCCACCTGCCTTACCTGCTTGATGTTGATCTCAGTTCACTTGTTGAAGGTCTCCTACTCCTGGAGTCATCTTTCACCAACTCATGCCTCCTTTTGAACTCAAAAACATGGGTGTATGATATGGCGTTATCTCCATACACTTGCTGAAGCATTTCCAGTGTTTATAATTTAGTTTTCCTCAACTTGAACAAAAATGTCAGGTTTATTCGTTTTTCAGTCCTCATACTTAAACAACCTGAAAAAGAGGGGTAAACAAAAGCAACTGAAAAAATGCAGTGATTGTAGAAAGCTAAGATTACAGCTATATACTCCCAAGATATCATATTAGATGATAACACAATCTGCTTATCTCTTTTGAACCCAAAGGACGGAGCAGTCTAACAACTCAGTCCAATTACTTTTCAGACAGACCTCAAATACAGTATAGTCCACAAATATGTATACACATGAACATTTTTTATGAAAATTTAATTTTTTTCAGAACAAAAGATGTAAGGGTTATCATTATTTTTACTGGAATACAATATAGTAAAAATGGATATTATTTGATATTCTTATTACTCAACTTGATGTAATTTAAACTCAGCAACTAAAAATATACATATATAGCAAACTAAGAATGAGTACATCTCTCATATATATTTATAAAATTTTGTTTTTGGTTACAGAGATGTTGGAATCTTATCTCACTTCTTCGAAAAGAATTTTTAGACTGCTCTGATGTCTCTTCAAAAAAAGTTGTTTATCTGCTTTGATACCTCTTCAAAAAATTGTTAGACTGCTTTGATACCTGTTCAAAGAAATTTTTTAGACTGCTTTGATACTTTTGAAGAAGTACCAAAGCAGTCTAAAAAATTTCTTTGACTGCTTTGATACCGCTTCAAAAAAATTGTTAGACTGCTCTGATGCCTCTTCAAAAAGAATTTTTAGACTGGTTTGATAACTCTTCAAAAAGTTGTTTGACTGCTTTGATGCCTTTTCAAAATACTTGTTATATTGCTCTGATGTCCATTAAAAAATTTTTTTAGATTCTTGAAGTGGATTTCCCACCCTGTCATGTTTACTCTTGTGTTCCTTGTGTTGTATTCACTTTTGTGATTAACTGTTTCCTCTCTAACATGGCATAGCCTATATTTACAATTCTCCTTTACATTATCTGTTTTTGTTTAGACATAGTCCTTATGGAATATTTTGTTCTTCTGTTAACAGAGATTTAGTTTCTTTCTTTAGTTTTCTCCTTTGTAGACATGTCCCAGTCATCTCATGCAGTTTCAATGCTTTGTCACTTAAAGTATCCATATCATTAATTTTATTCCCATATTCGTTTTCTTGATTTTTTTGTTATTGTTTTTACCTTTGTCCTTAACTAATTTCTGTTATTGCTTCTGTAATTAACCTCCCTTTGCTCTTATTTGTATATTCTTCAAGTGCCTGGATTGCAGTATACACACAATCCTCAATATTGGCAAGTTCTCTTCCTCCTTCTTTTCTTGACTGGTTGACTCAATGTCATCTCTCAGACGGAAGACTTTGTGTATTGACATCATTTTTCTTGTCCTATGATCCATATGTCTGAGTTCCTCTCATGTCCATTTTAAGAATGGTACTGAGTATCTTACAAAGATTATTCAAATATTTATTTCTTTGATTAGATTTCTGCTGTAGATTTTGGTTTCAAGAAATTTTCTTGTTCTTCTAAGTTACTCCTTTCTTTTTTTTTTCTTTCATTTTTTTTTTTGCTTGATGGTATCCATTTCTAATATACTTGTGTATTTATAGTTTTCTTTTTCTCCATGCATTCTGATGATTTCCTGTTTGGGCAGTTCTATTCCTTTCCTTGTTTCTTTTTTTCCATTTTTCGTTATGCATGGCACATTTTTCAATACCTAGTTCCATTCTAATATCTTGGCTGTAGATTCTAATATTCTATATTAGAGTTTCTAATTCCTTTTTATTCTTGGCAAATGCCTTAACATCATCTTCATATATCAGGTGGGTTCTCTTTTCCTGTAACTTTGTAAATTTGTTGCCTCCTTTGCAAATCCTTGGTATATAATTTAGTGACAACATTGCTATTAATATGCCAGTTTTTCTCTCCAGTTTTAACTCAGAGTTTGTTTTTTATTGAAGTTTGAGTGACAGCAAGTTTCTTCAGGTCTTGGGTTGTTTATTATCTGTGCTCCTGTCACAGATGTGACCAGGTATTTTTCAAAGAAAGAAGACTCTTTTGCTGGCTACAGAAAAAAACAGGAAAATACTTCCATCTTTTGAATGTATAGCTTTTAACTAAGTATAAGTTCACATATCCCTTTTATTTGACACAGATTTTGTGGATTACTCTTAAATCCTTATTTTGGATGCTACTTTTCTTCCATTGCATTTTTACAGTTATCAATATTTATTATTTGTTAGTTTTTATACTGTCAAAAACAAAATATGGTGGTGGGGAGAAGCATTAATTTTTACTTTGCTTTTTTTTAAAAGAATACTTTTAAATTTAACTATCAAGAAGATTTCAAAATACCAGATAAATTTCATGAACTTCCCCCACAAAAATTCCCACAACTAATTCATCAATAATATCACCTTCAAGTATAAATGAAAATAGTTGTTGTTATTATATTATTATTTTCAATTATTTTCTTTTCTTCCTAGTTAAAATTATTAGTGTTATCATTATTACATATATTTCTTTATATTTTAATTTATCTTCATTTTTATATTATTATTACTGAATGTAGGATAAGAATACTTGAAAACATAAAATAAATTGATACTTAGAAATCATGTAAACATGCACAATTGTATTTTAATCAATTATAATCAAGTCATAATTTTTTATCTATATTTTTCATTAATAAAAAATCCTTTTTCTGTTTGCCAAGTCATTATGGCTCATCTGTTTTCTTTAAGTGCCAAACCAAAAATAGTTTTATGACTGATTAGAAATGAAAATGCACTCTGAGAAAGGCCATTAATAAAGATGGGAATGGATGAAGAAATGAATGAATTGTAATGCTGTATTAACAAGTACAGCATATTTATTTGAAGGGAACATATAAAATAATGAAAATGAATGGGAAATATGCAGGTGTGTATGATATAAATATTCATTCTCAATATTTTTTCTTTTGTTGTTGACAAGGCAGTTTCTTTTAAATAAATATTTGAACAGTTGAACTCTTTGTTTCTGTTGTTCACATCTCATTTCAGTTCGTATATTCTCTTATCATCTTCTAGAGAAAAATGCATCTTTGTAAAAAGAAAAAAAAACAAAAAAACAAAAAAAAAACAACTCTTCTTCTAGTCTATTTCTTTGGTAGCACAAACCAAAATGTACCAAAATTTAATTTTTTTCTTTTTTACTGGAAATTGCTCACAGATCTTTTCATAGAATTCCATTTTGTATTTCTTGTTTTTGTTCAATATCTAAAGTGAACTTTATATTGATATGTCTGTATATATATATATATGAATACAAATATAAACACACCCACATACTTTATATACAAGGGTCATTCTATAAATAAGGGAAATTTTGCCTTAAAATTCAGCAATAGGAAACACTGTTTACAGTTGCACTTTTTTTAAGGAAATGAATTATGATGGGTCTTTCATGTCCTAAAACGCTATCAGTATCATCTTCTTTATTGACTGATATGCATGGAACTTTTTCTTTACCAAGAAAGTCAGTGTGTTTCCACTTCATCAACTGTCTTTTTGACTCAAGCTTGTTGTGGCAAAATGATGTTTAGCCTATTCGTAAAGATTTTTTAACTAAAACATACTTCTTCGTGCACATCACACATTCTATGTAAATTTCACATAATTTTACACTTCCTGGCCTGCAAAAATTTGATGAGATATTTTTGTGAGACTAAAATAATTCCTTCTACAAAGCAATTCCAAACAATGCAAAGTTTACATTTATAGAAAAAAATCTGAAAAAAAATTGTTTTTTTTTCCAAAAATTCATCTTTTTTATTGAATGACCCTGATATGCCTATATATATATATATATATATATATATATATATATATATATATATATATCCAGGCTCAATCCCAGGTTGTGTCATACCAAAGACTCAAAAAATGGTACTTGATGCTGCCTTGCCTAGCACTCAGCATTATAAGGTGAGGATCAAGGATAAGGTGGAGCAATCCAGGCAATGGTGTAGCACCCTCCCCTACACCTCCATGTAGTAGCTATTGAAAAAGGACCCTTCAGGTCACCCTTGACTATGGTCACCAACTTTACTTTTACTTACAATATTTATATTTACATTTCTTTGTTTTAATGATATATCAACCATTGTGGCTTCTTCAATGCCAAAGACATCCTTGTAAAAGAACATTAGTAAACTATTCAACTGACAGCTGGAACTGGTAAGGGGGTCTTTCCCAAGGATATTAGTCTTAAGATGAACATATTTGCTCACAGTCCATCACATTAGTTACTACACCACAGGAATTCTCCCTTTCTCTTTTTTCTTTCTTTTTTTTTTCTTTCTTTCTTTCTTTCTTTCCCTCTCTCTCCCTCTCTATTTCTCTCCCTCTCTCTCTCGCTCTCTCTCTCTCTCTATATATATATATATATATATATATATATAGATAGATAGATAGATAGATAGATAGGTACTTGTGGTGTAATGTTACCATCATAGGAAATGGATGAGGTTGTTTGCATTTCCCACAAATACCCTTGGGAAAATTATGAATCCACCTAATCTCCCTTCTCCTATGGGTAAATAGTAGGGGCACACTTGGCTCCTTATTCTTGTTATGCCAACCAGCCAAGGAGAAGAAAAACTCAGAATTCAAACCAGTTAAATGCTTTTTTTAAATTGACCTTGTGACACATCCTTCTCATACAGGAAGGGTATATATAAATTTGTAACAGGTATATACAAGAACATCATCACAAATACCATAATAAGCAACTACAGGAACTGCGACACCAACTTTTCCAAGGGTTTCATCCAAGGAATCATTCTCGTCTCTATCTCTCAACCAAATGATTCATCCCACCCCAAAAGATATATACAGGCACTATGCAACCTAACCCAAAACCCAAAAATCATCATTTCCCCCACCAACAAAAGTGGTGACATTATAATCATGCACAAACAGAGGTACAGTGACAAAATTAGTTCACTTCTAGAAGACAAAATCACCTATGTGATATCTAATTTAACTCCCATCAACAAAGACATTATGTCTTTCAACATTATATATATATATATATATATATATATATATATATATATATGAGAACACAAATACATACACAGACCTAATGTATTTCTGTACATATAGTATTTCACTTAATTCTTCTACAGATGTTTGAGAGCTTGTGATTGGATTCTTGTAACTTAAGGCATCATAAAAGACAACTGATGGTAATCAACTTCGGAGCTTTATTTAAAGAGATAAGTTGTTACTCTTAAAATGATTAAAACTGTTTTGGGAAGTATCATCAGATATTTTTCATTTTCTTCTATTTCCTGATTTCTGAGAATACTTTTACTAGCTTAAAGGTTTAGTTTATAAAAGTTGCAAGAATTTCAATACTTATATCTGCCACTATGCCATCTGAAATAAAAGGTGCAGTTGAATAGTATTAATGATGGCATGATGCATAATCATCATCATCATCATCACGTTGCGCCATCACCACGGATATCCATGACCCTCTCTCGCCACCCTTCTCTATCATCCCTTGCTTCCAGCAGGTCCTCAGGGCTACATCCCGTATTGGCTCAGAGCTGCTGTATGTAGGTTCTAGCTGGTCATCCTGCCTTTGCTCATCCATGTGAAGGGGTCCACAGTACATCACTTATGAGTTCGTCCTTACTTCTCTTTTATATATATCTTTATGAATATAAATAATAATAATATCAATGATATACTGGAATGATTAATAGTCTTTAGGTGTGTACATGAAATAAACTTTGGATTGACCATCACAATAATTCATGTTTAAGCAAACCACTGAGTAAAATTAAAGGAAATCAAAAATACCTGAATCTTACAAGAGAACTCAAAAATCTGTGGAACATGAAGGCAACAGTGATACCAATCATAGCTTGGACCCTTGGAAAAGTCCTAAAGAAATTGAAAAAGTGACTGGGAGAACTGGAGATCTGAAGAAAGATTGAGACCAACCAGATTTCATCACTATTGATTCCAATTAGGACAGCTGGAAAACTAAGGAGGCTTTCTGTTAACTTGAATTTCAGTGAAGACCATCAGTTACAACTGGTGTGAAAACTCACATAATGTCATTCATAGTCTCCAGATGTGCACAAGAAATAAGTCTGTATAAAATAAATTTGTACAAAACAGAAAAAATTATTGATGTACCCTAATATTAGGAAGTGGAAAACTATCAAGAACAAAAAAGACAAAAGAGATAAGATGACAACAAGGCAGTATTTTCTTTGCGTAACATCATGTAGGTGGTCTAATAAGTCAATTGAAATGGAACAGAGTCCAGTTAAGTGCAGTGGAGGTAAGTATCAGCCATTATATGACAGCATTCTCTCAACCAGAAGTGATTTCATTGTGGATTTAAAGAGCAAGCACCAGTCATCAAATAAAGTACAAAATTTTATTACTCTTTTCCAAAGCTAGCATTATCCTCTTTATTACTTGGCCTGAACTTTTCAATAAAGTTTTTCCTTTATAGTTCACTCCATTCCCATAATACTTGATATATATTGAGATATTTTCTGTCTGTCTGCTTTTAAGTAAAGTATATGCATGCTTCCAGCAACTATATGCATTACATTTGAAATGTTCCCTCTCAAAGATGACATTTACAAGGTCAGACAAGAAAATAAGCAAACTGATTTTTTTTATTTTTCAGGTAAGCAACCTTGATTGTAAACCAGTCTTGAATGCATGCAAAAATATTCCATTCACGTTTGCCTCTAGATATTCATAATCAATCAAGGTTGAAAAAAAGCTTTCTCATTTCTTTCAAGACATAGAATAATATTCCTCTGTTACCACTGTCCTCTTATTCTTGTGACTATTTTCTTTTCCTGAAAATCAAAACCCAGTTTCAGTTGTCATTTGGAAAATGTTGATAACATGCAACAGGTTTTAACAAATCAAATGAAGACAGTGTTAGTTGAAGACTTCCAACACTGATTCCAAGAATGAAAACAATGTTTTGTTAGTGTGTAGCTTCCCAAGTGAACTATTTTGAAGGAGATAAAGTTAATTTGTAATTAAGTTGATAATAAAACTTTTTACATTTAGTCTCTTTATTTGATAGATCAACATTGTATATCACATTAAACTTTTTCTGAATTCACCAATTGATAATAACATTCCTATTATGAGATTTCTAAATCACCCTATACTTCTCACTCCCTAATTCAACACATTAGATCATCAATCTTATCTACTTAATAGTTTGACCTTGAAATTGTTTATGAATGGAAAAGATTTTGTATATCTTAAAACATACAACTAAATATTTTTTCCAGTCATCCTATTTTTGTTTCTTTGCTTTTTTCTTTAAGATTTATGCAGAGTTATATAAATAAGGTCTATAGAAATGAACAAATATTCAACTATTTACTTTTGTTGTTATTTCTGACCTAGTTGACATCAGAATTATGGAAAGCATTGAAAAAAGGACTTTGATTTGTATTCCAGTATATATGGTTTTAAGAATTCCTATCTAATATTCATAATTGCCAAACAGATTTGTCATTTAATGAGACCTTAACAGGCACTACTATTCTAGTTCAGAGTGGATCTGGAAGTAATGGCAACAAAGAAGTATTCCACACTTGTCAAAGCTCCAGATTTGAAGCTTCACCACCAGATGCAGTTTAGGACACTGCTTTTTTTTGGAGGGCGGGGGTCATACCTCTTTGTAGGGGATACATTTATTATATTCTAAACTCTACTTTTTGATTATACTGCATATTACATGAACAGAGGTATGGTGTTATGGTGAATATATTTTTTACTGATTATATTCAATGAACATTTAGGTAGTATCTTATGTATATATAAGGCCTGCAAAGTATAGCCAGTCTTTTCGATATTGAGAACTGGAGGAATGACTTTGATTTAACTTGGCAACCAATCAAGCATGTCCTTATTCTGTATACATGAACAGATCCTCTTTTAAAAAGGTTAATCGGTTGGCAGCCATCTCGGTGTCTAGTAATTATCACTTTATTATATATGCTGCTCAGCAATCCACACATCTTTAATTAAATGTTAAGTATAAAAAAAATTTAAAGATTCAGACTTGTTACCTTTTGATTATACCTCATATTATTTGGCTAGTCAAAAATTTGGCAATATTTTGGTAATGCAAAGCACAATTTGGCACCTCTGGATGCTTTTGTCGAAGTTATGAACATAATGAACCATGTTACACTATGAGATGCTGAGCTTGCCTGATACTCTCCGAATAGTACCCACTAGATTTGTTGCTATTGTTTGAAACCTAGCCTCAGAATCCATGGTTTTAGGCCTCTCTGACCCAACCGAATTGTCAAGGTTCTTGCAATCCAAGTGAAATTTCTTGAACCATCATGTTACTGTACTATGATCAATTGCATCTTCACTTTTTGTATAACGATGTTTTCGTTTCCATAATGTTATGGCCCAATTCAAATTCATAAAGCTTAAGTTCCTGAATTAGACTATATTGCATGTTCATACATGTAACTTTCAATTCACACACAGAATGAGGCAATGCAAAATGTGTAAGTGCATCAACTAGCATGATACTACTGACCACGGCAGGTACCTTCCACAGTTTGAACTGTTTTAATCATATGATATATGTACCACAAAGTACCAAGTAACAAACATTGCAAAACTTTGGACTCACCCAAGAATATATGCTGTTCAGCTGTGTACATGTCTTTAATTAAATCTTAAATATATAAAAAAAATTCCAGATTTGTTACTTTTTGGTTATACCTCATATTACCTGAACATATTTAAAGAATAGTTTTAAAAAACTAAAACTACAATTATTAAAATGTGATGACTTTGAAATATATTGCCAAACAAAAATGTCATCAGGGACATCTGAAAGAAAGTGTTGATTATGATGACTTATAAATAACCCTAATTACCATCAAGTGCAAGTGGTGAAATTCAGGCATCATCAAAGATAACTGGAAAGAAGATGGAATGTAAATAATGTGTTCTGTACCTGAAGCAGAGCTAATATAGATATAGACTCCATGTGCTGGGGGGGTGGAGAATACTTACTTACAGATTGACCAAGAAAATGGTGTGAAGCATGCCTCTTGCATAAAAAGAACAATTCAAAGACATCAATAACCTCTTAGTGAGGCTTTGAATATTTTAACTGTATCCATTGCTGAGGAATAAGACCTGCCCAAAAAGGGGTTCCTGAGTTTGACACTAAACTCTATATGATGGCAAGGTTCCAGTTTTGAAGATCTGGGACTTTGAGGAGTGTGGAATACCTCTTTTTTACCATTACTTCTTGGCCTACTCTGACTCAAAAATAAAATTGCATTATTTGAGAATCATGGATTCGGGGATTGTCTTGTCATCATCATCATCATCATGTCGCGCCGCCAGCGCGGATATCCTTGACCCTCTCTCGCCATTTCTCCCTATCATTCATCGCCTCCGGCAGGTCTTCAGGGTTACATCCTGTGTCCTCACATAGTTGCTGTATGTATGTTCGTGCTGGTCGTCCCACTCTTGCACATCCATATGTGGGGGTCCACAGGAGTACATCGCTTATGAGCTCGTCCTTGCTTCTCCAGCAGTGTCCTGCGTGTCTGGTTCGTCGAACTTGTATAGTTTTCGTGATGGGGGGCAAGTGTCCGTATAGTTGGAGTCTCGTGGGGTGCTGTCGCCAGGACTTGTTTAATACTGCTCTCAACATTCTTGTGTAGTTTCCATCCAGCCTCCTCTCCAGCCGCTTCGTAAGCGTCCATGTGGTGCATCCATATAGCAGTATCGACACAACCGCTGCCTGGAAGAAACTGCGTTTCATTTTATCAGTTAGGTCCGACTTCCATATGATCGAGAGCCTATCGATAGCTGTCCATGCTTTCGTCAGTCGTGTGTCGATGTCTTTTTCGGTTGATGAGATGCTACTTCCTAGGTAGGTGAATTTGTCGACTAGTTTCAGAGAGGCTCCGTCTAGTGTGGCAATGTTGCCTGTTTGATTGTAACACATATATTCAGTTTTGTTTGCATTGACATGGAGGCCAATGCCAGCTGCGGCTCGTTCCAGACTATGCAGTAGTGTCTCTGCTTGATTAGGCGTATTCGCTAGTATCGCCAAGTCATCAGCGTAGTCGGCGTCCGTGATTGTTTTTGCGGGGTACCTTTTGCTTCTTCTCTTAGTCAGCTCGAAGCCATTTTCTCTGATTTTGTCGATCGAAGTCCTAAGCACATAGTCTAGACAGATGATAAAGAGGTACGGGGCTAGTGTGTCTCCTTGTAGTACTCCTGCAACAATGTCGAAGTATTCCGTGTCTCCATCTGGTGAACGTACTTTCACTTTGGTGTTTCTGTAGAGAATCATTATCGCTGCTACTGTTTCTTTTGGTAGGCCGTATGCTAGTAGGATTTGCTCCATCTTCCCTCTGTGTATGGAATCGAAGGCCTTGGTAAAGTCGACAAATAGTAATGTCGCCTGTAAGTTTTTTGCCCGAACGCCTTCCAGGATTCTACGGATGGTCAGTATTTGTGAGGTTGTGGATCTATTTCTCCGGAAGCCATTTTGGTTTTTCCTAAGGATGTTGTCTATTTTGGGTTCTATGCGGTTTCGTAGTAGGGCATTGTAGATTTTCGCTGCTATGGATGTAAGTGTTATCCCTCGGTAGTTCTTGGCTAGTCCGAGGTCGCCTTTTTTAGGGAATGGAAGGATGCATCCCTTTGTCCATCTCTCTATCCTATTTTGACTATAGACTGCGTTGCATTGCCGGAGCAGTATATCGTCGAATTGTCTAGTCTTCCACACTTCTGGGGGGATCTCGTCTAGCCCTGCCGCTTTCCTATTTTTAATTCTTCTGAGAACCGAGTCGAGTTCTTCTTTGGTGAAAGGACCTAGTTTTACGTCTAATTGCTTGCTAATAATTCTGGTGATGGGTTCATCCGTTATTTCCGGTGGGTTTCCTAGTAGATTTTTGAAATGCTGTTCCCACAGTTTTACTCTTTCTTGTTGGCTTGCAGCTTTCAATTTTGCTTTGGCTGTGCTCTTCCTTCCACTTACTTCATTTATTGTTTGCCAGGCTATCCTGGATTGTCTGTCTTCCACCGAGTCTCTAATCTTATCTATCTGATTTTGTATGTATTCTGCCTGTTCTTTTAGGTATATTCCTGTTAATTGATGTTGTGCCTTTTCTAGTTCTCGTGCATTTGTGTTTGTTGGGTTCTTTTGATAGCTTTTGGAGGCAGTCTTCACAAGTGTACGTTTTTCTCTGACCGCTAGCGTTTCCCAAGGGGCTCTATATTTAGTTCTAGGTTTTGTTGGAATACACTTTGCTGCCGCCTCAAGGTGTGCTTCTACAAAATTTTCATATTCGTCATTTGGGGTACCTATTTCTGCCTTCTCTTGTAGTGCTTCGAATCTGTTTCTTAATTCCAATGCATATTTATCTCTAATATCTCTGTTGTTGAGTAGGGCCCAGTCATAGTGCTTGGTTGTCGCTTTACGTGTGGCGTTTTTTCGTAGGCTTAGTCGTACTTTGGCCGTAACTATTCGATGATCGGAGGACACACCCTCGAAAGAGGAGTATGCCTCGCAATTCATCGCACTGTTTTTCCATTTCCTGTTTATAAGGACGTAGTCTATCTGTGCTTTACTCTTATTCGCGTATGTGTAGGTCCATAATTTCCCCTCCCTTTTTTGGAAGTTTGTATTGAGGCATGTTAATCTATTTTCTATCATGAAATCTATTAGATGCTGTCCATTCCTGTTTGACGCGTAGTGTAGGCTGTATTTGTTGTGTCTGTTTTTCCCGATTTGTGCATTCATATCTCCGCCAATGACTAGCAGGTTGTGTTTCGGAATGCTACGTACTAGGGAGGATAGATCTTCATAGAAGGTGACTATTTCGTTTTCTTCGCTAACATTGGTAGGGCTGTAGCAGGAGATAATTGTTGCTTTGGGGTTGCCATTAAACGTTGCGGCCATCATCCTTGGTTGTATTCTCTCAATGCTGTTCAGTGTTTTTAACGCTCTTGGTCCTAGAAGTATTCCCACCCCTCCTACCAATGCGTTGACATAGTGTGAAGAAAAAGTGACACAAAAGTCTTCAAAATGACATTAAAATTTGACTTTATTAGTTTCAGACATTTGGACTTTAGGTGTTTCTTAGTATTAGGGTCCCATCTATTGATCAAATTATTTATATTCAAAAAACCCTAAGAAACACCTACACAAAAAATATAAATATGAACTTACAATGAATGTGATTCCCTAACCTCATGGTAAAGAATAACCCTTGACAAGTTAACATGCTATTAAAGTCAATCATTCAAAGATGTGAGATTAAAGAAGTTTTACTTGATGTTAGAATTAGCCGATAACAAAAGTCCAAATGTCTGGCCTAAAGACCTGCGATCCATATCCCTTGCTGATCTCTGAAACTAATAAAGTCAAATTTTAATGTCATTTTGAAGACTTTTGTGTCACTTTTTCTTCACACTACAAGACAATCCCTGAACCCATGATTCTCAGATAATGCAATTTTATTTTTGAGCCAATTTAATCATTATAATTTTACTAGTGCTAATAACAAAATGATTGTAACAGAAATAATTTATATATTGTATGAATAAGACTGGTGCTAGGGTTTCGGAAACAATCACAAATACAATATATAATCACAGATTCAGTGTATAAAGGATGTTTCAGAAAAATGAATTTCATTTGAAGTGTGCAGTGTACTCCAGAGAAATTAATATCATTTTGTAATCTACTAAATTGACCAATTCCCATTCAAATGGTCTTATATTTTAATGGCATGTCTAGAAAAAATGCAAAATTCTATCTTTAATGTTTAAATGCTTTTTCTTTTCAAGTGAATAGCATTTCTATACCTGAAAAGAAAACAGATAAGAAATAAAACATAGAATTTTGAGTTATTTCTATACATGTTGTTAAAATTTATGATCATTTGAATGACAATTGGTCAAGTTATTAGATTAAAAAATTATATCAATTTTTCTAAAACACTCTGTACAGCTCAAATGATATAAAATTCTTTTAAACATCCTGTACATCTCAAATGATATCAATTTTTCAAAAATACTGTGTATATAGAGGGAAATCTTTGACACTGTTACCAAATAATTCAGAGTTAGTATTAAAAATCTCATATTCTCTATATTTTATTTGTACTATCCCCATTAATGGAATATATATATATTGTATCTCTAAGGAGTTGTTTTGTGTATATATATATATATATATATATATATATATATATATATATATATATATATATATATATATATATACACACATATATATATATTTTTTATATATATAAATTAACCAAAATTAATTGATAACAGAAATGTTATCTACATAATTGTATCTGCAAATTATATGCACTGATTAAATCTAATTTTGTCTACTCCCAACAAGTCCATTGATTGGTCTGTCTGAGATATCTATATCTATATCTATATCAATATCTATCTATCTATCTATCTATCTATCTATCTATCTATCTATATATATATATATATATATATATATATATATATGTATATATTGTTAAAAAACAAATTTCTTTCCTGTATTAGATATAGTGTCCCATTGAAAAAAAAATGAAATTGTGAAAGGCTTTATTGAATGCAATTCTGTTTATAACTTTTGCAACTGGTAAACACAGAAGATCATTATATTTTATTCTGTTTTTGTTTTTTATTCAATCATAGTTGTTTGAAAGGAAGCTGTGGGGGTTATTCTTTTGGCAGCTTTTACAACTGGGGATTTGATTGAGAAGTGAAAGTATGAGCAACAATAATAAAGAAGGTTTATGTAAGAAGGGAAAACTGGTGGTGTTTATGAGTGGCAGTTGTGGTTAGAAAAATCATATGAATGAAAATAGAAAAAGAAAGTGTAATGAATTTATGGGAGAGAGAAAAATGAAGGAATTAGAAAGGATGATCAAAAGAATGGAAAATTCAGATTAGAAAGAAAGTGTGAAAAACAGGAAGGAGGAAAAAAGACAATGTTGATGAAGAAGTCGAAAAAAAAGAAAGAAGAAAAATAAGATAAGTATTCAATAAAAAATAAAGAAAAGGTGACATTGTAAAAAAGAATGAGCAGGAGATCAGATAAAAAGAATTGATATAAAGAGGGAAAACTAAAGTTTCTAGAATAGAATGGTAGGCTAAAAAGAAAGAAAGAAAGAAAGAAAGAAAGAAAGAAAGAAAGAAAGAAAGAAAGAAAGAAAAGGTTCTTGAAGTAGATGGACAAAAGAAATAGAGAGAAAGGGAGAAAATGAGGAGAGATATTAAGAAATCAAACAGGTTTTAGAATGGAAAAGCAAGAAAACAGAAAGAAAGAAAGAAAGAAAGAAAGGTTTTAAAATAGATGGGCAGGAAAAAATATACACACTAAGAAGTGAGGAATGCAAGAAAGAAAGAAAGAAAGAAAAAGTTCTTGACTAGATTGATAAGAAAAAGAGAGAGGAGGAGATAAGTGATAAAAATGAAAAATAAAAAGGTTTTAAAATAGTTGGAAGGGAGAGACAAAAAGAGAATGAAATAAAAATAAAGTTTAAGTTGTGAGAGAGAGAGAGAGAGAGAGAGAGAGAGAGAGAGAGAGAGAGAGAGAGAGAGAGAGAGAGGTTCTAGAAGAAATAGGTGGATGAAATACAGATTAAGATAAATAGATACAGAAATAGAAAGCAAGAAAATGTTCTAGAAAGAAAAGAAAAGAGATATGGAGAGTTTAAGAAGAGAGAGACAGATAATAAAATAAGCAAGAAAGAAAAAGAGAAACCCTTTATTTTTTAATAATCATGAAAGAAGTGTTAAAAAGTTTTTTAAAGAATAATACAAGGCAAGAAAGGAGTCAATAAAAAATTGAAGGAAATTAAGAAGAAAATTGATAAGGAAACAATTGATAGAAAAGAAATGAAAAAATAATTTAGTCAAAATAGCCAAAAATCACCAAGAAAAATTTAAGAGAACAAAGAAAAATATCAAAGAAAAAAGAAAATGATTGACAAAGAATAAATCAAAGAACACAAAAATATATAAAATGAAGAAAAAATTATAAAAGAAAGTCAAAGTATAGAAGAAAATGATCATGTATACCTCCCTTATTGAATTTTCTCCCATCTTTGTTATGTGATGTTTCCAACTAAAATATATCTGACTAATCAAATTTTTAGATGAAATACTCTGTAAGAAACAATTTCTTTGAGAAAACAAAATTATTAGAGGAAAAGGATGAATTGCATAGTGTTTTCTCTTATCATGATGCGATCCTATTGTTAATGATGTTGTATAAAATGAGTTTTTTGATTCTTTGACTCATAACAAAGCCATTTTCTGACACTATTGTTGGTCATTCAATTTTATCTTCCTTTATAGGTTTCAAACTACCTTTGACAAATTTAGCAGACAACACCTAAGAACCAATATTTTCAATATCTGCATCATATAATAAAAATCCCCATTACTTTAGAAACACTTTTTAAAACTTTTTATATAATATTTTTACTAGTTATTTGGCTCATGTCAGTTATTTTTTTGCAAGCTATTTTATGATTTCAACTAACTAGTATTAATAATCATTTGTAAAAAAAAGTTATAGATTCAAGCAACTCTTTTTATTACAAATACTTTGGATACCATTTTATGGGTTCAAGTAATTATTCCTATTTATTGATAATAATCATTTTATGCAAACAGATGGCTTCAAGTATTCTTATCTCATATCAAGGATTTTTAAACAGATATATTTAACCCACATATGGGATGCTAACAGGTACTACCATTCAGAGTCAGAGTAAATATAGGAGTAATGATAATGAATGGGTACTCCACACTCCCCAGAGCTGGAGAAATGGAGCATCACCACAAGATACAGTTTCATGTCATACCAAGGACACTTAAAGTAAAGGTTCATAAAAGCAAAACTATGTCTTATATACACTAATATATATATATATATATATATATATATATATATATATATACTCTTAGTGTAATGGTTGTCATCATAAGATATGTAATCAGCAACTCAAGTTCAAATCATGGACTAGGTTGTTTGTATTTCAATTGGAAGGGAAAAAGCATAAATTCATCTGTTCTCCCCACCCCATCTGCTATGGGTGAATAGGTGGGCAGACTGGGTTCTTTAGCTTTGGATAGGCCAACAGTATATGAGAAGGAAAACTTAGAATTCAAACTAGGTTTACTCCAACTTTATTTAAATGACCTTACGTCACATCCTGCCTGTGGTGGAGGAGTTGGCCAAATATAGGGTATCTTGTGTAGGAAAATGGTTAGCAAACTAGACTGGCAAACCATTACTTGAAAGTTTGAGTCTTACTGGGTGTCCCATATTTCTGATCTTGTGCTACAACTTAACAAAGTCAAATAAATAACTATAACTATATATATATATATAAACAATATAATAGAGAAAGAGAGTCTTTAGATGCATATCTGAAATAATCTTTGAAGTAGAGGTCTGTAAAATAAAAGTATATTTGGCACACTTTGATAAATCAACTCATCGGAAACATTTGACCCTTTTTACACATTTGCATTAATCAAAATAAGGGTAAGCATTCTCATTAATCTTCATACTCCATAGGTTCTTGTCAAGTTTGTTTCCCTACGGTGTAGTGGTTAACATGCTGAACTGCAATGTTATAGTTAGCAAATGTGAACAATAGTCACACTATTGCATTTACTTTGCACTAATACTCTTTGGAAAAGTATGGACCACCCCCTTTCCTCCCACTGATAGGTTAAATAGTACCACTACTGTTCTTCTGCAAGGAAGGCTATGGTATTAAATAACCCATGAAGGTTGATATGCTACTGAACAAAGAAACCAAACCAAACCAAACCTGGCTTTATGCCATACTAAACTAAACTTTGTAAATGAATTTATTCTACCTAGTTTTAGAAATGACAGCTAAAAAGCAAGACAAAAGATTGAGACTTGGTTTAGGTATATATCCTGCTCTGACATGGGCTCAAGAAATTTTGTCTTCTTTAAGTTTATTGAAAATATCACTTCCTGTATCCTCATGATGAATGCCACATTCTTTTAGCATGTAACAAATATTCATTTTTCAACATAATTTCTTTCCTTGAGGCACTTAAACCTATTGATATGAAATGTATAAATACCAAAGATATTTCTTTAACTTGTTACTGGCCTACTCAGATATTACAAGAGTTCAAGCCTAGGTCTTGGGAGGATTATAGATGCTGATTTTTATGGCTGGCAGTCCCTCAACACTTAAAAACTTAACAACCTTCTTTACCATCATTTTCTTCTATTTAGTTTATGTAAACATTTAAGTATCAAGATATTTTGGTCAGAATCGTTACTATTGCCATTTGGATAATTGAACTCAGTCTTATAGATATAAAAATGTTTGGTTTATTTATATACTTATACACACACAAACATATACACACATACACACAAAAACAAAAACACAGAGTGTGAAGATATATAAATAGTAATCTGTTGGATATAAAACAGGTAAATATTTGAAAACTCTACTCATAACTGTATCCTGATGATGTTTGGGTCCATGTCCAGCAAGGCTCATCAGGTACACATTGCACTAAATCAGCCAATGACCAGTAAAGTCCAGCCTTCCTTCCCTAATCCCCACTTTAAGCTTACCTTCGGGTCATTGACCTTGTGTCAAGTCTTGTTTGGTGAGAAGCAGAGACAAATCCTGTCTCCTGATGATGAATACTGCATTAATTTTATAGGTAACAAATTTTAATTTTTCAACATAATCTCCTCCCTTGACAATGCACTTAATCCAATGGATATGAAACATGTATGAATATTTAAAGATGTTTTTTGGACTGGTAACTGGACTAGTGTGTTCAATAGTTCAATAGTTCAAGCCTAGGCTAAGTCAGAATTTAAAATGCTGGTTTTTAAGGCTGGCAATTTCTCATCAATTGGAAGCTTAGTACCAGAAGAATATCTTACTTTTTTCCCCCCCTCATTTCATTTTATCTACAATACTAAACTAAGCTTTGTAAATATTAATGTATTCTGTCTTTCATTTTAAGAAGCATCATTGTCATTGCCACTTGGATTATTGAACTCATTCTTTCCCTTGTTGGCCAGGCTAAGAATACATCAACTGTATCACTTACAGAAAAGTAAGATCCCCAATTAAGAGGAGTCCTGGGTATGACACTAAACTGCTTTTGATAGTCAGACACTAGTTCTGGAGCCCTGGGAAGTGTGGAGTACCTTTTTTGTTGCTATTACTCCCAGGATAACTCTGCAATGGAGTGGTAGAACCTGTTGAGATCCCATCTATGAGTTAAGTAGATTTTTTTAGAAATTCTTAGTATTAGATCAGAATACTTGAAACCATATAATTGTATGCAAACTAATACTTGTTATCGAAGAAGAATAGTTACCTGAAACCATATAAATGTGTAAGAAAAAATTGATTACTATGGAAAATTGAAAATATACTTAATTATGATTATATTCAAAATATTTACAAATGGATCATATTTTAACCTCAAATAACCCATAATGGGTTGATATACCTTTAAATAAACCAAAGCAAACCTAAGATATTAATACTAGATTGGAATAGATCTTCATCGCTAGTTAATACTAATAGCATGGAGTTCCTTGACTTTCTCTTCATCCATCCCTATCGTCCCTCACTCCTGGCAGGTCCTCTAGACTACATCCAAATTTCACACTGAGTTGATCTATGTATTGACAATTGTTTTGGTCCATTTATTTCAGATTTCAGGAGGGTTTCCAAACAGAATCTTGAAATGTTCTTTCCACTTCTGAAGTCTTTCTACATTAATCTTGCTCTCAAAGTATTTTTTCTTCTACCTACTTTATTTACTCTCTGCCATGCTAATCCTGATATCTATCTTCTACTGAATTTTTGATTTTATTAATTTGGCTTTGAATGTATTCTAGTTGTTCTTTTTGTATGTTTAAGTTAATTCTGTCTGGGCTTTCTGAGCATTGACATTTTTGGGTGTCATTTATTGAGTAAGGATGTTTTTTTCATGTCATCTCATTTTATCCTAACTGCTATTGTCTCCCAGTGAACTCTACATTTGGCTTTTGGTTTGGTTGGAATGCAACCAGCTGCTGCTTTTACATGGGCTGAAAGCATATTTGTCATTCAGGATATATCTAACAGATATTTCCTGAAGATTATGAGACTTGCTTCTTACAGTTATTGTATTTTGATTGCATATATTAATATCAGCAAGTAAGGACCAGTTATATCTGTTTGTTTCTTATTTCATTCTGTGATTGGAATATACTCCTTCAAAAGGAGTATGCATCACAGTTCAAAGTGTTATTTATTCCCTTCTTGTTCTTGAATATATGATCTGGCTGTACTTTAGAGTTATTTAGGTAGCTGTAAGTTCTTTATTTTTCCTTCCCTATTTTGGAATTTAGTGATTTGGCATGCAAGTCTGTTCTTGAGAGAAAACTCACCTAGATATTTACCATTTCTGTTTGGCAAGTTGTGAAAGCAGAATTTATTCTTTCCATCTTTGCCTAATTGGGCATTCATGTCTTTCCTGATGATCAGAACATTGTGTTTGGGAATGTGTTGGACAAGGGAAGATAATTCATTATAAAAGGTAGTGATATCACTTTCATTCCAGGCATTTGTGGGACTGTAGCAAGAGATAATTTTTGTGCAGGGGTTGCTATTAAATGTATAATTCTCAGTTGGATTTTCTCTGTTAATTCATGATTTTATGAGACTAGGATTGAGAAGCATTCCTATGCCTCCAATGGCAGTGTTGATAGAGTTTCTCCATGCAGATGCCAACAAAAATGTTCATACATTACTAGTATCTTGGTATTTTAGTTCTTGTTCACTATGATAATACCTATGTTCCTGCATGCTAATAATGCCTATATTCTGCTCAGTTGCAAATACTGTGAGCTCTGGTAGCTGGTTTATTGTACTTAGTGTCCTAATGCTAAAAGTTGCTTTGTTGACAGTGCTTTAGCATCTCAGTAGATTTGGTTTGAATTGATGGGAAATAGTCATAGATGGGAATAATGTAAAAAATCCAACCTAGTGCGATTGTATGAAAAGACAAATTTATTATTTGTTACTTGAAATTATACAATTGCTTGAAATATTTGAAGAGATATAGTAGTATGCAAATTATTAGAATTAGATCAGAATACTCTAAACTATAGAAGTGTGTGAAAATTATTTATATAGGAATACTTGATATCAAACAAAACAAAAAAGTGCAATAAAAAATATTCAATAGAACATTGGAAATATAGTTATGATTATAATAAAACATTTACAAAGGAAAAAAATTTCAACATTAAATAACCCAAAAGGAGTTGATGTTATTTAACAAATATATTGAACCAAATATGTTCTTTGTATAATTCACTCAATATTTTGCCTGATCCATTCTATGGATTTCTTGGATAGAAAAAGAAAGTCTCTGACTGGGTTAGATCATTTAAGTGTTCAACATTAAAAACAATTATGATTTTAAATAATGATTTTCAAACTAATTCTTATATTGTTATCATATGGATTTATGTGATTTTTGTAATGAGAATATTTAACTTGATTAAGGTAATTTGTAAAATTCAACTAAAAAGCAGACTATGAAACAGACTTTTAAGTTGTCATGTGTCTAATATTCTTCTAAATCACTTGACATGATCTAATCAAAAAGAAATAAGACAGCTGAGCAGCCAACAAAGATAAAGACTCTTGAGTCAGGCATGGTTTGGAGGCCAAACTAATTAATTAATTTTTTAACTTTACAAAGAAATATCCTATTATACTGTGGTTATTCAAATGACTAATTGATATAGTTAACAATGTGATTTTTAATATTATTATCATGTATGACTAGAGTTCTATTTTTGGCTGTTATTATATATATACAGACAAATATATGTATATATATATATATATATATACCTATTCCTTTAATCAAGCAGAATGTGACACAAGGTCAATTTTTTAGTAGAGTTTAATAGGTTTGAATTTATAGTTTTCCTTTTCCTAGATCAGCTTCCACACCATGGTTGAAGAGCCCAGTCTGCTCTACTATTTACCCATAGCTGAATAGAGAATGATTGGGTTCATACCTTTCTCAAGCATATTAGTACTATCTGAAATGCAAATAGTTATGTCTAGGATTTAAACAGGCATTGTATCCTTCAGAAATTAATAAAGTTCATACACCTCTGTAGTAATATTTTCTCTACTGAAAATGATGTTATCAGATGCATAGTTAAAGCATCAACTGCTATTGACAGGTTAACAATCATTAGGAAATAGGATCTCTTTGATAAAGAAATGTGATATGGTAGGTCCAAGTTATAAAAAGAATTTCTGAGGAAGGAGGGAGAGAAGAAATAAATTAGAAGAAAAAGCTGAGAGAGAGTCTATGGTATGACCAACTGACCTCTGAGTGACTCAGGCCAAATCATGTGGGTCAGCCAGTCACAAGTAAATGACTATGGTAATTAAAAATGACTTGAGAAAAAAAAACTGAGGTTCCAAATTTTCTGCACATGTGTGGAACTACCAGAAACAGATATATCTTTGCCACTAAGGGGATGACTTGGGTTTGAAATTTAGTTAACTTGGAGATGTAATGAGGTAAAGACATGAGTGAACATTTGCCAGGAAAATGTGAAGATAGTTGAAAGTTACAACTCCAATTTTGGGCTGAACTCCCAAAAAGAGTCTCACACTACACACAAACCTGTGAAGACAAAACCATCAAACAAGCACATTAGAATTATAGCAGAAAACCAGGAAGAAAATTCAAGGTTTATGTCTGCCCATTCTCTCTTTCTCCTTATGACATGTTGTTCTCTTTGTCTAGCTTACATGGGCAACTCAGTTTTCATACTCTGTTTCTTTCTCCTGCTGACTGCTTAAAAAGTGTAGTAGCGAATAAACTTTTGTGTTAGTTAACTAGAAAGAGTTTCATGTGTTTGTCACTTTTTCATGGCAAGGTTACAACAGGATCGGACTACTAGTTTAAGATGTAGCGGAATAGCAATTAACACATTTGCATGCGGTTGTACAAATAGCTATGTATAGATGTGGTGGTACAGACAACTATTTGGTACCATTATAGTACTATAAAATGAAAAGCTGAAGCCATTTCAGTACCATTGTATAGTTGCACCACTTAGATTTTTATGAAACACCCGAAGAAAAAGCTTGATGGAAATTTCATAAAGACACTAAATGCTGCTTTAAACAACTCCTGGAAGCTGCACTCTACAAAACTGCTGCAGTATGGTGGCTTATCTCTCATTTCACAAACCATCCAAGTACAACAAGCATGACATGCTAAGCACTGCTGGAGAAGTGAGGATGAACTTATAAGTAACATTTTAATGAACTCCAATTCATAGACACAGCAGTGTTGGCCAAGCAGGAAAATCTTACATTCATCAGCTTTGTACAGATACTGGATGTCATCTAGAGGACTTACCACTCATATGACAAACCATCCAAGTAAATGTTAAGCTGATCCCTTTATTCACTCCAAAATAATACGTCTGTTCTTAATCCTTTGAATCTTGACCTCCTGAGCCTAAATTTACCCTCTGCCATTTGAGCATGATCTTCATACTGGCAAATCAGTGTGACAGTCTGGAGGAAAATAAAAATACCACTAGTATACTGGGTTAAACAAAAAATGTTCTTACAATGTCATATGTCTGTTACATCTCTCAAAAAAGAATATATGACTTTTATGCATTACTCACTCCAGAGATTGAACTCACTAACTGCTAATCTGAATGCATTAATGTAAAATAATGATAATTCTTCATCTCAGAAATTCACATGAACTGTCAACATTTTTGCAATGACAGTATTGAAACTTAGTTAAGAAATTTGTAAAATTCAACTGAAAAATCATTATTTCAAATAAAATATCTCTTAATTTATATATGAAATTTAATAAAAAAATTAGGTGACCTGTGAATCCTTGTAACACTGATCCATAATTATACTGATGCTTCTATTTAAGAAAAAGTGAAGGATTCTCATTAGCATTTAATTTTAGGAAAAATTTGGATGATTAAATAATAACATTAATTGCAAAAACAAATCCTACAAAATTACAGTAAATTGGGCCGGAATTTGCTTTATTCTCAAATTTATAGCATTCTGAGTGTATTGGTTAAATAAAAATTTCACTATGACATGTCATTTTTGCTGGACTATATATATATATATATATATACACAACAAAAAAACAAAGAAAAGAGCACTTGTGATATTCACAAAAAGATCATAAATCTACTGCATACTTAGCAAGACAGTGCACAGTTGTGGCATTATGAGACAGCCCTTAGGGTAAGCAAACACCCACCCATTAAAAAAAAAACAACAAAAACAAATTTAAGATTTAGAAATAAGGAATGATATATATATACATATATATATATATATATATATATATATACTTGCATAGGTTTATTTACATACAAAATGATAGGTTTATTTACATACTCATTTAAAAGCCATTAAAATAGCCTTTAAACCTAATTTCAAGTCAGTTTCTGCTTAATGAATTTGTATTATAATTATTTAAAAAATGTTTGAGTCATTATAATAACAGAACTCAAACAGGTTTATAAAAAATATAAGATAAAAATAAAAGTTGCTGAAAATTATACTTTCTATTGGCCAACACTTATAAGAGTTATAAAAAGTGTTGCTCCTAAATATTTGAACATATATAAAATCTATCATGTTTTTTTTATTTAATAATTTCTGTTAAAAATTACTTTTACAGAAATTTAGCTTTAAGAAGTTTAGAACCTGATTAAATGCATAGCTTGTTATTGTGTTGTTATTTACCAAGCTTTGCTTTATCTGTTATGAGGGGTCTCAAAGTCTGAATACTTATGAGATTTAAGCTCAGGTATTTCCAAAGTGATAAAAACAACGTTCTTGAAGTAAAGAGATCACAATATTGTTCTTTCTTTGAGATATTTTGTTGAAATACTTATGCCCTGTGCTCTCTGTAGGACAGGAGTTATAAAAAGTCCAGCTCATAAGTATTTGAATTGGCATAAAATATTTTTTATTGACTAAGATTACAGAAGCACTTTAGGATTTTAAACAAGGAGGATCCAAATGAACTATTTTTGAAACTCTTTCAAAAATAGGCACATGAGTTCACCTTTTCATCATTTCTGAACAAGATTTTAGGAAGATAAAAAAATAAAACAATTTTTTTCCTTTTATAATTTAATTCCATTGAAAATGATATTTTACAGCACAACTAGATTCAGTTCTTGTTATGTTGATTGCAATTTCCATTTTTAACTCTGAAAATTAAGTAGAAGCAAATTTTCTTTTTGTTCAAGTAGAATGATACACATACACACATACGGTAGCCCCATGTGTAATTGCTAATGTCCTGAACTATGGCATCAAAACCAAACATATGGTAATAAACTGCTTACTCTTTCAACATTCAGAACTCTAAAACATGACTAGATTCATACCTTGTTATGTTGATTGAAAGTTCTTTCATTCAATGTTTTTAATGACATGTCAACCTTTGGGGGCTATTTAATGATAAAGCCATCTTTGTGGAACAGCGATGATACTATAGCTTGTGGGGGTTCATGCATTTTCCGAGCATATTAATCTGAAAGTGAATGCAATAGCATGACTGGTGTTTGAACTTGCTTACTTTGAGGTTCCAGTCCAGCACTTTAGACATTACAACATTTGGACTCCTCTGTGATTTCCTGTTTTTAACTCTCAAACTCAAAGCAAACCAAATTTTCTTTTTGTTGAAATACTGATGATCAATACTTTACAAACACTGTAATACACTGCTTACCCTTCAGATGATTCTTTTAGCAATAAATTTATTAACCATAAATTTCCGCAATAAATAATTATAAAATATAGAATCATTGAATGTTTTTGAAATAACTACATACTGTTTACTTTAGTTAATGTGTCATGCTTATGAGAATAAAAACATACGTATAGACTATAATTTATCAGGTATTAATATTCATCAACACGTGTTGATAATTCACCAGCTCTGAAAATAGCTACAAAAAGTGATACATAAGTGTAATCAGTTCCATCTTGTTGAAATTCTACAGCGACAAAATATACTTAAAAATTTCTCAACAGCATACATCAAGATAAATTAGACTAGTACAGAGTTAGGTCTGGTATCGGATATTGCACACGCACAATCCTGTGTTTCACCTGTGATATTATATTAACAAATTATCAAGACTAGTTTAATGTTTTTTTTATACTTAGAACTGATTCATCTAGACACCATCACATGGTGTAAATACATATATATGTATTTACCCAAACCGTCTACACAAGTAGAATGTGACATAAGGACAATTTTTAAGTAGAGTTTAATAGGTTTGAATTCAGAATTTTCTTTCTCCTAGGTTGATTGTTATACCAAGATTCAAGTGCCCAGTTTGCCCTACTATTTACCTATTGCTGACAGGAGAATAGCTGAATTCTTGCCTTTCTAAAGGGTATTATTGTCATCATATAAGTAATTAGTGCTATTCTGTAAGTCATTATATAGTTATATATTATGAGTCACTTAGATGTGCACATCCTTCATTCAAATTTTAAAGTTTCAGTCTAAATATTTTTTAATCATACCTCATTGTCTGGAGAAAAGATTTTTTAAAATTTTTTAAAAGGAGTTATACTACAAAAGAAGCAATGAAAATTGAACTGGTGATGTAGCATATCCATTCATTGTAAGAAAATAATGTTTTGGTATACCAGTGTCTTCAACTGACCATTATATTATCTTTGTTATTGTAAATACCTGGCTGTGAGATCTACATGTGGAAGATATTTGAGGTGTGTTTCAAATTAGCAGTAACTATTTTGGTCGAATATCTAAATTGGGCATCTGTTTGTTAACTTATATCTGCTTATCCTACTGCACAGCTGTGTCTTGAGGGTGGTTTGGTTTAATATTTAAGCCATATGGAGTTAGTATTTGGAGACATTTGATCCATTTATTTTCATGTGTTTCTATTATTTCTGTGATATTGTTCAATGTGTATTTTGCTTCTTTCTTTGATGGTGAACTTTGTATAGCAGAAATGTTGTTCTACAAGTGTTAGTTTGATGTAATCCATATATTTTATTCTGTGTTTGTAGTTATTTAGTTTTAAGTAAAATGACTCTTTTGATTTTCCAATATATTTTGTTTTTGGCAGTGTGTGCAATCCAGTAATATTTCATAGAGAAGCTATGTTTAACACTTATGCACTACAGTGCTCTTTTCCAAATAGTTTTTGCAATAAATTATTGAACTTAAAATGTCCGAAATAAATAATGATAAAAGACAACATCATGGCCAGTCCCTGAAATAATTGTATACCCTTCAAGTGATATGCTATGCTTATGAGATTAAACTGATATGCATGCAAAATAATTTATCATTTAGTGATATACATCAACACCCAGCAATATTTCACTAGCTCCCCCTACTGACAAGATACACAGCACTAATCCATTCCATCTTGTTGAAGCTGACATCATATGTTTTAAAATGGTGGCTGACAATATTTCCACAGGAATTAGTACTATATCATGATAATGATTATATGTTCAAAAAGTATTGAGTATTCTATCTGTGGAAGCACCATAAAACTCCTCTTTTGATATACCGCCCTGTCAGCTGGGGCTGTAGAATACACTGACTGCACCTCTGCAGAGGGGTAAGACCCCACCCCCTCAATGAGTGTCCTGGATATGACACTAAACAATCTGATGGTGAGGTTCCAGTGATGCTGGGGCTTTGGGGAATGTGGAGTACCCCTTCATTGCCATTGCTCCCAGATCCACTCTGGCCTGGAGTGGTAGCGCTTGATAAGGGTCCTATCTACTGGTTAAATAGAACTAAACCCTGGTTTCTTGAGTTTACTGTTTTTTGCATTTAAACTGCATATTCATGCTAAACTGAATTGTTTAAAATAGAACTGTTTTGACATCTAAACTGTGTACTTATGCTAAACTGGATTGCTCAAAATAAAACTGTTTTGACATCTAAACTGTTTACTCTAAACTGAATTAGCTGAATTAGAACTGCTTGAATAAACTGAATAGCTTGAAATAGAAATGTTTTTGACAATTAAACTGTTTACTAACGCTAAACATTTGTTTGAAATAGAACTGACTATTTACATAAAAATGGATTTGGTGTTAAATAACCAATAAAGGTTGATAAGTCACAAAACCCAACCAACCAACCAACCAACCTTTTGATATAGTATGAAGCTGTGCCATTTCCTTTAATGTCTTCCATCTTCTCAGAGGATAAAAAACAAATCATTCAGATGTGTTGCACAATTTGTAAGTAACAAATTTGAAATAACCCATTGGTGATGAGCCACAGGATATTTTTTTTGCTACTTTGCCATGAGTGCGTGTGTCTATGAATAAAAACATCAACACAACAGTTGATAAGTTTTATTAGTTAATAATTCCTAATGTTTCCTGCTTTAAGCCATCATCAGGAAATGTTTATTTTGAGAGAAATACATTAAAAAACTGATTAAGCTATCAGGCTTACAAATGTTGAGCGAGTGTTCGCATTTATGAAAACTGAACATTTTTAAACACATTTAATTTGATAATGAGAGACTTGTTTATTGTTTCAAAATATTTTTAAATTTGATATTAAATTTAGCTGTTTGTTTTTTTTAATATTCTATTAAACCTTTATTAGGTTCAGTTAGGTTATTTTGCTCAAAGGCATATCAACCCTTGATGGTTATTTAATGCTAAATCATGTTTATACGTATATATGATTTGCAACTTTATTTTTAAACAAGTTATTTTTAATAGAGATTGTTATGATTCATGAATGAAGCATAGCTGTAATTGTTACCTTAGAATAAAAGGAAATATTTTGTGCGGGTGAAAATTTTTATATTAGAGTATCCCAATATTGACAAAGAAATATATTTATCCCTTAAGGTATATATGCTGCTGCTGATATAATATAAGCAGGGGACAGATGAATATTTTTACACAAATATAAATGTAAACAAACATTCATTTAATCTAAGAAAAATTAAATGAGTTGAAATTAAATGCATTCTTGAAAGAAAAGAATGTAGATTTTTTACTCAGAAGAAACCAAAAGGTATTTGAGTAAGAAATAACTCATTACTTATTGTTAGTTGAGTGACTATAAACAATTACATTACTTACTGAAGAAATGTTTATTTCTTTACTTTAAATGTTGATGATTTATTTATGAATCTAATAGGCTAAGAAACTGTATTTTCTTGGAAGGAAACAATTTTGAAAATTAATTTGGGTTTTGATCCTTCAAATTTTTCGTGGCAAGTCTAATATGTGTGAAGTATCTCTAAATCTAAAAACTAGTATGACTGCATTAATAAATGCAAAAAATACAAATACAAAAATTATAGCTTCTCAAGCCTATTGTTTGCATAAAAATTAACATTTTTTCTTAGTATGGAAATCATTTGAGCTCCTATATATATATATATATATATATATATATATACCAATTGCAACTGTCAGTTTTAATTTTTCATCAACATTGTGTTAGAATATTGATATATGAATAGTTCTACCTTAGATATTAGGAAATAGGAGTTGTTTTTTTATATTTTCATCATTAATGAGCAAATTGTATGTGTGTGTGTGTGTGTGTGTGTGTGTGAGTGTGTGTATATATATATATATATATATATATATAAACAGGTTTGGTTAGATGAATTAGAATGCTTGTTATTTTCAAGTTTTTTTCTTTTTTCTTTCAAGAGTCCTAATGTTTGTTTTTATGTTGCGATCTTGAAATTCATTAATGATTTCTCCAAAGGAGCCATTTATGGTAAACCAAGTACTTTTGGTTCTTATCAGAACTATTATCAAGGTAATGTGTATGTTTATTCCTTAATAAAAATTGTTTAATATTTGAGCTAAACTATTATTTTGTTTTATTTATCTCACCAAAGTGAGGCTTGTTTATATCACCAAGGTGAGGCTTAGTGGTAGTGGCATTTTATATATCAGTCTTTCTATTACATGAAGTAGAATAAAATTTGTTTTGTCATTTGTAAGAATTTTGGAATATAGATTTTTCTATCTATTTTAAACATTTTAAAATATTATCACTAGTTTCAAAGTTAATTCTATTAATAGTGAGTTGTCTAAATTTTATATACAAAGCTTCAAGGAGTTTTAAGTTTTTGATATTATTGTTTGTATGAAGTATTTTTGTATCATCAACTGAAATATTTCTATATGTTGTATTAAGTTTTGTTTTTTTAGATATTGAAATATGGAGCAAGAATCTGATCGGTGTTGAGTGAGCCTCCTTGATAATTTTGTTGTAGTAGGGCCAATGTAATTTATTGTTTTTTATTTTCAGAGATGCATTCTCCCAATGGACATTTAAATTGAAAAATAACATTGTTCTTTTTCCCATTATCTTTGTGAAAGGGAAAGAATCATGACTAAATTTAATTTACATTAAATTAGAAATCCTAAAAGCATCCAGCCCAGCCAAATTGTGCCTTAAGTTATCAAAATTATGGAAAACTTTTGATTCATCCCAGTCTATATATATATATATATATATACACATGTACAAACATTACTCAATACATCAATAACCTGATCTATAGTAGCTTGATTTTAGCCTTATATTTTCACTGCATAATGTTCACTCTATGAAATTTATATTCACCACTGATTAAAGTGTATTGACCATGAAGGAGATTTTATTGAAAAATGAATATTTGTTGTGTGAAATAAATGCTTTTTCCACTGGACTATGTTTGTGTATGCAAAGATGGATATTTGAGTGTGTAGCCTTGCAATCTTTATTATGTAATAGTTGGTCGGTTGTGTTTTATGGCATATCAACACTTGTAGGTTATCTAATGCCAAATTGTGTTTATGCATATATATATCAAATATTTATTATTTGTATACAAATAGTTTGTTGGTAATATTTTAAAATGAGCCAGAGCCCATTTGTTTGTACACAGTCAAATGGTTTCAAGTATAATAAATGATTAAATATTTCTGATTGACCCTTAGATGGGACCCTAACAGGTACTACTACTCCAGGTCAAAGTGGAACTGAGAACAATGAAGAGGTTCTCCACATTCCCCAAAGCTCCTAGGACTGGAGCCTCACCATCAGATGGTTTAGTGTCATATCTAGGACACATTTTGGGTGGTTCTTGACCCTCTGTAGAGATGCAGTTGGCATATTCTACAATCCCAACAAACTGAGCTATCTATTACCTGGATTGTGATCTGATATATTTCCTGCATCATATCTAAACCATATGATTAATGTTTATCAGTGAATTAAGTGCATTAAGTTTCTACTTTTAAGTGAATATTTTAACAGAGTTCTTTTTTTTTTTCTTTTTTTTACTAAAATGTTGAGTTGACTCTTTCTGTCAATTAACTTAGATTTACCTCGTTATTTATTCTGAGAAATTCATGTTTAGACAAGACTTCCTGTAGAATTTATTTCTCTGTGTCCAGACAGACCAGTCAGTTTTGATAGGCTAAACACATGTTTGTTTACAACAGTATTTGATAATGCTATTTGGCCAGGGAGAATATATAAATTTGTTTTGAATCTCTTTTAGATTTTGTTATATATATATATATATATATATATATATATATATATACAAAACTGAATTAATTCATATAGTGGCTTAATTTTGATCTTAAATTTTCACTGTATAATGTTCTCCCTCTGTGATTCATATCCACCACTGACTGAAGTGCATTGACCATGTATAGTTCTTTGAATTGTCATTTTTGTTGTTATCTTATTAAAGGAACACTTTGATGTATTTGATGTTCTGATGTATTAATTAATATATTTATCTTACTAGCCAGAGAAATTAGATTTGATCTTTTAAGTGATAAAAAAATGTGCCAAATTTCAGCTTAGCTCAACAGGTCTCATATCAAAAGTAGAAACTACTTTAGTTGAGAATAAATTTTAAAGACAGACACTCTTTATTTCCCACTTATTTAGCATTTCATCAATCATCATTATCATCATCATCATCACCATCATCATCAGGTCATGCGGATAGCATGGATTCATTTGACACTCTCTCACCATCTGTCCCTATTGTCCATTGCTCTTAGCAGGTCCTCAACACAGTGTCCAGTGTGCACAAAAGTTTTGTGTAAGTTTTTACTAGTTGATCAACACTGTTATGTTCATGTATAGAAACTGACTAGAGAACATTGCTTATGAGTTTGTTGCTGCTTCTCCAGCAGTGCCATACATTTCTTGTTCCTCTTACTTGGATGGTTTGTAAGATGGGAGGTGAGTGGCCGTATAGCTGCTGTTTCATGGAGTGCTCCTTCCAGGATTTCTTTAAAACAGCATGCACCATCCGGTATGTAGTTGCCATCTAGAATCCAAATATTCAGACCATACAGTAGTACTGCAAAGATACAGCTTAGAAGAATTCCTGTTTTATTTTATCAGAGATAAAATTTCTAGATGATCAATAACCTGTCAATAATATTAACTACTAGTACTGAGTATTATAAAAGTGAATGTAAATAATTGGAGAGGTGATACTTTTATTTCATGAATTACAGTTGCTGATTCTCCAACAAGTTCTGGCAGAAAGATCCACGAGATTCAAAATTGCTACTGTACAGGCACTGGTAGTATTAAGGGGTGGGATACATGTCTTTCAATTTCACCATTTTTTTCCTAAACTTTACCTCATGCAAAGAAAAAAATTTTTTAAAAAGTGAACAAAAATTTAAAAGGGAACAAACAAGAATTAAAAACAGTGTCTGTTTTCTGGTTCTGAGCAATTGTTTGATGCCTAGCCAAACTTATTAATCTGGGTGGACACTTAAAACAGTAAAACTGACATTAGTGTTCATTATTTGATAGAGAAAATTTTTGGAATAATACAGGAGCTGGTAGAATAATCAGCTGGATCTGAAATTACAACTGCACAGGTATGAGTAGAATTGAGTGAATAGGAAGTATGTCTTTGAGCAGCAGTAGCAGCAGCAGCCATGCCATCACTGCATGAAATGGTGAATATTGTAATTGAAACTCACTCACAGCATTGTAACATCCCAGTGCAAGCTCATTCACCAGATCTATCCTCTTGTGAATACTTCTTCTGAGGATACCTAAAGGCCCAAGTCTTTCAACATGGGCCACAGACAATTGAAAGATTTTATTTGTCATGAAATTTCAACAATAACAGATGCAATAACTGGGCGAGTGCCACAGAACTTCAGAGAAAGGCTTCATGAGGGCAAGCATTTTGATGATATAATCTTTAAAACAAAGAACAAAAAAAATAACTTGGCAAATATTAGCTTTAAATTTTGAATTGTATCTATGTTGGCTTTTTTTTATTTACATTTCAAACCCAAGAGATAATTCTACTGGACCTGTATAATATAATGAAACAAAATCACAAATATTGTTCTTTCTTATAGTAAAATTAAATTTTAAATGGAATCTATGTTGCTTTTATTTATGTTCCAAAGCTGGGAGATCATTCTGCCAGATTCTGTCTAAGGTGATACAAAAGTTCTATTCATGAACATTGTCATCTAATTTACCTATGATACAATTGTAAAATATAAATGATAAAAGTAATTCTGGAAAAAATTTAAAAAAATAATTTACTCTCCAGTGAACCAAGTATTTGTCACATGATTATCTTTCTTAATTCTATTATTTGTACAGACAATTCAACATCTGCAAATCAATTTTATCCTTCCTATTTTTCTGTTAATATCCAAATAGAAAGACTAGTTCCTTAGTATTTCATTTTTATTATTCTTTTTATGGTTTTCTCTCAAACATGTCTAGTTATAGTTTATCACCATCCCTTCTTATTCTGATTTTGTTATGGCTTCTATGAACATGAAGACTTATAGAGATTTATATAGACTTAGACACTTATATACATATATAGATTTATAGGCTAATAAACATACTTACATTGTTATATGGACATATAGATTTATAAAGACCTATTGACATAGATATATAGACATATAGACTTATTTTCCTATGTAGACTTGTAAGCATATAGACTTATATACCTTAATAGAATTATAGAAATATAGGCTTATATCAGACATATAGATTTATATAGACTTACATACATAGACTTATAGACTTATATTGGTTCATAGACTTATAGACTTATATAGACAATTATAGACTTATTGACTTTTATAGAATTATATTAAACTTATTTGGACACACTTTTAATCATACTTATAGATTTAGAGAAACATTGATTTATATCAACTTACATAGCCCGTCCTGTCAAAAGGCCGACAACATCCCCTGCTGAGGGGTAAAGGCTCCCATAAAAATGGAGTGTACTTGGTATAACATTAACCTGCATCTAGTTGGTAAGGCTTCAATTCTGGCTCTCTGAGGTGTGTGAAGTACCTCTTCATTACCATTACTTCCAGGTCCACTCTGACTTAGAATTGTAGTACCTGTGATAATCCTATTGATGAATCAAATATATCTGTTTGAAAATTAATGGTGTTGGATAAGAATGCATTAAACCATAACTATTTGTAAACATATGTTTATTATTATTAAATATAATTATTAATGTTAGAGAGGAATAATTGAAACCATTTAACTGTATTCAAATTATTTCTATTAAGAATGATTACTTGAAGCTATAATTGTTTAACAAGGATTATTATTAGTTGCTTAAAACTAAACAATTGTGTAAATTATCAGTCATCCTGCAGACAGTTCTAAGAATATATTGACTACAGAAAAATAAGGGGTATCTTGAGTACAATACTAAACTGCATCTAGTGGTGGGGCTTTTATTCTGGAGCTTTGGAGAGAATAGAGTCACTCCTTCATTGCCCAGACTCCCAGATTAACAAATGATTATTATTATTAAATAGAATTATTAATATTCAACAGGAATGCTTGGTTTGGTTTCTTTGTTTAATGGCATATCAACCTTCTTGGGTTATTTACTGCCGAAGCCTTCTTTGTCGAAGAATAGTAATGATACTATTTAACTCATAGCTAACAGGATAAGGGGGTTTATACCTTTCTCTAGTGTATTAGTCTAAAAGTGAAGGTAATAGTGATATTGGAATTCAAACTTGCTTACTATGATGTCACATGTTAGCCACAAGACCATGGAGACTCTCCCACAGGAGTACTTGAAACTGTATGCAAATTATTTGCATTAAGTTATTTGAAGTTATAATTGTTTACTAAGGATTATTATAAGATGCTTGCAAATTATTGGCATTAAATAGGACTGCTTGAAAACATATAACTGTATACAAACAAATGATATTATTAAATATAGATAATTACTTTATTACAAAACCATGTTATTAGTATTAGATAGGAATACTCACTACCATATATATAATTGAGTATAAATTAGTATTATATCGGAGTACTTAGAATGATACAAATATGTGCAAAAATTGATTATAAACAAATGAAAAACCGCAAAATAAACATTATCAACTATTGTATATTGTATGCTATTTTAAACAAAGCTCTTATTCTTGCATCACTTCTAAAGTGAATAATGCCTATTGTAAACAGTTGATTTTATTTATTCCTGTCTTTTTAATTTGACTGACACCTTGTGTGTGTATATATATATATATATATACATCTCATCATCATGGTTTGGCTTTGTGAACAAAAAGAAGATGTGGTGGAGTCCATGTAATTGCTGATAAAGCTGATGCAAGATAGGGAGGCAACCACAACTATGGTCAGGGCTTAATGGCATAGTGTTGTGGCTCCTACTCCTGTTTATTTTATCCTTGAAGGCAGCCCTGTGGTTATTTTCAAAGGAGGAGGCAACATGGTTGGTGCTGAGATAACAGGTGTCACAGTTCTCAGCTAATGATGGTTGATGCAATGGGCACCAAGGGATTTTTTTAATTGTCCTTGAATCACTTTTTGGTCCGTCTCTTTTGTGATGGCTAGTGGCTTGCCACAAAGTATGATCCTGGACAGACAATGATTTGCCATCCTGGATATTTTTTTCATAGGAATATATATATATATATATATATATATATAAATCAGAAGGGTTTCAGAGTTCTTAAATATAATTAACAAAGTGTGAGTATAATGTTATATGCCATCTAGAAATTATTGAGTCAAATCTAGATTGGATTCTTACCAAAAACACACATTTTCATAAAACACTGTCTAGTGTCATATTGTCATATATTATGTCATGGTGACTTAATATTTACTTCTACTCTTTTACATAAAATAGATAGATATAGATTTATTTTTATTTGAGGAAATATTAAAATACATAAATATGGACACATAAAAGAAAAAGCTAATTTTCTGCTAAAGCAAAGGTACAAAGGTTTTATTATTTCCGATAGAATATTATATGAGGCTGGGCTGAAATGTTGATATGATGATGTCATATTTGCTCTTGATGAATTCTTTGCAATGCAACACCAATAGAAGAAGTGTGTGGACCACAAGGAAGACTATGTTGTTAACCTTATTGGGTCATGTTTCATAAGAGTATCTTGGTCATCTTATGAACATTTCAACCAACAAATGTACAATCAAAATTAATTTTATTAGGTATTACACTATCACTCCTGAATAAGAACACTAAAAAGTTCTTTTTTTTAGTAGAAGGTTAATTTTCTTCTAAAAGAAAGTTAACAGAATTTTGTTGATATTTATATTGTTCCGAATGAGGCCAGAATGAGATACAAGCTTGGTTTAATGTAGAGATCCTCACAAGAAGCAAACTTCCTTGGGAAACAGGTGGAAAAATTGCTCATGTTTTTTTTGCATTTTCCTTCAGGGAGCACCTCACACATTGGGCTATCAACCCCACTCATACCCCTTTTAGGTAGGTTCTGTCTGAGATTTTGTTATTTATGCTGGAACATTATAGAATGAAAACGGATATTATTAGGTATTATTTATTACCAAACTCAACAGCTATGAAACGTTGTAATCAAGAAATTGAATAAGCAGCAGTCTGAAAATAAGTATACTTTATTAATATTTTTTTTTGTGTAAAAGTTATCAATATAGGAAATGGATTCAGTGACTTGAATTCAAACTGTGGACAAGGCTGTGTGTATTTCACTTAGCAGTTATGTCCTCGGGAAAGACATGAATCCATTTGTTCTCCCAGCTATGGGTAAATAGTTGGGTAGACTGTGCTCTGAAGCTTTAGCTTTTTAGAGAAGAAACTGAATTAAAACTGCTTGGACTTTGCTTGAAAAATTTATATTGTTTTTCATCCTGTTCATGGTTGGGTAGGAATACATACTTATATCACTTTTATATATTTATGTAATCTTATTTTTGGTTATAGTTTTACTGTTGTACAATCTGGTAATAAATAATACCTAATAATATTTGTATAATCTTCCACTAGAAATAATGAAATCCTGATATCTTTAGTTTATTAGGAAACTAACTTTTTATAAAAAATTGGTAGTACTGCACTTTTTTATTAGTGATACTGTAAAGATAATTTATTAATTAAATTACACTGATTTAATAATAGATTACATTGTTTCTTATTTCATTGAATTGAATATTGTTATCCACTTGTAATTACATGCAAGTAAATTACATTATTATTGTTATAGTGAAATTGTTTTGACTCACTTCATAAATTTTCATCTTGTGAGTTAAAAAATCTGTATTTCAAAATAATATAAATAAAGGAAAACTACATATTTATTTATTTTGTTTCAAAGAAAATATTATTATTTATGTTTTAAGTCACCTTGATGTAATATGTGATGGTGTTTTTTGAAAAATTATCCTTTTAAAATTGAATCAGTTCTGGGACTAATGGATCCAATTTTACTTAAATTATTTCTTGGGTAATTTATTTCTGCTATTGGCATTATGGATAATCTGATAATCTGATAATCCTTTTAATCTCAAATTGATTCTGATTGTAACAGTAAATTGGATGATTTCAGATAATATAACCAATTGCTTTGACATCATTGAATGCTTGGGTAATTCTGAATGAGGAAAAATAAAATGTTTCTTTAATACAGTTGGATTGAACAGAGTTCATGTATTTAAACAAGAAGGAACCATCGCTATTCTAAGTGGTAAGCTTCTAAAATTAGTAGACCAATTCACAACATCTCATCTACTGAAAATGATGTCAACATATGCCTAGTGAAGGGATGGAATGTTATTGACAGATTATTGATTATATGGAAATCTGAGCTCTCTCAGTGTCCATACTATATGGATGCATTACATGGATGCCCACAAAACTTATAGAGAAAAAGCTAGATGGGAACTATACAAGAATGCTACATGCTGTTCTGAACAAATCCTGGAAGCACTGCCTCACAAAACAGCAGCTGTATGGTTACCTACCTCTCATCTCGCTAACCATCCCAGCAAGATGAACAAGATGTGTAGGGCACGGCTGGAGAAGTAAGGACAAACTCATAAGCGATGTTCTCTTATGGACTCCCACACATGGATGCACCAGTGTTGGCTGACTGGCAGACTTATACACATCAACCCTGTGCAGACACTAGGTGATAGGGATAGATGGTGAGAGAGAATTACAGAACTCTGTTCTATCTATGTGAATTTATGATGATGATGAAAATTATCTTATTTTATCTTATAAAGCTATTTTATGTTTTATTGAGGGATTTTTTTCAGGCTTGGTTTTATTTGCTGCAAGTGTGAATCTAGATGAGAGTGAAATTGATATGACCTGTATTTGTCCATTCTTCTTTGCAAATTGTGTTTCTGCCATGACTTTTGGCAATCACTTTTTAATTGTACTTTCAGGGAAAAAAAGACCAGACATTTAACATACTAATATAATTTCATATATATTAAGGTGTTTCAAATGTATTTCCATTTTTTAATGCACCAAAAGTTTATAAGAAACCCCTTGACAGCTCCTGAATGTTTTTAAGCTTATATAATCCGCTACTTATGGTTTCGTGCAATGATCTTCACTCTTTTAAAAATTTTGGAATACTAGTGGTCAGGTTTCTCTCTATCATATATTTTAGACTATCATAACCAACAAATAATGATTGTTCACTTCTAGGCTTTATTTCAAAACACACAATGCCTACTTTAAATGCTTATACTTGTTTTATACTATGCAGTCTGATAGTTTTCATTTTTTTTCCCATTTTCTCAAGTCTGCCAGTAGTTTCAGCTGCTTTAAGGCCCAGTTTAAGAAATGCTTTAAAATTGCCAGACTGCCTATAGTTTTATTCATCAATTATAACTGCTGAACAGCAGTGATAAGGATATGATATTGTAGTAATATCTCCATTAATAGGAGCTGAAAATAATGCCATAAAAACTGATTATATAACAGAATAGATAAGGCACAAGAAAATGATAAAAGAAGCAGGACATGATCCCTAACTTGACCTGTGGAGGTAATAATTAATTCTGAGTTTTCCTTCTCTTAGACTGGTTGTGATACCAAAGATAAGACTCACTTCAGCCCAACTGCAGGGAGAAGAGATATCATTTCTAAGTCCATTAATGTTCCAAGGGAAATGTAAAGAGCCTTACCTAGAATTTCAACTTGGTCTGCCATTTTCTATAATGATAACCACTATGCCTCCCATGTCTCCAACTCATAGTGAAAGCCTGAAAATCCTCATTTGTTAATTTTATATTCAGTATCTCCACATTTATCTCAAAATTGCTATTCATTCTCAACAGAAATTTGAATACTTAGAATTTCAGGCTTTTAAGTAAAACCCAATTATGAAAGTGAGGAGCCACATTTGCAAGGTTTCTTGACCCTTAAGTAGATGCACTTACAAGAGGTTATGTAGACATTTTGTTAAATTTCCATATCCTTTGTCCATCTTATCACTCTGAGTAATTACTTGTCTCTTGTACAAAAGTCGAAAGTTGTTGGCAAAGATGCCAGGAATGGCACAGCTGAGAGTCTTTTAATCCATGATTTCAAACTTAGGTAAGAAGTCTTTTTTTAGTACTCACTTTTGTATGTATGAAAACAACAGAATCTATCAATAGCACACACACACACACACACACACACACACACACACACACACACACACACACACACACACACACACACACACATATATATATATATCTATATATTTATATTTCACATAAGAGTGCATATCCAAGTACATATTTACCCAACACTTCATCATGGAGGGGATGCAATACAAAGTTAATTTTTTTGAGCGATGTGCGACTGATTTTAATGAAAAATTTTCCTTCTACTAGACTGGTTGCCATACTAAGTTTAAAGAGCATAATCTTCCCTACTGTTTACTCATAGCTGGAGGAGAAGAGATAGATTCATACTTTTCCCAAGGGCATTAACATGAAATTATATACAAACAGCTTTATCTAGGATTTGACCTAGGTTTGCTAATCTCATCTCCTACAATAACTGTTTCATTATATGAAGATACCCTTACCTGAACTCATAAAACTCCTCACTCTACACAAAGAGAAAAAAAACAAGCACAAAATTTACAAAAGATTGAGCATGAAATACAAATTTTGCTTTGAGGTATAGACATCTTTGTTTAAAGCTATCTCATCATTCCATTAAAAGAAAGACTGTGATTGGTTGCTATATTAAGTCTTTTATTGGTAGTATCTGATGTGATCTTGAGCTTATTGTATACTAACCATAATATTCTTGCTTTTCTGTGAAAACTTTTTTCAAAATAGGGTTTCAATTTACAATCATGCCAAAAAAAAGACTAACAAAAAAGAAATGCTTTAATATCCAGATTGATTTTTGTTTTCGAGTTTTGTGTACAAATACATCTTCCCAAAAGAACCTGAGTGATGTTATATGAAAATGAATACTGTTAACATCTATGTGTATGTGTTTATGTTTTTGTTCCTATGATATAAATCATTAAACAATTGGTTCTTAATTTCTAATTTTGTTTCTGTTTTACCTAGAATATCTGTAAACAACATATTTTTAAAGGCAATGGAAAAGCCTAAACATGAGTATACATTGCAACTTTCATTAAAATTTAGTAAAATTAGAATAACTTTTTTTTAATAATCTGAATCTCTATTGCCTCAAAAAAGATCAAAATAGAAAATTTAAAAAAGCTGTTTACTTCTTGACAAACTTTGGACCAAGGTTATCTTGAGAAATAAGTTCTAGTCAGTTGCTGCCATTTTTTAAGAGTTTGGCAAATTAATATCAGTACATACACCTAACAAGAATGAATCAGATAAATAGTATTCTCAAACAATAAACTTTCACTATGAACCAAGTATAGGGTTTCTTGACTTTGAGCTAATAAAAACAGCTTTGATAAGTCTGTTATAAGTCTGTTATGACCCCAAAAAGGCCTCCTGACTTCCATGGATTATGGATCCAATCTCAGCATAATCAGAGCATAGAAAAAATTTGGCGAGACATTTTGAAAATGGGATTTATTTGATGCATCATACCAGTTTCAAGAACAAGGAAAGACTTCAAGAGAAAAGAAAGAAAAGAAAGTGAAAAAGAGAAAGAACAAATCTAAAGAGAGCGGGAAGATAAGTAAAGAGAGAAAGATAGAAAAGAAAGGAAAGATAAGTAAAGAGAGAAGGAAGAAAGAAAATGATAAAGATAAAGAATGGAAAGAAAAAGTGTGAAAAAATATAAAGAAACAAAGAAAAAGATAGGGAGATAAAAACAGAAGTATGTGGTAACTGGAAGAATGTTATTCTGGGATATTTTAATGAAGTGACACTGCCAGCTTACAGATATGCATATTTGCACATATACTCACATGTGCTATGCAAATATGACCATATGGTAAACATATGACCATATGGCAAAAATATAAGTGACAATCAACAGTAGTACAGACTATTGACAAGTAGACACTGAACAATATGTACTACCAACACTCCAATCCTATCACAACCAACACTGCCGACCTCTGCCAACCCAACATGGCATTGCTGATAGGATTCAAAACTATGCAAGATCCCACACTGTATATATATATATATATATATATATATATATATATAAAATCTTAACACTGCAAAAATTGCATATCATATCGAGATTTTTGTTTGACCAATATACTTAACATGCTCCCAGAGAATAAAACAAATTCATGTCCAATTTACAACTAAATGGTAATTTGTGGGATCTATGTTTGAGCTGATCATTATCTTTTAATCATCCAAATTTATGATATATCAAAAATAACTATTTAATTCTAATTAAAATCTTTTACACCTTCCTGAATATAAGCATCAATATAAGCATGGACCATTGTTACAATAGAAACACAAAGGGTTTGCAAGTCATATACTACTAGTTTATATAACTTACTGTCAAGCTACACTGAAAGCACAGGTTCTTAACAGATCATCAAAATCAATAAAATTGTTCAGTATTAAGACATGTAACCTCTGACTTTAAGCAACCAAAGACCTCTGTGCCAGACTAAGAAAAACTTAGTAAATAACAATTATACATTTATATATTAACTGATACATGTGTATATATTATCATAATACTTTTTTGGGGGGTTTATATGTTAACATAACACAGAAAAAATGTCTCATTGTTGTGAGATTTTGTTGGGGGCAATAGTGTTAAAATATTCTAACTTAAAGAATAATACAATTTCCAGTTCAATTATAATTTGGTACTTAATAATTATAGCATGTTATATACATTTATACTCAATCTGATCATCATAATTTCTCAAGGGCAAAAACTAATAAGTACTAATTAAAGAGAATATCCTCTTATTAATTTATATGCAATTAGTTAAATATTCTATAAATATGTAATTCAATGCTATGCTTATTGACCTCTGAAAGCAACCTTCAAGGATATAAAATATTATCACAAAAGTAAAAGTTAAAGTAAATTTTGTAAAATAGAAATATTAATTTGTTAAAATTTTTGAGAATTGTAGTTACTATTTTTTTAATATTATTTATGCTTCTCAGATGATTGTCCTCATTTTTGTTCTTATAATTACATTCTGAAATTTTCTGATGGTTACCAACAAAGGACACCTGGCAAGTACAGTGGCCAAAACATTGTGATTATACCAACCAAAATTAAGACAAGAGTAAAAGATAGGTAAATAAAAACAAATTATTACTGATTTTAAATAAAGATTATGAATCATTGTCATTGATTTTAACTAGTAGTTTCTTCTTAAGTTTGCTTGCTACTTTAATTGCAACTTACTCAAATCATAATCTCTACAACAGCAAGGAAACAACATATCAGGAGAATGACCCAAGTCAATTACAATTAAAAAAACAACAAAATTAAGTAGATGAAGAAAATATTAGTTAAAATCAATAATAAGGAATCATAATCTTCGTTTCAAAATAAATGAATAAAATAAAAATATGAATTATGTTTTTTATTGAATGAAATGATATGATTTCTTTTTAAACATGTAAACTATGTTTTCACTGGCCATTTCAAGCATTTTCACTAGAATTCAAGTAAATCACAAAAGAAGACTTGTTCTTTTGTGATTTACTTGAATTCTAATGAAAACAGTTACTGATGGCTCAATGGTGTTAAAAACAATGAGTAAGGCCTCATGAGAAGCATCATTTTTAAAAAAATAACCCAGCTATATTCGGTAAATTTTCATTAATATTTTCTTCTTGTAAAATACCAACCTTGTTTCAATTATGTTGAAAATTCTTTTTTTTTGTTTTCATAATAAATAGTCTTTTTTCACTTTTTAAAAAAATATTAGAAATTCATTTTTTAGATTTTTATGAATATCCTTAAAACTGTTTATAATTTTTTCCACAATGAATATAAGTTTCATTGATATTCTCTATCTTTTTTTTTAATAAACAATAATTCTATTTCAGATATATTTATGTCTGGGTCTAGTGCTGCAGTATTAAATTAATGTAAACATGGACAGAAAGTCATGGTCCAGTTTGGTATTATAAGTACATTATAAATCAAACATCTGTTTTATATAAAATGTTTGGGTATTTTGTAAGCTAATGTTTACCTAGATATTGTAGACTACTAGTGCATTTACCTAGCCTCACTCCATAATACTCCATTATACTGTAATATTAAATGCAAATAGTAGTAGTGGGGTCCTTTTATGCCATCAAATATGTTAATCTAGTTGAAGTCTGGATCTCTGATAGTTTCAGGTAAATATTTATTGTTGATATCTAATTAAGAAAAGGAAATGTTACAGGTGTTGGATCAATTATATATATATATATATATATATATATATATATATATATATAAAGTTGGTGACTATAGTTGAGCGCAAGCTGAAGGGTCCCTTTAAATAGCTACTATACTGAGGTGCAGGGGAGGGTGCTACTCCTTTCCCTGGATTGCTCCACTTTACCCTAGATACATACCTTATAATGCTGAGTGTTAAGCAAAGAGGTATTAAGTACCATTTTTGAGTCTTTGGTATGACTTGACCTGGAATTGAACCCTGGCTTCCCAGGCAAACACTCTACCCATTAGACCAATGATATATATATATATATATATATATATATATATATATATATATATATATATATATATATATATATATATATATATATATATATATATATATATATAATGTGCTTGTGGTGTAATAGTAGGAAAAAATGCATGATGCCCTGAGTTCAAATTTTGGATGAAACTGTTTATATTTTCAGATAGCACTAATAACTTTGAGAAAAGTATAAATCCAACTATTCTCCTCCCTGCTCTACGTACATAGTAGGGCAGAGTGGGTTCTTAACCTTGGTATGGCTCCTGGTCTAAGAGAAAGAAAACATTGAATTCAAACCTGTTAAATTCCACTTAAAAATTGATTTTGTGACACATCCTCTTTGTGGTGGTGGGGTTGGTAAATACACACACACACACACACATATATATATATATATATATATACATATATGTGGTGGGGGGGTTGAGGAAAAATGAAATGAATCAGACAAAATATATGTGGAAAAATATAAACTGGCAAAACATGTATTTAGTGTAGTTGATGATTTTTTATATATTTATTTATCTGTTTATTTTGCCAAAATGTGTTTGACTTCAAAGTTAAAAATTTGCTCTCAAACCTAAAATGATGCTGCCTTTTTCTGAAAAAGATTCCATCACATGACGTAATCAGTTTCGATTATATTTTTCCTATGTTATGTTTTCATCAAACCAAAACAGTTACCTCTGATGATGACTTTCGGCTTGCCTGAAAAATTTTTCTATTAATATAATTTTATTTCATTTCATACTTGAAAAAATTTTTGATGGAATGTTTTTGTAAGCCAGCAAATTTGAAATTGAAACATGTGTTGGCAAAAATTAAGAGATAAATAGATATATAAAAATCATCAACTAAACCAAATATATATTTTCGTCCGTTTATCTTTTTCTACATATGTGTGTGCGTGTCTTTTGTGTCTATGTATGTATATATGTATGTATGTATGTATTCATATATATATATATATATATATATATATATATATATATATATATATATATGTGTGTGTGAATGTGTCTGTGTATATACATATATATATATATATATATATATATATTTGTAAATAAGACATATTACTGAAAAATTTGAAGTTGGTTTTACAATTGTTTTATAATAAAACAATTGCTAGCCAAACTTTAAGTTTTCAATTCCTTTTTCTTACCATTTTATACTTGAAAATTAGGTTGACGTTTCTCTGAAAATCAAAGAAATAAATTAACCTTTTGAGCTCTTAGCTCCTTGGCAATCAGATACCCTTACCTGAACTGATAAAACTCCTCACTCTACACAAAGAGAAAAAAAACAAGCACAAAATTTACAAAAGATTGAGCATGAATTACAAATTTTGCTTTGAGGTATAGACATCTTTGTTTAAAGCTATCTCATCATTCCATTAAAATAAAGACTGTGATTGGTTGCTATATTAAGTCTTTTATTGGTAGTATCTGATGTGATCTTGAGCTTATTGTATACTAACCATAATATTCTTGCTTTTCTGTGAAAACTTTTTTCAAAATAGGGTTTCAATTTACAATCATGCCAAAAAAAAAAGACTAACAAAAAAGAAACGTTTTAATTTCCAGATTGATTTTTGTTTTCGAGTTTTGTATACAAACACATCTTCCTAAAAGAACTTAGTAAAATTAGAATAACTTTTTTATAATAATCTGAATCTCTATTGCCTCAAAAAAGATCAAAATAGAAAATTTAAAAAAGCTGTTTACTTCTTGACAAACTTTGGACCAAAGTTATCTTCTGAAATAAGTTCTAGTCAGTTGCTGCCATTTTTTAAGAGTTTGGCAAATTAATATCAGCACATACACCTAACAAGAATAAATCAGATAAATAGTATTCTCAAACAATAAACTTTCACTATGAACCAAGTATAGGGTTTCTTGACTTTGAGCTAATAAAAACAGCTTTGATAAGTCTGTTATAAGTCTGTTATGACCTCAAAAAGGCCTTCTGACTTCCATGGATTATGGATCCAATCTCAGCATAATCAGAGCATAGAAAAAATTTGGCAAGACATTTTGAAAATGGGATTTATTTGATGCATCATACCAGTTTCAAGAACAAGGAAAGACTTCAAGAGAAAAGAAAGAAAAGAAAGTGAAAAAGAGAAAGAACAAATCTAAAGAGAGCAGGAAGGTAAGTAAAGAGAGAATGATAGAAAAGAAAGGAAAGATAAGTAAAGAGAGAAGGAAGAAAGAAAATGATAAAGATAAAGAATGGAAAGAAAAAGTGTGAAAAAATATAAAAAAACAAAGAAAAAGATAGGGAGATAAAAACAGAAGTATGTGGTAACTGGAAGAATGTTATTCTGGGATATTTTAATGAAGTGACACTGCCAGCTTACAGATATGCATATTTGCACATATACTCACATGTGCTATACAAATATGACCATATGGTAAACATATGACCATATGGCAAAAATATAAGTGACAATCAACAGTAGTACAGACTATTGACAAGTAGACACTGAACAATATGTACTACCAACACTCCAATCCTATCACAACCAACACTGCCGACCTCTACCAACCCAACATGGCATCGCTGATAGGATTCAAAACTATGCAAGATTCCACACTACCAACAACAATTATTGAAGCTCTACTATACTTACCACTGATACAGCAATTAATAAAACTACAAAGGGAGAACATCAAACAACAGAAAAAAAGATGTATGACAAGCCAAGCAGGAACATCTATATAAAGAAACCAGGTGGAGGTGCCCATGGTGTAATTGTTATTGTCGTAGGAAATGAACACGGTGACCCGAGTTCAAATCCTGGACTTGACTGATTGCATTTCACATAGCACTAATACCCTTGGGAAAGGTATGAATCCAATTATTCTCCCTCCAGCTATGGGTAAATAGTAGGACAGACTAGGTTCTTCAGCCTTGGGTAGGCAACTAGTCTAGGAGAAGGAAAACTCTCAATTCAAACCTGTTAAACTCCACTTAAAAATTGACCTTGTGTCATATCCTGCCCGAGCGGAGGGGTTGGGTAAATAGGATATAAAGAAACCAGAAAGGTCCACAGTAGCTCTTTATTCCTCTGACAGAGATTGAGCCCTATTCATGGACATATGTGCTAAAACAAGGAGATGTGCCTGCTAATGGACCCGGTCGTAATCCGGAACAAGCTTAGAATGGCATGTACTCTAAAACTAAATAGGCTGCTATTTGACCTGCTGAGAGCCAAGATGCTGAACTCTGCTACAGAAGAGCAATTGTTATGGCACATATGACTTGTCGCAGTCAGGGGACTTTACAAAGCAGTCCAGCAACAAGACAGAGTGGGAGTTGATAACACATTTCTTGGCAAGGCTATGGACCCTAGGAAAATTTTACAAATTTACTCTCACTTGCCCCAACAAACCAATGAATTGTGATCAGCAGTTAGACTACTCCAGCAACATGGGAGCTGGACACATCAACATGGAACACCAAAGCAAAAAATTGGTAGAAGCTGCAACCCTCACAATGCTGCTACAGAAGTTTGACAGTCTAGTCAGCCTGGAAATAATGGACGAGTCAATGCTCCATTTCAGTAATATCATGCACCACACAACAAAAGTCACCATTCTGAGGTCAGACTGCAAGAAGCAGTCCCAGGAACTTAGGACCTCACCAACCCCACAATATGCTAAACTCTGCAGAGGATGTGGGAAGTATTCACATCCCAATGGATTGATGAACCCTACGGACTGTCCAGTGGCCAGTGGCATGTTTTAGTTGTGTGAAATTGGGCACATGGAAATGGTGTGTCAAAAACCAAAAGACGGATATATTAACAAGTCAGTGACAAGCATAATGAGGGAGGAGTCCCGTATCATCTCAACCAGAGGGTACACAGAGAGTCCCAGAATAAGGACTCTACCTATCAGGGAAAGTGAACCGGAGGGGTAAAGCCAATATCCAGGCTACCCATTTTCTATCAATGTCTCCTACCTCTGAAAGAGAATGCCTGAGTTCAACTTGCAGCACTCTATCATTTAACCAAATGACTGACTATAAATGGCTTGAGACAAACCTGTTGGAACTTGAGGTGGCTTGCTCATGAATGGTGCAGATGGAGAAGACAATGCATTGATGGTCAGACTGCTCAATCAACTGGCAGGAAAAACAGAGCAAAGTATGCAATAAGTGTAATAAGATGGATGTGTTTGTCAAGGGAGCTACAGGACACAAACGTGAAAAGTAAGAGCTGTTCAACGAGATGTAAATACCAAAGTAGAAGATTGGCGAACTTGATGGCCTATTGAGACTCAGTTGAGGAAAACCTTGATACAAATATCAGTCCCCATTCTGAAGCAGACAACACAGAGGGCATTCCACCCAATGTTATTTACAATGCATTAAACAACAATCTTGAAATGATTGAGTATGATACAGAACAAGAAGAAATTGGTATGGCAGCAGCAACTGATGGTGGCAGTGGTTATATTGAGAACCATTATGGTAAGCTTAAACTTCAGGTAAACTCACCAGTTGGAATATTGCCAAAATCTGGTGCCAGGGATAATATGGATTCAAATATCACAAAACTTGAAGAGAAACTTTCGTTAGTGAGTTTGAAATTAGAAGAATTTTGCAAAAGCCTCGAAATACATGATGAAACTAATAAACTTACCAAACAAGACCAATTACAAGAAGAATTATCTCAAATGAAAGTAAAGAAATAGAAGAAATGGAAATAGATAAATATAATAAATGAATATATAAAATAACACAAAAAAAAGTGTCCCACAGATGCAGGGTGCATTGTGCACACTATCAAAACACCCCTGTACATGACCACAACCTGAATGTCTTGTGGTTCCATGAGAGGTGGAGGCATGTGTGGTAGCTGGAAGAATGTTATTCAGGGACGTTTTAATGAAGTGACACTGCCAGCTTCCATATATGCATATTTGCACACACATGCACGTGCTATGCTAATATGACCATACAGCACACATATAGAGGAAATATAAGTGGCAGTCAACAGCAGTACAGACGAATTGACAAGTAGATACTGTGCAGTACGTACTACCAATGCTCCAGTCTGACCACAACCAACACTGCCAACCTTAGCCAAACTAACAAGAAGAAAAGGAAAAAAGAAAGAAAAAGGAAAGACAGAAATAAGATAAAGACAGAAAGAAAAAAGAAAATAAATTGAAAAGAAAAGAAAAAAATAGAACAGAGTGAAATAAAGAAGGAATAGAAAGAAAGCAGATGATGATAGAATAAAGAAAGTAAAGAGAGGAAAGAAGAGATGAAAAGAAGGAGAATATATAACAGAAAGGAATAGAGAGAAAAGATATTGATAAAGAAGGAAAAAAATTATAGAAAAGAAGTAGAAAGAGCAAAAGAAGATATGAAAAGTTAAAAAAGGAAGGTGGAGAAAGAAAGAGGAATAGGAAAGAGAGAAAAAAAGGAAGGGATAGAGAGAGAGAAGTGGCTAAGAAAGGGATGAAAAAATACACAAAAAATCTCTGGTTACATCAAGACATGAGAAATCCAGAAGATTATCCTCTTCAGTGCTACTCACTTATTATGGAAGACTTTATCCATCAAATAAATCCATCATAACACCATGATAGCCCCAAGTCGAAGGTATAGACTCAATTCCATGAGTGTACAAAGCAGAACATTAAAGAAAACTCTGATGAATTGCGAGGCATACTCCTCTTTTGAGGGTGTGTCCACCGATCACCGAATAGTCACGGCGAAAATACGGTTAAGCCTACGTAAAAACGCCAAATGAACAGTGACCACCAAACACTATGACTTGGCCCTATTGAACAACAAAGATATAAGAGATAAATACGTATTAGAATTAAGAAACAGATTCGAAACACTACAAGAAAGGACGGAAAAAAGTACACCAAACGACGAATATGAAAATTTCATCAATGCACACCTCGAGGCAGCAGCAAAATACATTCCAACAAAACTTAAAACTAAATATAGAGTCCCTTGGGAAACTTTAGCGGTGAGAGAAAAACGTGCACTAGTGAAAACAGCCTCCAAAAACTATCGAAAAAACCCAACAAACACAAATGCCTTAAAACTAAAAACGGCACAATATCAATTAGCAGGCATATATATAAAGGAACAGACAGAATACATTCAAAATCAGATAGATAAGATTAGAGACTCGGTGGAAGATAGACAATCTAGAATAGCCTGGCAAACAATAAACGAAGTGAGCAGAAGAAAGAACACAGCCAAAGCAAAACTGAAAGCAGCAAACCAACAAGAAAGAATAAAACTGTGGAAACAGCACTTCGAAAACCTACTAGGAAACCCACCAAAAATAACACAGGAACCAATCACCAGAATAATTAGCAAACAATTAGACATTAAACTAGGACCGTTCACACAAGAAGAACTCGACTCGGTTCTCAGAAAAATTAAAAATAGGAAAGCTGCAGGGCTGGACGAAATTCCCCCGGAAGTATGGAAGACCAGACAATTCGACGACATACTGCTCCGACACTGCAACGCAGTATACAATCAAATTCCGATAGATAGATGGATGAAGGGATGCATACTCCCCTTCCCTAAAAAGGGGGACCTCGGATTAGCCAAAAACTACCGAGGCATAACACTTACATCCATAGCAGCCAAAATCTACAATGCCCTACTACGAAACCGCATAGAACCCAAAATCGACAACATACTTAGAAAAAACCAAAATGGCTTCCGAAGAAATAGATCCACGACCTCACAAATATTAACCATCCGTAGAATCCTTGAAGGTGTACGGGCAAAAAACCTACAAGCGACATTAATATTTGTCGACTTTACCAAGGCTTTCGATTCCATTCACAGAAGAAAGATGGAACAAATCCTACTAGCATACGGCATACCTAAAGAAACCGTAGCGGCAATAACGATTCTCTATAGAAACACTAAAGTAAAAGTACGATCACCGGATGGAGACACAGAATACTTTGACATTGTAGCAGGAGTACTACAAGGGGACACGCTGGCTCCGTACCTCTTTATCATTTGTCTAGACTACGTACTTAGAACATCGATTGACAAAATCAAAGAGAATGGCTTCGAACTGAAGAAGAAAAGAAGCAAAAGGTACCCCGCAACAACAATTACCGATGCCGACTACGCCGATGACATAGCGATACTGGCAAATACACCTGACCAAGCCGAAACACTACTGCATAGTTTGGAATGAGCAGCAGCAAGCATAGGCCTCTATGTTAATGCACACAAAACGGAATATATGTGCTATAACCAAACGGGGGACATCTCCACTCTAGAAGGAACCCCTCTTAAACTAGTAGACAAATTCACTTACCTAGGAAGCAGCGTCGAATCAACCGAAAAGGACATCAAAACGAGGTTAACGAAAGCATGGACAGCTATCAATAGGCTATCGATTATATGGAAATCAGACCTAACCGATAAAATGAAACGCAGTTTCTTCCAGGCAGCGGTCACATCGATACTGCTATATGGATGCACTACATGGACGCTAACAAAACGGCTGGAGAAGAAGCTAGATGGCAATTACACAAGAATGCTGCGTGCAATCCTGAACAAGTCCTGGCAGCAACACCCCACAAGACACCAACTGTACGGCCACCTGCCCCCTATCACGAAAACTATTCAAGTTAGAAGAACCAGACATGCAGGACACTACTGGAGAAATAGGGACAAACTCATAAGAGATGTACTCTTATGGATCCCCACACATGGCCGCGCAAAAGCAGGACGACCAGCACGAACATACATTCAGCAGCTATGTGAGGATACAGGATGTTGTCCTGAAGACCTACCTAGGGCGTTGAACGATAGGGAGGAGTGGCGAGAGAGGGTCAGGGATATCCGTGCTACCAGTGCGATATGATGATGATGATGATGATATATAATTATAATACTTATAATTATAATACCTATAAAATCCTTTGGGTTTGGGCGTACAAACAAATCATACAATCCTCATCAAAAGGTCAGACCTTGTGTTGGTTAAAAAAAAGCTAAAAAATTGTCATCTAGTGGATTTTGCCATTCCAGCAGAATATGCACAAACCAGAATCTGTCTGAGAAAATGAGCCACAAAAAATTTTCTGGAACTTTGAAATACAAATGGATCGCTTAATCATGGTCAGACCTAGTGTTAATTAACAAGAAAAAAGAACTTGTCATCTGGTGGATTTTTCTGTTTCAGCATATCACAGAGCAAAAATGAAAGAAAGTGAAATGATAGACAGGTACTTGGATTTTACCAGAGAGCAAGAGGGTGACAGTGATACAAGTTGTAGTTGGTGCACTTGGAACGGTCCCCAAGGGCTTGGAAAAAAGACTGGAGGAACTGGAAATCAGAGGAAGTATCAAGATCATTCAGACCACGGCATTGTTAAGATTAGCTAGAATACTCAGAAGAGTCCTGAAGATTTGAGGAGACTTGCTGTCTCTCAGACTCCAGTGAAAGACCACCAGTTAAAACTGATGTGGAAAACTCACAAGGAGTCAAGTAATGATGAAAAAGTGACAGAACATGATGGTGGAACAGGAAAATTTTTTATGAAAAAGCAGTGTTATCATTATCACATATAATTAAGTTAATGTAAACAAGCTATTTAAAATCAATAAGCTAAAATATTTTTAGCCAAACCAACCCTTCAGGATTTTAATTTTTCTAAAAAAACTATTGTAAATTTCCAATCATCCCATAACACAGCAAATTCAGTAATTCTTTTACTGATGAGAAAACCCTTTTCCACTGAATTTCCATCAAAAGCAAAAATAAACAATCACTAAAAAAGCAAAACTGTCAAGTCAGGTTAAACTGAGACAATGATAACATCAATAAGAGAAGCCAAATATGTAGTCACTGTGAGTTTTTGTATGGCCAGACATGTATCAACACAATTCCCAGTTGGATATGGTCTTCAAAACAGCAACACAAAAACGAATTAGATTCTTACCAAATATTTGTCTCTTGTAGAAATATTTACCTATTGATTTCTTTTTTTTAGTTTTTATCCTAAAAATATTTTCCCTCATTTATTTTTCCTATTTGATAAAGGGAAAATGAAAGCTGGATTCCTTCTTTTACTTTGTCTTTTCTATGGAGGCATTTTTAGTGTAATGTTTATCCTCATAGGAAATGGAATTGGTAACTCGAGTTCAAATCCTGGATAAGGCTATTTGCATTTCTCATCATGCTAATACCCTTAGGAAAGGTATGAATCCAACTATTCTTCCTCTAGTTATGCGTAAATAGTAAGGTAGACTGGACTCTTTAACCCTGGTATGGCAACCAGATTAGGAGAAGGAAAACTCTGAATTCTAACCTGTTGTACTTTGCTTTAAAATGGAGCTTGTGTTGCATCCTACTCAAGGTAAAAGGGTTGCATAAATGCATTCTATGAGAGAGGCTCCCACTGTAATGCTTCCTATTTATCTTCATGTAAACTACAACAGATACAGAAAACTGAGTAACACCATTGGATAGGGTGAGTTTTCAACTACAAAACATTATTTTTAAACATAGTCACAACTATGCTTGGGTGTGTGGTATAATGGCTTGAGAGCTAGGCTGGAAAATCATTTTTATTATTTACTAAGTTTTGTTTAATCTGTCATACTGGCCTTGATTGCTTATATTACCTGCAACTATTAAGTGATTACTCAGAAGAGTCAGCTTATAGCTGCTTAACTTCAATGATCCCCTGATAATTTCAGTGTGACTTACCATTGTTAGTAATTTTGATTCTCACTAGGTGCCTTACATTTCAGGCCCTGTACTAAACCAAGCTAAACTTTGTGAGGTGACAACTATTGGCTATGCATTTTTGCCATCGGTGAATAACAGCCATCATGCTGCACTTGTCAAATGTCTGAACCAACAGAGGCAATCCACTTTTTCACAGCTGTAATGTCATGGAGATGTTGTCCTTTTAGTCCATCTTTTATTGACCTGATTCACAAAATATCTGAACCAACAGAGGCAACCCACTTGTTCACTGCAGCAATTTCATGGAAATGTTGGCCATATGTTCCACCTTTTGTTGACCTGATTCACAAAATGAGCTGATTCAGGCGTTCATCATTTCATGAGATAACAGTTGAGTTAAACTTAGCTTGAACCAAACAATACTCAAATCCACTTGATCTTCAAAAACACTCAGAAAGTCACAATGAATATCAAAGGGTGCAATGTTTTTTTTATATCTGCTTTCATATCAGATGCTGTTTTGACAGACTGTCACTCGGTAACTCTGTAAGAAGGCCAAAAAATGGGTTATTGGTCATAAGGTTTTACTTTGTTGTCATACTACCAATATTCACATGCCCTTTGGGTGGTACCTAGAATACTACATCCCCTGGAGAAAGGAAAGAATTCCTCTCTCACAAAAAAGGGTGCCCTGGATTGTCCACTAAGCACATCCAGTGGTGTGAATCTAGTTCTGGAGTTGTCAGGGGGATAGAGTTACCACTTTGTTGCCATTACATCCAGGTTCACTGGAGTTGTTGTACCTGTTAGTGTCCTATGTTTGAAAATTATTGATAATAGATAAGAATACTGGAAACCATAAGCAAACAAATGATTATTATTATTATTATTATTATTAATATTATTGAATGGAAATAGTTACTCAAAACCATATAATCATGTAAAAATTATTATTGTTAGATAGGGATCCTTAAAAATATATAATTGTTTACAAATTATTAATTATAGATAGGAATTCTTGAAACTATAAAATCATGTGTAAATTGTTTGTATTAAGTATATCTAATTGGAACTTTAAAATTGTTTATAAATGATAACTATTATTAGTTACTTGAAACCATGTTTGAATGGATGAATGAATCAGCATTACTTTTAACCTTTAGGAATGACTCTACTGATTTGTCAACAGTGTGGTTTCTACTTGATCAGACGCTTCCAGATGCTCATTCAATGTTCAAGGTGTATGCAAAAGTTCACAGCAAACTAGAGATACTGAATTCATAGAATCAGTATTGCATCATGCAGCAAAATGTATCTTTCTCATCAAACATCTTTGCTACAAAGAAAGACTATAGCACCTGAAATTACCAACACTGAAATACTGAATAGCTCAAGGAGTGATGATTGTAGTTTAGAAGATTCTAAACCTCTATGATAGTAGAATCATGCCAATGTTACTGAACAACCAATAAACAAAATAAGAGGACTCAACCAAAAATTATATAAAAGTAAAAACAAAAAAGCCTATTCTGAAAAACATTCCTTTAACCAATGAATACAGCCCCAATGGCTGGAGCTAAATATACTGGATGCATTTCTGCAGAAATGAGTGTCCTGGATAAGACTCTAAACAAACTGATGGTGAAGCTACAATCTTAAAAGCTTTGGGGAATGTGGAATACTTTATTACCATAACTTCCAGGTCCACTCTGACACAGAGTGGTTGTAACTTTTAGAGTCCCATCTATGAGTCAAATAGAAATACAGGGTGGAACGATAAAATTGTCGTCCTAAAGAAAACAACACTACAGCTTTATTTTAAAACTTTTATTGAAAAAATCAATTCAGGTAACTTGATTATGTAGTAGAGCTGACATCAATTCAATGTACCCACCTTCAGCCTCAATTACTGCCTTGATACGGATCCGGAAATGGGAGCATACCTTTTCCACAAGCGCTGGCGGGAACTCGGCAAATACTCAGCGGATGGCAGCGATCAGGCTGGCTTTGGTGTTGTGGGAGGTCATGTTGGTGATGTTCTTGATGTATGACCAAACAAAGTAGTCCAGCGGGTTCAGATTGGGGGAGGAGGGAGGCCAGTGAGAGAAGGGTACAAAGTCGTAGCACTCCTTCTGAAGCCAAGCCTAGGTCTCTTTGGACTTGTGGGCCAGCGCTGAGTCCTACTGCCACACCCAGGGTCTGCCACCAGCCACCTGATTGCACCAGGGGATCACCACACTCTTCAGCACATCCAAGTATACTTTGGTGTTGACTTTCAAGCCGACTTCAAAGATGTGAGGTGGCATGATGTGGCCCTCACTTGAAACCATACCAAAGACCATAACTGTAGCTGGAAACTTTGTTTTCATCACCCTGGGCACATCCTTGTTATTTGTGGCAATCCAGCGATGGTTCTGGCTATTGTGCACCTGGTCCTAGCAGAAGTTTTTTTCGTCTGAATAGAACCAGAGCATGTTTGGTTTCTTGGGATGCTTCAATTGTTGAGCAACCTGACAGACTTGATTAGACTGAGGTTCTTTGATAATTTTCTATACTTGAGACCATTTAACTGTGGGCAAACAAATAACTGATATTAAATTAAATTATTAGTATTATGTAGCAAGACTTGGAACCATGTAACTGAGTACAAATGAATGAATAATGTTTGAATAGAATTATTAGTGTTAAATAGCAATTCTTGAAACTGTGTGCAAATAAAACTATTAGTGTTAGACTGCAACACTTTAAACCATTTAACTGTGTGTGAACAAATGAACTCTGCCTATTTTAAAAATACACATTTACAAATCATATATATATATATATATATATATATATATATATATATATATATATAAACAGGATTTAGTATTAGATAACCAACAATATGCCATAAAACACAACCAATCGACCAACCAACAAACTAACTAGTGAATAGTAAAACTATTCAATAATCTCCCACATAAAGTACTTAACATAACTTAAAACTAGCTGAGATAATCACTATAAAAATGAGAATAAAAATACATGACTTCAAATAAGGTGGATGCGGATTGTTAAAGACCACACATCATGGTGTTTTGGATTATATTATAACAGGGAATATAATATAAAGGATTGGACAAATTATGACTCAGCAACACATTTATATTATCTAAGGTCACTTACAAAATACACAGGAAAAACCATTTCTTTTTCTTTCAAGAAAAGCGTAGAAAACTTTTGCAAATGTAAAATGTCAATTCTTCAGGCTATAATAATGATTATTATGCACAGGTGCCTAATTTTCAATGGCTTGTTGGTTGGTTGGTTGGTCATGAAGAAATGCTTAAAGATATTTTGATGTTTATTCACTCTTGCTTCCTTTTAAACAGCAAGTGAAAGGACCTAACTGATCATTCAGAGTTGAGCATTTTTTTTGTTTTTATGTATTTGTGTTATGTCTTTGTGAAAGGCATGAACTTAAATTTTCTTTCTGCCTGAATTTCTGTTGGTTGTCCTTGCACTGGCAATTTATAATCCCTGAAGAAGATTGGAGTCATGACTTGGTAACCTTAGCAACAGTATTCTATCAAAAGATTTTTTGAACTCTGATGAGGAATGATCATTATTATACACTGGTCAACTTATTTTGTCTAAATTTGCAAGATGATTGATTGATTTTAATGGTATCTCAATCTCTCTAGGATTATGTTATGCCAAGAGATTAGAGAATCACGTTCATTGTATATTCGCATTTTTTTTCTGTTGTTGATTCTTAAAGCTTTTTTTGCTATCAAAAACAAATGATTTTTAAACAAATCTATTTGACCCATAGATGAAACCGTAACTCCCGGTAAGAGCGGACCTTGAAGCAATGACAATGAAGGCTCACTTCACCCTACCCAGATCTCCAGATACATTTTAGTGACATATTCAGGACTCCCCTTTTGCAGGTGGTCTTACCCCTCTGCAGGGGTTACAGTCAGTATATTTTAAGCCCTGCTGATCAGGCTTTTGTGAGATGAGGAATTATGGTTATTATCACAGGTATATTTAGACTAGTGTTCTTATTTTAGTTGTTATCATCAATATTTTGGCTGTTGTGGCCTCAGGGCTTCTTCTGATATCTGTCATAGTTGTGTTCAATCCCTGGGTCAGATAGTACAAAAAATAACTCATATACTCTAGTTTAGTGGAAAAGACTGATAACTGAGATCACAATAATGAATCGTAGGATGTAATGTACCATAAAACCAAATGTTTGTTGCTGGTTTAGACGCTGGGTTCAATACCAGCAGAAACAGAGAATAACAGTGGGAGTTATAGATCATCCTTTTTAGTGTAGGAGCTAAGTTTGAGTTGTTTTGAGATCTGGGTACTGGTTGGCTGAGAGGTGTCATATGATATCAAAGAAGATAGAAAAAGAGTTGACTTCGGGCTTGAGTCAGTTGGAGCCTAAGGTCTCAGGGGATTGGTTAACTGACTGGCTGTATTTGAGGGGTATACATTTCAGACAGTAGAATTTCTTCTTTTCCCTAGTGTGACTAATGAAAACACATTCACTCACAAAATTGACTCTAAATGAAAAAATATAAACAAAGAGGGATAATAAAATAGAAATGTGTTTTTGTCAGCTTTCATACTTCATAAAAAAAAAAGAACATTTTAAAAAGTTAACATTTTCTCATAAGTGACCATTTCTGCTTTACTTTTACTTTTTTTTAATAGAATGATGTTCATTTAATAAATAAGGTGAATTTTGCCTAAGGAGTTTGTGATAGGAAGCATTGATTACAGTTGCACTTTTTCAAGAAAATCAATAGCGATGGGTCCTTTCATGTCCCAGAAGACTATCACCATAATCTTCTTTTCGGAATACTGCAGCCAGAACTTTTTCTTTACCAGAGAGTCACTGTTTTTCCACTCCATGGACTGTCTTTTTGACTCAAACTTGTAGGGGCAAATTCATGTTAAGCTCATTTGTAAAATTTTTTGACTAAAACATACTTCCCTGTACACATTACACATTCTTCAGTAAATTTCACATAGTTTACAATTCTCAGTCAGCAAAAATTTGAAGACAGACCTCTGTTCAAACCTGGAGCAGTTTGATTTTCCACCATTCCAAAATAAATATTTTTGTAAGATTAAAATGATTTTTACAATAAACCAATTTCAAACAATGTAGAGTTTATATTTATGGAAAAAAATTCTGAAAAATAACTATTTTGCTGTTTTAAAAATAATTTCCCTTATTTATTGAATGAATCTCTTATGTTTGATTTTTTGTTTGAAAATTTGTCTTTGATGATGATAAAAGCAAAGACTCCAGAATACACTAATTTCTTATAAATGGATTGTGAAGAACTGTAGCCTAATTTTATTCAACTATTAGCTCGGGCTCCTGACACATCTAAACTTCATCCTTCAAGGATCAACTGAACTAGTTATTTAATAGAAAAGAAATTTCACTTTCAGTATTAAATACATTGCTATATTTATTGTCATGTGATATCTTTTTAAAACTTTTTGCTTGCAGATGGACTAGATAAACTGATATAAAGTTAAATACTCATTGAATTCACCAGATTTAACTCTGCACTTGATTGCTTCTTATAGGAGATACCGTAAGAAAGTTTTGTTGCAAGGCCAAAGACACTTAAGCAATTATGAACAGTAGAAGGAGGAACACTTAAAATGAAGTGCCTTTTAAATATCAACATTTAATTTTTTCTACTAACCTTTATCATAAAATTTTTCCTTTAATCTGAAAGCTTTCATAAAATCTCAAGCAATATCAATTTTTGTTATTAACAAAGTATATGATGTGTGTTCAAGAAGTATTGAGACTGAAGGTGTATTTACTATGACAGAAATGAACAATGACTGAAGAATTAATTTTCTTCAAAATATGACATGAGTTCAAAAAGTATTGAGACTGAAGCTATATTTACCAAGACAGAAAAAAAAAAGAATGAAAAATTAATCTTTTTCAAAATAGTCTCCTTGACATTCATCACACTTATTCCAGAGGTGTTTGTGGTGCATGGTTACTGTTGTAGGAAATGAACATCGCAACCCTAGTTCAAATACTAGACAAGACTGTTTGCATTTAGGAAAAGAATGAATTCAATTATTCTGTCTGAAGCTATGGGTAAATATTAAGACAGATTGGGCTCTTCAACCTTGTTATGGTAACTAATCTAGGACAAGGAAAACTCTGAATTCAAACCTGTTAAACTCTGCTTAAAAAAAAAACTGACCTTGTGTTGCAAAAAAAAAAAAAAGAAAAAATCCACATGTATTTCAGCAAGTTTTTAATTGGTTGAAACATCTCTGAAACTCCTCTTACCATATGAAGCTGTATTGTAGTATTACTTATGTCTTTCACATCCTCAAATCTTACAGTTGAGATGAATTTTCAGTTTATAAAACAAGAACAAAATGCATAGAGTTATTTTTAAAAAAAGATAAAAGAAAATAACAAATCAATTTTGAAAGTAATTTAATCAAATGTTGAAATTTTTATTTATTCTGAATATATACTGTTGCATCATCACCTTAACAGTGCTATGATTGGAGAGGGACCAACAACTTTTATTATGTGAAAGAGTAAGATTATAAATCTCAGAAAACAATGTAATATCTTTCTTAGTAACAAATAGATTCCTTTCTTTGCAAAACATGGATTTCTACCTTTGTAACAAATGGATTCCTTTCTTTGTAACAAATGGATTCTTTCTTTTGTAAGAAATGGGATTCCTTTCTTTACAACAAATGAGTCCCTTCCTTTGTAACAAATGAGTTCCTTTCTTTGTAAGAAATTGGTTGCTTTCTTTGTTACAAATACCCCTTTCATTTTTCTAACAAATGGGTTCTTTTCTTAGTAACAAATACCCTTTCATTTTTTTTGGCTTTAAGGAAATGAGTTCCTTTCTTTATGATAAATGAGTTCTATCCTTGGTATTAAATGAGTTCCTTTCTTTGTAATGAATGCCTTTTTCATTTTTTATTTCATTTTCTTTTCTTTAAAAGGAAAATGACTGCGATCAAAATGAAAGCTAGTATGCTTATATAGTAACTTGGATGGTTGTTTGGTTTGGTTGGTTTTATGGCATATCAACCTTTGTAGGTTATTTAACGCCAAATCCATTTTTATGTAAATAATCTGTTCTATTGAAAACAGTTCAGTTTAGCATAAGTACACAGTTTAATTGTCAAAAACATTTCCATTTCAAACTATTTAAGCAGTTATATGTAATAATTCAGTTAAGTGTAAATACAGTTTTATTGTCGAAAAACAGTTCTATTTGAAATAATTCAGTTAAGCATTGGCACGCAGTTTAAGTGTAAGTACGGTTTAATTGTCAAAAATGTTTATATTTCAAGCTATTCAGTTTACTCAATTCATTTTAGCATAAGTATGCTGTTAGTTCTATTTAACCCATAGATAGGGCCCTTATCAGGTGCTACCACTCCGGGCCAGAGTGGACCTGGGAGCGATGGCATTGAAGGGGTACTCCGCATTCCCCAAAGCTCCAGCACTGCGGGAACCTCACCATCAGATTGTTTAGTGTCATATCCAGGACACTTGTTGGGGGGGGGGTCTTACCCCTCTGCAGAGAAGCAGTCGGTGTATTCTACAGCCCCAGCTGACTGGGCAATTGGATGGTTGTCTACCAATATTGACAATTATAATGCTTTAATGTTTTGAAGTGAACTGTAGTCCTCCAAATGCCAATGTATATGATTTATCTTATATTCTAACATACATGGTAGTTCTTCCTTTAGCATCATTAGTCTTGTAGCAGATTTTTGAATATTTAATAGAAAACTATATCTATCTCCTTAATTTCTTTACAAATTGATTATTTTAATGTTATGTTTTTTTTTATTTTTCAGGTAAGTTTAAAAATTAATTTTTGATCCAGAATGAATAAACTTAAAGGTAAGAAATTATTTTTATCAAAAAAATTATTTTGTTTAGTTTTAAACCACTGTGGTTCTTTTCTTTCTTTATTTATTAACTCTTTCATTGCTATTTATAACTATAGTAAAATAACTAGTGCTATATCATATGCAATTATAATTGAATTCATATCACAGTACACTATGCACCTATTGTAAAATTCTTAACACAAATCTGAATACAACAATAATAAAATTCCTAGCATAGAACTGTATGCAACTATATTAAATTCTTAACACAAAGCTATATGCAACTATAGTAATATTCCTAGAACAGAGCTGTATACAACAATAGTAAAATTACAAGCATTGTACTGAATGAAAATATAATGAAATTGCTAGCTCAGAGCTGTATGCAGCTATTGTAAAATTGTTAGCACAGACCTGTATGCGACTATAGTAAATTTGCAAGCACAGAACTGTATGCAACTATAGCAAAATTACAATGACTGTGTTCAATCAACTAAAGTAAAATTCCTAGCAAAGAACCATATGAAACTATAATAAAATTGCTAGCACAGAACTATATGCAACATAAAATTCTGAGATCAGACCTGTCTGCAACTATAGAAAAATTACGACCACTGTGCTGAATCCTGTCTTGCAAAATTGCTAGTACATAGCAGTAGACAACTATAGTAAAATTATAACTGTTGCGCTGAATACAACTATAGTAAAATTTCTATCACTGAGCTGTTATGATGGTATAATGTTCCATTAGAAAATAATTAGATTCTAGTATCTTTGATGGAGAAAAAATAAACTCTTTTTCTAAAAAATTTGGAGGGGGTGTACTTATTTATGGGTGATATATGTATATATAATTGCCAGAAGCTTGATTTGAGAAGATGATCGTTTATATCAATTTATATTAATCAACTATCAGGTCAGTAGAATGGAACCTTGTCATTGAGTTTAGACCACGTAGGAATGATTTGAAGTTATAAAATTATGGTTATATTGTTTTCCTATTGGAAGAAACTTTATATAATTCTTTTGCAAGTTCCAATAAAAACATTGAATCTTACAGTAGAATTCCAAGATAAACAGATTCAATTGATCGTTCCTTCTCACTCTTCTTTAAATTTCATAAATCTGTTACCTTCTAATCTGTATTTTTATGCTTTCTTAAATGTCGATATGGCAATAGAATAATTCTCCAAGTTTGCAGATTATCTCAAAGTTATTCTAACTCTGGCAAAGCCAGTTAATCTTGGTATTATATATTATAAGACAGTCCATGAACCTGTTGGGGTGTCCTCGTGGTGTAATGGTTAAAGCGATGAACTGCGGAATCGTAGTACGCGAGTTCGTACTCCAGTCGCGCTATTACATTCACTTTCGGGCAAATACCCTTGGGAAAGGTATGAACCCCCTTATTCTCCCTCCAGCTATGGGTAAATAGTAGGACGGACTAGGTTCTTCAGCCTTGGTGAGGCAACTAGTCTAGGAGAAGGAAAACTCTGAATTCAAAACCTGTTAAACTCAGCTTAAAAATTGACCTTGTGTCATATCCTGCCCAAGCGGAGGGGTTGGTAAATAGTACCTGTTGGGTTCCTTGATTATACTGATGCTCCTATTTAGAAAAGAGTGAAAGATTCTAATCAGCATTTTATAGTTATCTTCATTATATTGGGAATTTAGATAATTAAAAATGATTTTCAGTACAAATGCAGATCCCATAAAATTCTAAGTATATAACTCTTAGAAAAATCTTTTGATGTGCTATTTTTCTCTGTTAGGGTTACATAAAAGGAAAATATAGATATCTATATAAGGATATTATCATTATTATATATATTATATCTCTATTAATATTTTCTTTTTTTTTTTTTCTATGCGGTTTCGTAGTAGGGCATTGTAGATTTTGGCTGCTATGGATGTAAGTGTTATCCCTCAGTAGTTCTTGGCTAGTCCGAGGTCGCCTTTTTTAGGGAATGGAAGGATGCATCCCTTCGTCCATCTTTCTATCCTATTTTGACTATAGACTGCGTTGCATTGCCGGAGCAGTATATCGTCGAATTGTCTAGTCTTCCACACTTCTGGGGGGATCTCGTCTAGCCCTGCTGCTTTCCTATTTTTAATTCTTCTGAGAACTGAGTCGAGTTCTTCTTTGGTGAAAGGACCTAGTTTAACGTCTAATTGCTTACTAATAATTCTGGTGATCGGTTCATCCGTTATTTCCGGTGGGTTTCCTAGTAGATTTTTGAAATGCTGTTCCCACAGTTTTACTCTTTCTTGTTGGCTTGCAGCTTTCAATTTTGCTTTGGCTGTGCTCTTCCTTCTACTTACTTCGTTTATTGTTTGCCAGGCTATCCTGGATTGTCTATCTTCCACCGAGTCTCTAATCTTATCTATCTGATTTTGTATGTATTCTGCCTGTTTTTTTAGATATATTTTCTATCTGATTTTGTATGTATTCTGCCTGTTCTTAATGCCCTACTACGAAACCGCATAGAACCCAAAATAGACAACATCCTTAGGAAAAACCAAAACGGCTTCCGGAGAAATAGATCCACAACCTCACAAATACTGACCATCCGTAGAATCCTTGAAGGCGTTCGGGCAAAAAACTTACAGGCGACATTACTATTTGTCGACTTTACCAAGGCCTTCGATTCCATACACAGAGGGAAGATGGAGCAAATCCTACTAGCATACGGCCTACCAAAAGAAACAGTAGCAGCGATAATGATTCTCTACAGAAATACCAAAGTGAAAGTACGTTCACCAGATGGAGACACGGAATACTTCGACATTGTTGCAGGAGTACTACAAGGAGACACACTAGCCCCGTACCTCTTTATCATCTGTCTAGACTATGTGCTTAGGACTTCGATCGACAAAATCAGAGAAAATGGCTTTGAGCTGACTAAGAGAAGAAGCAAAAGGTACCCCGCAAAAACAATCACGGACGCCGACTATGCTGATGACTTGGCGTTACTAGCGAATACGCCTAATCAAGCAGAGACACTACTGCATAGTCTGGAACGAGCCACAGCTGGCATTGGCCTCCATGTCAATGCAAACAAAACTGAATATATGTGTTACAACCAAACGGGCAACATTGCCACACTAGACGGAGCCTCTCTGAAACTAGTAGACAAATTCACCTACCTAGGAAGTAGCGTCTCATCAACCGAAAAAGAGATCGACACACGACTGACGAAGGCATGGACAGCTATCGATAGGCTCTCGATCATATGGAAGTCGGACCTAACTGATAAAATGAAACGCAGTTTCTTCCAGGCAGCGGTTGTGTCGATACTGCTATATGGATGCACCACATGGACGCTAACAAAGCGGCTGGAGAGGAAACTAGACGGAAATTACACAAGAATGTTGAGAGCAGTATTAAACAAGTCCTGGCGACAACACCCCACGAGACTCCAACTATACGGACACTTGCCCCCCATCACGAAAAATATACAAGTCAGACGAACCAGACATGCGGGACACTGCTGGAGAAGCAAGGACGAGCTCATAAGCGATGTACTCCTGTGGACCCCCACATATGGATGTGCAAAAGTAGGACGACCAGCACGAACTTACATACAGCAACTATGTGAGGACACAGGATGTAACCCTGAAGACCTGCCGGAGGTGATGAATGATAGGGAGAAATGGCGAGAGAGGGTCAGGGATATCCGCGCTGGCGGCGCGACATGATGATGATGATGATGATGATGAATATTTTCTTATTATATAGAAGGTGTATTAAAAAAGTATTGAGACTAAAATTGTATTTACCAAGACAGAAATTAACAATGAATAAAATATTGATTTTCTTCAAAATAATCCCCTGCCATTCAACATTTATTCCATGAAGATTTCCATTGGTCAAAGCACCTATGAAACATTTCTTTTAATATGGTATGATTCTGTGTCATTCTATTTCTTTTAATGTTCTCCGCATCTTCAAATCCTACTCTTGAAATGAATTTTGACTTTAGAAAATAAGAAAAAGTTGCTGAAGGTCTGGTAAGGATGGAGAGTGTTGCACTCACACAATCCTTTGTTTCATCAAGACATATTGTAAGAAAAATACTGGCTTCATAATATTTTTTCCAACTATTTGTTATATAAAATGCTCAGATTTGCACAGATTTTGTTTGAATTTAAAATTTTTTAATTAAAAACACTTAAAACTTCAGTTTTGATACTTTTGTTCACACTTTACATTTATCTCAATTGATCACACTTTATATTTATTTCAATTGATCCCACTTTATATTTATCTAAACTGATCCCACTTTATATTTATTTCAATTGATCACACTTTATATTTATCTCAATTGATCACTCTTTATATTTACCTTAATTGATCACACTTTATATTTATCTTAATTGATCACTCTTTACATTTATCTTAATTGATCACACTTTATATTTATTTCAATTGATCACACTTTATATTTATCTCTATTGATCACTCTTTATATTTATCTTAATTGATCACACTTTATATTTATTTCAATTGATCCCACTTTATATTTATCTTAATTGATCACTCTTTACATTTATCTTAATTGATCACACTTTATATTTATTTCAATTGATCACACTTTATATTTATCTCTATTGATCACTCTTTACATTTATCTTAATTGATCACACTTTACATTTATCTTAATTGATCACACTTTATATTTATTTCAATTGATCCCACTTTATATTTATCTAAACTGATCCCACTTTATATTTATTTCAATTGATCACTCTTTATATTTATTTCAATTGATCCCACTTTATATTTATCTAAACTGATCCCACTTTATATTTATTTCAATTGATCACACTTTATATTTATTTCAATTGATCCCACTTTATATTTATCTAAACTGATCCCACTTTATATTTATTTCAATTGATCACTCTTTATATTTACCTTAATTGATCACACTTTATATTTATTTCAATTGATCCCACTTTATATTTATCTTAATTGATCACTCTTTACATTTATCTTAATTGATCACACTTTATATTTATTTCAATTGATCACACTTTATATTTATCTCTATTGATCACTCTTTATATTTATCTTAATGGATCACACTTTATATTTATTTCAATTGATCCCACTTTATATTTATCTAAACTGATCACACTTTTTATTTATCTCAATTGATCACACTTTATATTTATCTTAATTGATCACACTTTACATTTATCTTAATTGATCACACTTTATATTTATTTCAATTAATCACACTTTATATTTATTTCAATTGATCCCACTTTATATTTATCTTAATTGATCACACTTTATATTTATCTAAACTGATCACATTTTATATTTATCTCAATTGATCACATTAAGATAACCATTGATAAAAAAAATAAAATCTAATTTTTGTGGAAGGCTGGAACTCTAGATTTCCATTGACATGGAGCTTGTGTAATATTTACTCATGATCATTGATGAAAAAAATAAATTCTTATTTTCCATATTTTATTATTTGTGCTCTTAAAACAACTTAACAAACTTTATCTCTATGTACATGTGTGTATACAAGTGTACGTGTGAGAGTATGTATTTTTCGTATCCACATGTATATGTTGAAATAGACATTATATATATATATATATATATATATATATATATATATATATATATATATATATATATTTATATTGGTTAAGCTATAAATAATTTTCATTTTAAGAGAATATAATCTATTCATGCAAAATTTAACAATGAATTAAAAGTATATTCACCATTATTTAAAACCCCTTCTTGCTATTTATCTGGTACATTGTTGATTCCTTTCTAGTAAAATTCAGTTAATTTTAAGCTCAAGAAGTTTTCCACAAATCTTTACACCAGATCTTCTTAAAAAGTCTTTATTGTTCAAAGTATTTTGTAGAGAACAAAGAAAAAAGAAATCATTTGGTTTAAGGTCTGGAGAGTATAGTGGATGGAGTAGGACGGATCAGCCTAAACCAAATATGTTTCTTTGCTTAATCCTTGCTGAATGTGGCCTTACATTATCATGGGGAAGCACAGCACTTTTCCAATTGATGAATATTATTGTACACACTTTGTTGAGAGTATAATTCTGCATTGACTGTCTGATTGCTGTTTAAAAACTCAAGATCAATAATACTGCAGTGACCACACCAACAGACAGCATAACTTTTCTTCCATAAAGCTTGGCCTTTGGGGTAGGCTGCAGAGATTCATCCTTGACAATCCACTGCCTTTGGTGTAGAACATTGTCATAAAGGACTTATTTTCTGTCACAAGTAATGATATTCTTCAGAAATGGATTATTTCTCTGTCTTGAAAGATGACTTTTCACTAATTGCTGAGTACTTTTACAAGGATTGTATTCCACTAATCCTTTTAAAGAAATTTGACTGAGGTCTGATGAACCTTCTGGTTTGGGTTCATCTCTCAGATCAAAACTTCAAAAACCAGTTTTGGCTATAAACACCACAAATTTTCATGACTATTTCTGTAGCATTTTTATTATTGTTAAACTCCCAGAACATTGTATGCCAAATATGCACTTTCAGTTCATCTATTTTAGCAGTGTGAGATCATAGATCAAATTATAATATGCACACTTTCACTACTAAAATAAGAATGACTGATGAAGGTAGTCTCATCAGGTAGTTTCCAGTTGCATTTAAAACATTGGAAGTTTGAAAGCTTAGTTCCAACTTGCTTTTGAAAAATAGAAATTTATTATGACTCAACCCAATATATATATATATATATATATATATATATATATAGGTGTGAGTGTGAATATGTGAATATTTATATAGACATATATACTGTAAGATCCTTTGCTTATATATATGTGCATATCTCTCTTTATATATGTATATAAAGAGAAATATACAGATACACACACACATATACTCACACATACATATATATGATAAATATATGGGATATAATATATCAATGAAATGCTCAGAAATAGGATTTGAAAATGTGAAATTAGTTTTACATTTGTTTTATTACTTGTGGATCAAGATCAAACCATTACATGGGAAATAATGTGCGTGTGAAAGCAAACTACCTGTGCATTCATACTGAAGTAAAAACACTGATTACTCATGGACAATATCTCTCTCTCTCTCTCTCTCTCTCTCTCTCTCTCTCTCTCTCTCTCTCTCATACGTATATACACAGAGAGAATAATTGCAAGGCAGATAGAGAAAGAGAGAAAAAGCTACTTTCTGATTTCTATATTTTGGTTCAATATATATATATATATATACATATATATATATACATTAAGTGGCCTAAAGAAACCCAGAGTAGTTCATAATTTTTTTACTTTTTATTCTTAAAAATCATATTTGCTCTACATTTTTTATATATTGATAAATTTTTCTGCACTGACCACTAATTCCTAACTGAATTTACAGTTATTTTAGTTTTAAACATCTTTGTAATACAAAAGTTATATTGAATTGTGTGGGTAAATTCAAAGTGTAAACAGAAGTGAAAAATGTGATATATGGATTTTTAGATACACTTTTGTACAAAAACCATACAAAACATTTAAAATTCTAACTATTTTGCTTTTAATTTAGTCCAAGCATTATTTTACAATGTTTGATGAAAATATCTACTACACTCTAAGTCAAATCCTTTAGGATTCATAACTCTTCACTGTGGTAAAAAAAATAGGATGACGGTGGGTCATTGTCTGATGTAGTTGTGTCCAATCTGACCAAGAATTAAGCCTTTTTTTTGGGCCAATCAGAAGTGATCACAGACAGAGGTTATGAATGCTTTCTTGATCCCATCAAAAACACCCTGTATTCCACAACTAGCCAGTTCTTATTCATGCAGTCCCCCACATGCCTTTTTCATGTTGTAGTTTCCTCACCCACTTCAACAGCCAGGAGTAAATAATGGCCAGAATATATTCTTTTGGAACCAAGCTACTTTACCTCATACAGCCTCAAAAGACAACCCACTACAAGTATTTTTATTCTTGAACACTTATGCAAAACTCAACTATCATAGAGTGGACATTCAACAATTTAGCTTCTTGTAAGCCTACATAGGGAAACAAAACAATCTTGTACATTTCTACATATAAATTTCACTCCATTTGTTGATTCTGTTGTTGCTTCTTACCATTTCTTCCATCTCTATTCTCCAGAATTCAGTACAATATTCCTGGATGAGTCAGTCTCTTCTCTTCTACTCACTCACTTCTCCCCTAACACTACCATTCACAAAAAACATATTCTTGAAGAGTTGATATACATTACTTTCTCTCCACACAGCAGCTATGGAGCAGGGAAAGGAAGGTCTTCCTTATGGATCATTTTCTTTTGATCTATTACCATTGTTTTGCTCCATGGAAAACTCCTTGGGTGGTTAGCAGTTCTAACAGTTACAAGATTTTCTCAAATCGAAATGTGAATCGTTCTTTTATTATGGAACCCACAGTTTTTCTAAAAGTTGGCATAAGATCATAAAAAAACAAGGAAAATACTTTAATGACTGAATAATGATGCTATGAAAGATTTTCGAGTACAATTCCATTCAAATGAACCTCAAATTAATTGATTTTAAATAGAACAGATTTTCACCATTTACCATCTGTGTAATAATGTAAACAAGTACTAAAGTGAAATGGTCAAGGCCTGTGAATGAATAAATAATGGAAAAGGGTCCAGAGGCTGGAAGAGAGATGAGATGAGGTTCAGCTTTTGATGGGTGGGCTAAATGCAATAAAATATGCTACACCTGTTATTCTCACATGAAAACAGCAATTTGCCAAAATTATCTAGGTTCCATCAGTCTTCTAGGTGGTTGCAAGAGCAAGTTAAGTATACCATCTACAAAGAAAGAAGTTTGAGTTTGCTTTTCTGGGAACCCTTATAAAAGAAGGTTATATTTTTGCTAAGTTACTCTTTTTTTGCCTGGAGTCAGGACCAAGAGAAGCTTGAGTGAGGATTGAGAGAGAACACATGTCCAAAGATCTGAGAATAGTTGGTTCCTCCCACAATAAAAAAAACACCTAGGAATCTATTCTGAACATTCAGAGTACATCACCTGCTTGCACGTATTTCCATGGCCTCAGTATCTGAGCAAAGTAAAGAGAATAAACAAGAGAAAGTCCTATGTTTAGAGTGGATTTCATTTTTTGTTTTCTTTCACTCACTAGACAATCAGTTCATCAACATGGCACTCGTTGGTGACAATGCCTCAGCTTATCTTGTGTTTTATGTCAGAGTCACTCAATATTTAAAATTTCACTTTATCCAGAACAAATGAATATATTCTTCATTTTATTTTAATTATCATTCTTTTAGTTTTGGCTTAAAACATTATTTCTTTATTCTATTTTATTTTATTTTCATTACAGAATTTTCTTTTTAACTTTTTTAAACTATTGATATAAAAAATTCATGACATATAGCAAAAGAATCTGATATCTAATTCTGCAATAAAAACAAAACAAAATTTATTAAGGAAATGAAACCAAAACTAAGATTTTTATTTATTGTTTATTTTTCTATAAATTATTAAAATTGTCATTATATTTGCAAGTACAAATGTATATATATCATTATGTTTATATATGTATATATTATGTTTGCATGTATATATGCATATGTATTATATTTATACATTTACACATTGTTTCTATGAATATATACATAACAATAACACAGCAAAAACATCCTTTTTATAATACACTTCAAATTTTCTTTTTGAATATAAATTTTTTATCATCAAAATTCTCCATATAATAAAGATAACTATGAAATACTAATAAGAATACTTCACTCCTTTCTAAAGAGAAGCGTGAGTATCATCTTGGATCATTGTTGTAATTAGACTCCTACAGGTTCATGAGTCATCTAGTTCTTATATAAATATATTATAAATCTTAAATTTTTACCATAAGAAATGTAAGCAACATTAACCTCATTGTACATCAAATCTCTCACATAAAAAGTAAAGTAAATTTTTCTAAAAAAATAAATAGATATATCTACCTGGGCTGGTCCATTGTCCTATTGAGTAGAGTGTTTGCCAATGGCCTGGGAGACCGGTGTTCAATCTCAGGTCGAATCATACCAAAGACAAAAAAAAATTGGTACTTGATACCTCCTTGCTTAACTCTCAGCATTATAAAGTACATATATAAAGTAAAGTGGAGCAATCCAAGGAAATGTGTAATGCTCTTCCCTACACTTTGGTGTAGTAGCTATTGAAAAGGAACCTTTGGGTCATCCTCAACTACAGTCACCAACTTCTATTATCTACCTACAAAAGTGAGCTACTTCACAAATCCAAATATATAATTTCTTCCATTCAATTTTTTTGTTATGGTAATGTTATACTTAATCTGTTTATTTGTTGTTATAAATTTATCAAATTTTGAAATAGAAAATTGTCAATGATTTATCTGAGAATATTATTTATAGTTTAAATTAATGAGTTTTTACAATTATTATGGATGTATTATATAGAATTTTCATTGATATAGTTAATGTGTATGTGTGTTCATATGAATGTGTATGTATAAAGTGTGTGTGTGTGTGTGTGTGTGTGTGTATTCATATTCAAGCAGAAATGTAATATCATAGCAAGATTTTTATTATCTTAAAAGATACTCTTAGAGAATAAATCAATATACAGTCCAACTTGCACCTGAATGAAAATTTTACGGGATCTGAATTTATGCTAAATATCATTTTTTAATCATCCAAATCCTTAAGATAATAGGAATAACTATGAAATGCTAATTAAAATCTTTCATTTCTCTCTTAATAAAAGCATAAGTGTTATCATAGGTCACTCTTACAATGGGATCCAGTGGAATCTCAGATAATGTTACTCTCATATAAAATTGATGATAATTTATAAAAAAAATATTACTTACACTTTTTAAGGAGGTTATAGTGACAAAATAATCATAGCAGATATTGATTGTGGAAACAGCAAATTTGTAACTAGCTACAGTGATAAAAATACAGAACCAATTCTTTCAATTGTTGAGAAAATAATGCCTCTGTGTATCTATCACTATATAAAGCCAAGCTCCTCAAAATGTGTTTCTCAGGAAAATAAAAATGATCAAAGCAAAAGCAAGCTGTAATAAAAGGATTAAAAATAGATAAATAAAATTGTATATTTTCATATCAGATTTGTATGGGTCATTCTATTATTTCCAGTTTCTATATAAAAACGAAGATTATGCTGATTTAAATATTGCAAAAGATTTGTCTTTTATGTTTTTATGACACCCCAAATGGGCTTTCTAAGTATTCACTCTCCTTTGTTATCAAAGCTGTTAGGAAATAATGTTTTAGAATTGAAAAAGAATATCTTTAAGCTCTTTCTTACTTTTTCCTCTTGAAAAACTCTATTCTACTTTTCCATGACAAAATATATCAAAAACTGCATCTTTTTTGTTGTAAAACAAATACAAAAAAGTCACAATAAACAGACTTTGCAAAAGAGTTTTGAAAAAAAAAGATGTTTTATATGAACCCAATAAAATAAAAGGATTTTGAATATATGATATTACTGTCTTTAAATCTTTTCTGTCTGTAATTTAGCAGTTCTGAAACAGTTCAAGGAAGTTGAAAATAAAACTAAATAGGATTCCTCTTACATTTAAAAATACAATTTATCTTCTATGTTTAAGATTATTATAAAGAGATTTTTTGCTTGAGGATATAAATGAATTGAAACATGAAAGATTACTTGAATTTTTTACCCATAAACATTGTTTTAAGAACATAAAATATGAAGTTTCTGTTCAATATTCCCTAAACTCATATTTCACTGTATACACTCGGAAAAATATTCAAATTATTAACCTCATTTTTGCACCTTCTATACCGTGCATCTTTATGGCCGCACCCTCACAAAAAAAGTATATGGCTTTGAAAAATTTTAATGCCACATATGGATTTTGAAAGTTACAGCTTTAAAAAAATTCAATGATAATGTTATGTGGTTGAATAAACAATTGTCCTGTTGCTCTGGCTTTAAACCTAATTTCATAAACATTAGACAAAAAAGAAAGAAAAAAGATCAATAATTGTCTTGAAAGTAAAAAAAAAAGAAAAAAATTTCTTCTTTAGTTGCTGATAGGATTTTCAGTCATGTTCAATCCTTGAAAAAACTTAAGAACATTGGTTAATTTTTTTTCTTAGAATGATAATTGTTGTCAAAATTCCAGAGGGTACCATTTCTATATATACCTTAAACCCTTTACCTATCTAGGAACTATATAGGAAATGGAATAAGCAAGCCAAGTTCAAATCCTGGGTGAGACTATTTGCATTTTATGTCATACTCATGCCTAAGGAAAAAGCATTAATCCATATTTTCTTTTCCTCTAGTGGATCTTAAAGAAGGTTGATAATAAAAGAGGGTATGAATTTTTTCCTCGTGACAAAACAACATACATGTTTGTCACAAACCCCCCCCACTAACATTTATTTCAAATGTTACATTTTCTATAGATTAATCTCATAAGGTAGACATGGTGGAGTTTTGTTCAGTTGCCAAAGGAAAAGAATCACTCTTTCTAAATGACAGACAATTTCACTTAAGCTCCAAACTTGTTAATTTTCCTCTTTAAAGTTTTGGTAGGTTTTGTAACTAAACAAAAGGTTACTGAATAAGAAATAAACAAAAAAAGAGGTTGGAAATGAAATGGAAATCTTTATAACATTAACAAAATACAATATTCGGCAGCAGAGTGAAGAAGGTACCCATAGCTAGCGGGGCCTATTTAGTCAGCTTTATTACACCCCACCCCTTAAAATAGTGTCCAACATATTTATGAGGAATGGGACATACCTATTAATGTTCACTGCTAGGGTATATAACACCTCCTTTTTTAGATTTACTCCGCACAGAGTCAATATCTTTTCCTTTTTGGGGTAATGTTGATTTTCTCTGTATGTCTTCTTTTCCTCATACTTTGTCTTTTTTTTATTTTTGCCTGAGGAGCTTTTCAAAGAATGGGCACATCAAATGTGTCGAAAAGAACTTCCATAGGCTCAACATCTACTGGAGTATTTTTCTCTTCATCTGTATGCCTACTTTTTGTTTGATTTAAGTGCCTTTGTGTCCTATTTTCGGCCCTTTGACTAAATATATCATCCTACCGATTCTTTTGACAATCGTTCCAACTTCCCAATATATTTTTCATGTCTGGTACATTCATTAAAGAACCTTTTCACCCACTTCATAAATTTTATTTTGAGTTTTTTGTACCATTTCTATGGTTGTAAGGGGCAATTGTTATGTGCTCCACCACAAACTTTTTATAAAATCCCTTGAATTCTTTTGATGTAAATTGAGTGGCATTGTCTGAAACAATGGAATCTGGAACCCCAAAACTCGTGAACAGTTCGAGTAGAAAACCAATTACTACTCCTGTAGTTGGTTTCTTGCATCTCAATATTTCTGGCCACTTGTAAAAACTGTCTACAACGATCTAATAATAAGAACCATTAAGTGGACCAGCAAAGTCAATATGCAGACGTGACCATAGGCGGTCACTTTCTAGCCAATGGTTGAACTTTATTGGTGATGCTTTAGCTGCCAAAGCACAACCTTTGCATGACTTTACCAAACTTTCGATGTTTCCATCCATGTTACACCAGTACATATTAAGCTAGAAAAATTACATCCGGGTACGGCCGGAAATGACTAAGTCCTTTTTCGACCCTGACCTGCCGTTACAGCTAAGGAAAGGGAATAAATTAAATTCAACAATATTTACAAAACACTTCTGCCAGAAATAACTCTATAAAAATGGAATTAATTATCTTCGGTAGCCTATATTAGGCAAAAGAAGTACTTTATTTCTACACCCATTTTTTTATGGAAGAACTTTCTATTTGTTCTACCTCCGAACAGTTCTGCCGAGTGTGCCTTGGCACTGGAGATTTCCTCTGGCTGAAGGGGGCAATCCCTCCAGGTTTTTACTCTCTTTGGGGGTGTATTGCTTGGCACCCCTAATAAGGGGAATGCTGACAGGGCCGAGGGTATTTTTGACCTTGCTGGTCACGTGTGGGCTTCGGCCCTGCGACTGGACCCACCTTAAAAACGGCCTTGTGTCAAATCGTACGTTGGTAGGACGTATGATAAATATTGGAGGTCTCACGACGATCTCAGAGCAAGGCTCCGCAAGTCTGAATCCTACATCTTGTGGTTGCATTCGCCTTGCTTCCCGGCACGTTCTGTTTTTATTTTCAATGTATTGCCTTGCTTCAAGGCTGAATCCCGCTCGTGGTTGCATTTGCTTTTCCATCACATTGATATGCAAAAAGGTCCTTTTAAGGACTATTAGATGTCTCCTTCTGCGGGTTAGAGCATCTCTGACGGTCTTTATTGACTAGTTGAAGTAGACGGCCCGGAGGCAAACACGAAGAGGACTCTAAGACCACCCGGTCTTAACCATTTGGTCGATTCTCCCTCGTCCGTTTGGCTGCACAGTGCTAAAGGCACCAATTAGCCTTTAGCTACTGCTTCACATTCTGCACAGCACTAAGATAATGCCAATCTTAGCAGTGGCCTCCTGGCCTGTTTGCTCGACAGTGCACAGCTTTAGCACCGCAAAGCCTTAGCTACCATCTCGATACATCCAAACAGCTTTGGCACTGCACAAACATAGCTACCATCCCGATACGTCCGCACCACTTTGGTGCAGCACAGCCATAGCAATCGTTTCTGATACGTCTGCACAGCTTTGGCATGGCAAAGCCATAGCTACCATCTCTGATACGTCCACACAGCTTGGCACGATAAAAGCCATAGCTATTGTCTTTGATACGTCCACATAGCTTTGGCACGGCAAAGCCATAGCAACCATCCTGATAGCCTGCACAGCTTTGGCACAGCAAAGCCATATCTACTGTCTCTGATCCGTCCCCACAGCTTTGGCATGGCAAAGCCATAGCTACCGTCATCGATACATCCACAGAGCTTTGACATGGCAAAGCCGTAGCTACTGTCTCCAATATGTCTGCACAGCTAGGGGCATGACAAAGTCCTAGCTTCACCAATTCGCTCGCTCAAATTCGTATATGCTAAGGCCTCGCAAACGTTAGCCACGGTTTCTCTGTCCGTTCATTTGGTCCGCAGTACTAAGACACGACTCAGTCTTAGTCGCCAGCTCGGCCGATTCTACACGACCAAGCTGCCAACACTGACTTCAACCAGAACGTTCCAGCAATGCAGCATCCAGTCCACGTACGACGCGCTGTATGGACTGCCCTAGCATTGCAACAACTAGCCCTTTTTTGACTTGCTGTACGGGCTAGCAATCAGATCGACATGCTCCGGTTAACCCAACGTACTATCAAAACTGAGAAATCGATTTACCAACCACGACCAACTTCAGCTTCCCGCAACGATCGACCAGCTGCATTCAACGACTCAACAAACACCAGCTACTCACAACGATTGTCCAGCTGCTTCCCTTTGACTCGACCAAACCAGCTACCGACATTACCCATCTAGCTGAAGATACAAATACTTTACACATGCGCTTGTAAACACGACAATAAATTGTCATCTTTGTTATATTTGTTACCTCACCTTTGTTTCCTTCATTGTCTTTGGATGTCATTACTCCCATGCTTTAACTTAAAAATCATTTGCAGGATCAACATGCTTATCAAATCTGCAACAGCTGTTTTAAAACCCTCCATTTTGTACTTTGTGTGAACTAACTTTTCCCAAAAGTACATTTTTTCTTTACGTAACTGTCTCAAAAAACTTTAAATCTTCCTACTACTTAACTTCCAACGTAACACCTTTACACCAAGAAAACTTCAACAATACAAGATTTTTGTAAATTGAAAAATATAATTCCATGTCACGTAACTTTTTCTGAATGTTGTATTTCAAACAACTTTGTTAATATATGCATAATCCTTAGAAAATCCTTGTAGCCAAAAAATGCTTTGTAGCTTTGGTAATTTTTGATCTTCCTTTGCTAATTTAGCCTTGGTAAATTTTTACGTGAGTTTTGCCGATATCTTTGTTCATAGAATATCGTATTCGTGAACTTTTACGTGAGTTCTGTTCTGTCGAAATTCTTGTTCGCCAAAAAGTTATACTGGTGAACGGTTGAGTTTGGCCAAATTCTTCATTGCCAAATGTTGTAACCTTTAGTAACAAGGCAAATTGGATGTCTTGCCCTGTTACATTAAGAAAGGAATAAAACAAATGAGTGGACGAGAATATTGATGAGTTCCAAAAACTTTAATGTCAGCTTGAGAGATGACCTTGTACTGTGAGTTGTACAAAGGGAAGAAAGCAGTTGCAGATGTTAGAGCAGGAATAAAGCATCCAACTTGAAGCTTCGAGGACCAGTTGGTCTAGAAGGAATGAATAAAAGATAAAGGAATGATCTTCTAGAGAAAACAATGGTCCAAAAAATTGAATGCGCTCTCCTTTTCAAAGTTGGTCTGATCTGCTGCTAGAATGAATGAGGAAGAGACTGAGAGAGTATTTGCGCAGCCTTTTATACTATCTCGGAAAGTCATCCAAGTAGAATGGCTTAAATCATCCTCATTGGAAGAAGATATAAATCAAAACTTCAGTGGCCAAAATAATTCCCACACCAGAAAATAAATTTGAAATTATTTCTTTCTGCTACAACCTAACAAAAGGTTACTGAATGAATAATAACCAAAAATGGAAGTCGTAAATGAAATCTTTATAACATTAACAAAATACTATACTCGCCACCAGTGTGAAAGTAGGGACTACTTAGTCAACTTTATTAGTATTTGTTGTACATCCCACTAACTGGAAAAGTATGACACAAGGCCTTTTTTATGGTGGGTCTAGCGGCTTTAAAAATGCATCGGGCTCAGTTGGCATTCCCCTAAAAAAGAGGCACCTCAGGATGGCCCCCAGTGGCTTAAGGTGGGTTGGCCATGTGACGTGAATGCTGGGCTTCTTCGGCACCCACGTCAGGCAGTCTCGACTGAGTAACTGCCGACTTAGCTTTATTACCTTCCTCATGATAGTGTCCAACATATTTATGAGGTATGAGACATCCCCATTAATGTTAACAGGTAGGGTATATAACAGATAGCAACTGACTTTTTAAATCTAACTAAATCTCTCAAATCTCATGTGACTGCCTGTTGCCAATTAATGAATATCTATGTGTTCTCCATTGTTTTTCATGCTTGCTTCAGCAAATATTGAACTTTGATCAGTCACTAATCAGTCTGCAATTGTCCAACATGTCTGCTATAGTTGGGGTGGGGGGCATTACATAACACTGCTCCCCTATAAGCTCTTAGTAAATAGTAGAACAGACTGAACTTGTTGGATGGCAACCATTACAGGAAAAGGTAAACACTGAATTTAAATCAGCTGTATTGCACTCAGAAATTGATCTGATATTGAATCCTGCCTTTGATGGAGGGGTTGATTTTACTCACCAGGTGCACAGGTATCAAATGCCCTCAACAACCAAATGTGCAGGCTGAAAACTGTACTCTGCATCTTTTGCATGCCAAAACACTAGAAACAACATGATACTCCAAATTATAATGTGGTAGCAGTTTTATTGCAGATAGTTACTGTTGACCTTTTTGGTTTTGATTTTTTTATCAATGTATGAAAGTAGTTATCATTGATTAATTAGACAGAGTTTCTGCTCAGGTTAAAAAAAGCATTATCAGTACAATGGATTTCATTTGCGAGGATCATTAAATTCTCATGATTTAGGAGGTGCATTTAGTGCAATGGTTATTATTACATTTAGTGCAATGGTTATTATTACATTTCCATTGTTTACATTGAAAACAAAGAAGTTGATTGGGGGCTTGAATTCTAGTGCTTCATAAATAACATCATTTTGCTCTTTCATTTGCTGATACTAACAGGGGATGTATACTTCTTCAGGAATTGTAGTTCCTGCATAACTGAAATGTGTTTCCCTTGTGTATGTCTTGATTGTTAAATGGGATATAGAACTCCAACAATAGTGATACTGGGAGAATGAATTTATTCACATCTGACCAACAATGCATGGTGAGTGCTAATGATGGCTACTCAACAGTTTAGTGGCAAAATCATACCTTACTTTTGGAGAGTGTACAGGGGAGACAACTCCAGTGGATTAACATTGATCACAACTGATAAAGCAAAAAACTCAGTGATTCAAGTCATCAGTATTTTAAAGCTTGCAAATACTTATTACCAACCATACCCATCATTATAATGATGGGTGCTTTATTTTTGGAGGTCAGGAGATTTCATAGATGTTTACTCCTCTATATGAGTGACCCTGGTTTTGAATTGAGAATTTCTACTTCTCCTAGACCAGTTTACCTACCTATAAGGCTTAAGAACCTTACTGTTTTACCCATAACTGGTTGGAGAAGAGATATATTAATGCCTCTGTATGCATGTACAGAGGTATTAAGAGCTTAAAATAGTAAATCTGTATTAGGACCATTAGTTACTCTGAACTCTCTCTTCAAAATGAAAAGAAAAAACATATTTTTTTCTACCTTTTTAAAATCTTGTTTAGAATTGATTAAAGAAATTGAAAAGTCAGACTCAGATTTTCCAAAAAGTTAACATCTGGAGCTATAAAACACTCCTCTTATGTTGATTGCAAGAAAATTTACAATTTATTTATGCATAAGTAACTCTTGAAACTAAGTAATTAGAAGCAAATTGTTTATTTCTTCAAAAATTTATAGGCAATAATGCATATCATATATTTTTAGTATAAATCTTATGAGGCAATATATAGTATTATGGTGAATGGGATATCTAGAAGGGAAAGATGAGTAAATTTGGTAAAAGCAGAAATGTAATGTGAATGAGTTGTGAATGGAACTAATGAAGAGTAAAAGATATGAACGATGACCAGCATTTCTCCCTGTTCTTCATGACCTTGAGCCAAATTAATGTAAATATATACAAATAAAAAATCAGTATTCATTAAAATGTTTCTAATTGTAGCCAACATTTAAAAAAAAAAATAGTCCTGGTATTTTTATATATGAATGAAAAGAAAAAATAGTCATGTTTTTTCCCATTTGAATCAAGGATGCAATGTAAAATTTGAAGGAAATGGCTTCTTTCAATTTGAATAATTTTAGTTTTACAGGATATTTTATAAAGGATGTAAACCTAAGGAGAAAGTACTCAGTTGATGGGGCCTAGAATATGTTAACTGCATCTCTTGCTGAAGGGTAAGACCTGTAGGGGTGACTGAAAGTGTTTTTGGTACCCGACAATTTTTAGTTTAGAATAAAGGTGGAATAGGGCATAATATAGGCACATGGATAAAGTAGTAACTGAAGGAAGCCAATGAAACAAATGAGTAAAAGATATGAAACAAATAAAGGTTGTAAAATGGCGCAGACAAACAAATTTATATACTATAATAATAAAACTTACATTGATACATAAAAAATATTTCTAATTCTACTAACAAAATAATAGTGTGTGTATATGTGTGTGTGTGTGTGTGTGTCTAACACAACTAAGCTATAAAAGGATTTCATATTTAAAATGTCCTTTTTTTATGATTAGAAACAGGCAGTTTCTCTGAGACTGGAAAGCGTCTCATAGTCAATGTATATTTTGAATGTCTGCGAGGCCTATCCATGTTGTTGCTTCGCTCTCCTGTTGATTCACGCTGGAGGGAGTGTGTTGCTGCTGTGAAGAAATTTGGTAAAAGAGAACAAGGGTGTTTGAAGACGACGTATTTATAGAAAATACGCGTCTTGTAGGTGGCTCAAAAACGCAGGACTTGAATTTACGTGCGGACATAGTTTTAAGCATGTCACGTGGTCTTCCTAGCCAATGGTTTCCCGAGACTGAATATGTGAGTGTCCGCCATCTTTGTGGGAACAAGTGGCATACCGCTCAAAATAATTTATAGGAGTGTAAAGTCCTATAGACCCACCTGCATACAAAATAAGTATAACATTAAATTGCAAAGGATAGTGAAGCACTAGTTCTGGAGCTGTGAACAGTGTGCAGTCACACCTTCATTGTTATTACTCTCAGGTTCACTTTGAGCCTTTAGATCAACTAGATCTATTTGAAAATTATTAGTATTAAATAGGAATACTTGAAATCATATAAGTGTGTGCAAATTATTTATATTAAGAAAAGTTACTTGAAGCTATAATTATTTACAAATGATGCTTATTAGTTACATGGAATCACTTGGTTGCTTGCAAAATAAGTTGTCCTGTGTATAAAACTAAACCATATCTAGCCGGAAAGCTCTAGTTCAGGAGTCCTGGGGAGTATATAGTCATCCCTTTCTTCATTGCCATTACTCCTATGTCCACTCTGACCCAGAATAGTAGTACCTGTTAGGGTCTCATCAATTGGTCAAATAGATCTGTTAAGATAATGTTTAAAATGATTTTGAACTCCATTAATACATTGACTCTTAAAACATTGATATTCCAACTAATTATGAAGTGCTTACCTGTTTAAAATGACTGTGAAGATAGACATTTCTACTTTCTATAATCAAAGAACATAATAGTTAAACTGAAATTGGCATAAAATAACTCACCAAAGTTTGACATGTTGTAAAATGAATGAATGAACCAACCAAATATGTTGACCATACAATATCCAGTTGAAAGTGGAATAAATCTTGCTAAACTCATTAATAATTCTCAAAAGATTTTACTTCTTTTTTTTATCTAGTGCTTTAAATTAAATTATGCCACACATCTATATTTTCATTTCATTAAGGGTTCTTTAGGTTCAGATATATAATGAAATAACCTTAAATGAAGGAACTTTCTTTATTAAGGAATCTGCAATCAGCTCATATGTCTGTAGTACAGTCAATAGCAAAATATTATATTATTGATTTCTCTATTACTTTTACTGCATTCCTATATATATTATTTTCTTTAATTCTTATTATACATCACCTGCCCACAGAGCAAATTGATGGTTTTTGTTTGGAAATCTAAGATTAGTTTTTTGTAATATTTTTAGAAATATTCTCCCCTTTATTGTTGTTTTCCTCAAATTTTGGCTGGATCTTTCTTCAGCCTCCTTTCGGTCAAATTCATTGCGCACCAGTTCAGTGGAATTTACGTCTGCTAATTGTGCCGGCCAAGATATCAGTTGAAGGATATGCTGTTTCTCTTTACTTTTAATGTATCTCTGGCAGAGTTTACTTGTATGCTTTGGGCCATTATCTTTCATGAGTAAAAATCCTTGAACCACCAGCTGCATTCCAGATGGGATTTCATGATGGTGCAGTATGCTGTGGTAGGTAGTCTGATTCAATTTGCCCTTCACCTGGAGCAAATCCCCAACTTTGCTATTAGCAAAAGCCTACACACCATAATAGAGCCTCCTCCATGCTTTACAGTTGGTGTGATACAGGTGGGTGCAGTTCTTTCACCAACTCTTCAACACACATAGACCCTTCTATTTGTCTGAAAGATTTTGAATTTTAATTCTTCAGTCCGAAGGACTTTATTCCATTACCCTATTGTCCAGTTTTGTGCGCCTTGGTTCACTAGAGCCTTTTAACATTATTTTGCTTCCTCAACAGAAGTTTCTTGACAGCAATTCTTCCATATTCTTCACAAAATCTTCTCCTCAAAGTGGATATTGACACATTTTTTTTCATGATATTGGTTCTGTTATGCAGTGAGATTTGGAGCAGTGAGTCTTCTGTCATGCAAGCTGGTGACTCTGATAAAATGGTCCTCTGCTTTTATTGTTACTCTTAGTCTTCTTGGCAAACTTTTGGTCTAGTTTTGTCCCATTTCCTGATGTCTCCTAACTGTTAATTCCACTGCAGTTCTGGGAATTTAAAAAAATTTCTCTGCTTGAATAGCCTACTTTTTTAAACTAATGATCACTTGTCTTTTTTCAAGTGTAAGTTCATGTATTCTGGGTATTTTGCAGAGAAGAAAATTTTGAACCAGAAAAAAAGTTGCAAAATTATTGTTTTAATTTAAACAAAATTAGAATAACAGATTTCACTTCTAGGCAAGGTACATAAAGAAGAAAAACACCTCCAAATCAATATTTCAAAAGATATGTGGATATACTAACGTCAAAGCAACTGAAGAAGACTTGTATTTAGTATAATAAATAAAAAGATTGTTGTGCTTAACTGTTTCATTAAAAATAACCCTCTTAGGAAAAGAAATAAAAACTTTTTAGAGCAGTCAAATACTTTTGACTGGTAGCATATTTATATTCATTTAAAGTTCCAGCAATTTGTCAAATTGTTTTAACGCAAATGCATCTCCTCAATTGAGTGAAGTCATTCTTCAATGTCACTTTGAATTTAGAATTTGAAAAATTTGCTTGCTTTTATACTTCATAATTTTTCAATCAATATAAGAACAGTAAAGTGAAATATAAAGATGGTAAAAATGCTATATATATATATATATATATATATATATATATATATATATATATATATATAAATCATTGGTACAAGCAAATTTAAAGAGGCAGATACTAGGAGACATATGCAAAATTAGGAGATTACAATATGTAAAATTTATTGAAATCACTAGGGCCCTTTCATCTGAGATTTTTCAAGCGACAGCCTTCAGAAGTCATTTAAAAACAATGAAAATAAGGTTAAATAAAAGTGAGGGTGAAAATGAGAATGATAGCAAAACAAAAGAGGGTGGAGAGGAAAAAAGAGATATCTCCAAATAAATTCAAAGAGTGTTTGGGGTTTTGCTTGCATAGAGAAGGTCTATAAAATAAAATATAAATGGCTTCCAGGACAGTTAAATGTTGTTTTGTCCTAGCTCTATGCAAGGCCACAAAAAACTCATCACAATGATTAACCACACAACTATTTAAGGCATTCAGATGCTTACAGATGGCAGAATTGATCAATTTTGAATGCCCGGATGTTGTGTGGTTACAAATATCTCTTGGAACATGCTGTTCAATTTATTTCAATAAATTTTACATATTATAATCTCCTAATTTTGCATATGTCTCTTTATATATATATATATATATATATATATATATATATATATATATATATATATATATATATATATATATTGTTTTTTTTAATTTCAAAAGTCTCTGTTTTTTACTATATCAAAAGTGTCACATTTATTTTAACTTGGAATATTTCCACTCAATATAAGTATAAAGTGATTTAGCATAAATTTACTTTGAAGTTTTTAGTCCAATATCTCATAAGTATTTTCTAATCAAATAAATTCATATATTAATTACTTTGAATGAAATTGCCTAAAATATTTATGTCTAATACCTTAAATGACACTAGAAACCTAAATTGAATGTCATCCTAGAAATTTGACTGTAATAGTAACTCATATTTTATGTTTGATTAGAAAGTTGTGTCTATATGTAAACACATTATCCACATGATAAATGAAAGTTTTAAAGTACTGTCTATAATTTTAAAACAGTTATTGACTTACCAAATTTGTTCTGACAATTAATGTTGTAAACATAATTTGGATAATCCATATTTCAGCCTTGTCAGGTGTATTTTAATACAGATAACTTTTATTACATACAAGAGAATTTATAGGTGGGTCCAATATGTATTAATATTGTCCAAACATTTGTGATCTAACATTTTCAACCTTATTTATGGCCATTATCAAGAACAGGAAAGACTGTAGACTTTATTCATTTTTTCAGTTTTTGATAAAAATTGTTTATTCACCATATTTGATTATATCTAATATGTGGACCATTAAGTTCAAAGCATAATGTCATTATTCGGTGAATATTGATCTGAAAGTTTCTTTGTATAATGTTCAATTTAAGTAATTTATATTCACAACTAAATTAAATGTGTTGACAAGGAAAGATATTATGTTGAACAATCAATAATTGTTCTAGTTTTTTTATCATTAGTTTTCAGATTTGGTTTGGTTTATTTGTTTAATGGCATATCAATTCCTCATGGGTTATTTAATGCAAAAATTGGATTAATTTTTAAATTTTTGATTTTAATCATGAATATATTTTCAGTGTTCCACTGCATTTTTTATTGGCCTTTTTATTTCTTTATAATCATTTGTTTGCTTACAGTTATATATTATTAAGTGTTCCTATTAAATACTAATAAATTATATGTAATTATATGGTAACACTTCTTATTTAATAATAATAATTTGTTTAAACACAGTTATATGGTTCTAAATATTCTTCTCTAACACCACTAACTTGCTAGCAATTGTATGGTTTCAAGTAACTATTAATACAAATAATCTGTTCACAGTTATATGGTATTAAGTATTTCTATTAGATCTGTAGATCTGTTTAAGCCATAGATGGGACCCTAACAGGTATTACTGCATTGGGTCAGAGTAGACCTGTGAGTAATGGCAATGGTGGTGTCCTCCACGCTCACCAGAGTTCCAGAACTAGTGCTTCACCATCAGATGCAATAGAGTATCACACCCTTTAGTGAGAGGTCTTACCCCTCTGCAGTGGATGCAGCTGGTATATTTGGAGTTCCGCTAATTGGGAGAGCAGATCTATTTCTGCACCTTCATAAATATATATATATATATATATATATATATATATATATATATATATATATATATATATATATATATATATATATAAAGAACTGAAGTAAGTGTAAACATAAATTCAGTAATTGAAAAACAAGAAAACAAATGGATAAAACATATTCAAATACATACCATTTCGATTTTTTATATTTATTTTAATAACTCAAACTTGAAATAAAATTTGGCAGTCAAAAACATCTATATAAAGAAATAAACCAGTTAGTCAGCCTTGGCAAATTTGAAATGCACTTATCTCATACCTAATGATAAACACATTAACCAGTTGCTTTCACCACTTCTATCTATATATCTATCAATATATAAGATCAGTTGAAAACATTTGGACCAGAAAATGATTTTTCTTCAACAATGGATATACTACATCACCAATATATTTTTATTGTTTCTTTTATGGCATGTCAGCTCCTTTAAAAAACCTTTTTAAAAACTTTCTTTTAAAAAAATTTTTTTCCACCAGGACTTTTGCTCCTGACAATAACCAAAAGTTGAAAATAATTGAGAACAAAGAAAAAAAGTAACATGAAAGAAATATCCCTGTTTGTCTATGTACTCTTATGGATCCCCACACATGGCCGCGCAAAAGCAGGACGACCAGCACGAATGTACATTCAGCAGCTATGTGAGGATACAGGTTGTTGTCCTGAAAACCTACCTAGGGCGATGAACGATAGGGAGGAGTGGCGAGAGAGGGTCAGGGATATCCGTGCTGCCAGCACGATATGATGATGATGATATATATATATAAGTTAGCCAATTTTAGTTGAGGGTGATTCAAAGGCTCCCTTTAGCTACAACACTGAGGTGTAAAGGGGGGCACTACTCCTTTCCCTGGATTGCTCCACTAACTCTTTATCCATATCTTATAATGCTGAGTGTTAAGTACTGAGGCATCAAGTACCATTTTTTTAGACTTTGGTATGATGAACTGGGACTGAACCCTGATCTCCTGGACCATTGGTGATCAGTCTAAACATTATGCCAATGGGTTGGTATGAATAACTGGCTCCTAGGTTGAGTCATACCAAAGACTCAAAAAATGGTACTTGATTCCTCCTTGGTTAACACTCAGCATTACAAGATATGGATCAAGGTAAGTGGAGCAATCCAGAAAAAGGAGTAGCACCCTCCCTATACCTCAATGTTGTAGCTATTGGAAAATGATCCTTCAGGTCGCCCTCAGTTATGATCACCCAACTTACTATATATATATATATATATATATATATATATATATATATATATATATATATATATAAGAAATTAGAAAAAGATATGTTTTATAATTTATTTTCAATCCTATTTTTTAATAACCTGTTTTTTTTTAAATAAGTGATTGTTTTTTTGATAGCCTTTATAATTGTTCTTAACTGCTATATTGTCATTATCAAACTTAATCTTATAATGAAGTGGTAATGTTAACACTTTTGTAAATTAGAAACACCCATTCAAAAAATTGAGTTTTTCTCAAAAAGAAGATCTCTTCACCTATGAAAAAGAACCTGTAATTATTCTATTCAAGTTTTTTTTTCCATTAGAAGTTATTTCATTTATGCTTGTTATTTTATTAATTCACTAAATTTAAAAGTAGGAATAAGTCAACAATGATTTATTACAGAATTCTATTTATAGTCCAAATTGGGGGAATTATTCTGCTTGTATACTGTGGGATTTCCAAAGGTGCAACTAGTTTATTAATAAAAACAAAAACAAATCCAAATTGAAATAGGATGATTTTGTATAGATATATCTATGAATCACCCTCAATTTTGTATAGATATATCTTTGAATCACCCTCAACTACAATTGACGAACTTATATATATATATATATATATATATATATATATATAGAGAGAGAGAGAGAGAGAGAGAGAGAAAAGGGATTAGACAAACAGGGATATTTCTTTCATGTTACAATGCTAGATCAGGTAAGTATATTCTTTATACTGGACTAGTCAAAAGATATTTCAGATGATATTAATATCTTTTTATATTCCAACTCATGAGTAAGGTGATATATGTTGCAATCATTTCAGACTAAAATAACTTTGGACAAGAATCAAATTAGTTTGCCATATCCTATGAACTGAATATTACACAAGACACCATCCTTTATAAAGCATCTGATGTTTTAAATATTACAAGTAGAACTTAACCATATTACACTTGCTCTATCAACACAGCTTACAATGCACCAACTGCATCCCCTACAGAGAGGTAAGACCCTCCCAGAAAGAGCCATCCCAGGTATGACATTAAACTGCATCTAGTGGTGATGATCTAGTTTTGGAATTCTGGGCAGTGTAGAATTAACTCTTTATTGCCATTACCTCTGGGTCTATTATAATAATATTATTATATTATCTAATCATCAGCTTTACTTTTAGCTTTTTACAATCCTTTACTGGACCTTTACCCAAGGCAGAGAAAAGGTAGTGGTTATATATATATTCTTTGTATTTATGTTTTTTTGCAACAATTTTTAGTAGTTTACTACTACTACTACTACTACTACTACTACTACTACTACTACTACTACCTCTGACAAAAATTATGGAATTAGCACTATTGCAGAATATTTACCTTGGTGTTTTATTTAGCAGTAAATAAACTAACAGATAAAATGCAAACCATTTTTTCTTTAGTCGCTGAATATTCTGGCTTTATAAGATATTCCTTTAACAAACTAGATTAAATGAACTAAATCAATGGTAATATTTTTTTCTAAGCCATGCAGAGGCAAAAATCATGGAATTCATAGACAAAAATTTAGAATAAATTCTTAGTTGCCTTTTCTGGAGCTTTTCTGACAGACTTAATTTTTTCAGCTAAAGATTTCTCTAATTTAAAGTAATATTCTTTAAGAAAACTTTCTAGAATCAAAGTTAATAGATCTCCTTTGGCAGATAGAAACTTATAAACCATTGTTTTTAATTTCCACCATAAATTTTCTATAGGATTTAGATCCAGACCATTTACTGGCCATGTCATTGATTCTATGTACCTTTCATGAAGAAAAACTTTTATCCTTTTTGTTTCATAACAAGATGCATTATCATCCTGAAAAATGATTTCCTCATCAAACCAATTTTCTTTGCCCAGTTGGCTGGGGCTGTAGAATACACCGACTGCTTTTCTGCAGAGGGGTATGACCCCCCCACCTCCCAAAGAGTGTCCTAGATATGATACTAAACAATTTGATCATGAGGTTCCAGTGATGCTAGGGCTTTGGGAAAAGCGGAGTACCCCTTTTTTTACCATCGCTCCCAGGTCCATGCTGGCCTGGAATGGTAGCACCTGATAGGGCCCTATCTATGGGTTAAATAGAACTGCATACTTATGCTAAACTGAATTCTTTGAATTAGAACTGTTTGACTAAACTGAATAGCTTGATATAGAAATGTTTTTGACAATTAAACTGTGTACTCATGCTAAACTGAATTGTTTGAAATAGAACTGATTATTTGTTTAAAAATGGATTTGGCATTAAATAACCTACAAAGGTGGATATGCCATTGTTGTATATTGACCTTCAGCCCAGCCAAACATGCCATTCCAAAGTGATGCACCGGACGAAAGTGACACATTCCAATGGCCAGTAATCAAAAGAAATCGCGTAGGCAGATTTGGCTGATGAAATGGGACAAGGTAAAAGCCCATGATACACTCATAGACTGATGCATCGGAAGAGAGTGACCTCTGAACTGCATGATAGTTATTTCCGCTTGATAATGATCAAACATGCCATTCCAACGATTGAGTGGGCAATTGAACTATTATATAACTCGGTGAAGACAGGAAGTCAGCAAATTGGGGACCAGAGAAGTCGGAGACAAGATGTGGTAGAGAAAGCCACTGTCTGGTGGAGGGGGCCCTTGGGGCCCCCGAGAGAGTTGGGGACCAGATGAGTTAGAGGCGAGATGTGGTAGAGAAAGCCAGCAAAAAGCTGAGCCCCCAGGCCTCCGGTTGAGCATCAGGAGAACGAGAACGACACACGGCTGGGGAGGTCAATATGTTGCTGTCTTTGCTTAGTCTCCAACTCGCTCTCACATGCAAACCTTTCAAATAAAGTGAGAGGTATATTTTTTAAAGAAGTCTTCGCTCGTCTTTATTCATTGCGTCAGTATGTATTCAGCATCTATATGTATGTTTATGTATGTATATGTGTATAGTTGTAGCATATGACAATACAACACCATAAAACCCAAACAACCAACCAACCAACAACCAACTAATTTTCTATGGATGGAATGAGAAAACTATTCTGAATTTCAGTGTACACATGTGCATTGGATGTTGATGTAATGATTGCCATCTCCCAATTTAAATGACATGCAACTCCATATCACTCAGAAAATTAGTTTATTAATTTATTTACTGTAGGATCAAAAAACAAGGTGAATATCCTCTCAGTGTGCTAATTCCATAATTCTTACAAGTAGTATTATTAATTTTGACTTGTCCTACTGATAGGATAACAACAGTGTTTCCATGTACAATGACCTGCAAAACACATTGTGTCAGCCACTCCACTTCATAAGGCTCATTTCTAGCAATCACTTAAAGTATGGTGGTAGTTTGTGGGCTGATAACCTCAGAAGTTCTAACTGTGATTGGTGCTACCTTAAATCTCTCTGAAAGATATCTAGCCAGTTTGCGATCCTCAGTGTCTTAAATGTCTTATCCAATTTATTTTATTATATCAGCTAGGGACAAATTAATAATTAAAATTACATTAACTTAAATGGGAAAAACTATCTTGATTTGAATTGGTTTTGATTAATGGTGCTTTCCTTCATCCAGGAAACAATTAGTGACATAAAAACAAAGTACTGTAACTATTTGTGTATAAGGCACACTATTCTTTCAGATTTTTCAGCGCAAAAGTTGGGGTACATATTGTACACAATTACTTTATAATTAACTTTTTTTCTGGCTACATGCTTCACCATATTTGGGATTGGATGACTGAAAATAAGCTATATCTATCATCTAAACTGATATGCTTTAAACCATAACAGAGAAAATCTACTGGAATGTGTGTTTGTTTATAATTTTGTTTCTTTTAATGTGAGCTGATTTTTACTGCAAGCTTGTTGCATTTTTTTAAAGAACATGTCCATGTGTTTGCTCTAAAAACTGTGTTAATTTTATGTTTTAAGACATAATGTGAACTATATAATTTGTCATTTTGAAGTTGAACAAATACTAAATTTAGATTAAATTCTAAAAAGTAAGTGTATCGTAAAAACAAGATTATTTTTTGAGAATTTCATAGTCTAAAATTAGAGGTGTGTGTTATAGACAGTATTAAGTTTGAGTAAGAATGGTGATAATTTATGTAAATGTTTTAAACAATAAGGGGTTGTAAAGGTTCTTCGAATTGTTTTATTTTTGAAAACTCACCAATGTAAACAGAAGTACAATGTGATTACAAACAGTTTAAGCTTGGGTTGGAGCTCTGTTTATCAATTATAGTTCCTGGCTTATATAATGTCTTGTCAAATGCAAGTATGACATGGCTGAAATAAAATGGATTGCATTTGCATGATAACAGTACTAAAGACAGGCCCTCTTCAAACCATTTTCATCTGTTTCTGAAATTGCCTCCTCATGAGACAAGATGGTAATGACCAATTGAATTCCTTTTTTCTCCTTTTTGAAAAGCACTTTATTAGCACAATACAATGGGGTTACTGTTATATACTGTACTGGCATAATGAAGAATGATAATAATGAAACCATAATAAAGAGGGATAATGAAGAGGCATGACCCTTCCTAATAAAAATATATCTCTCACTTTATTTCTTAAAAGGGTCTGAAGTTGACTGTAAGTGTATGATTGAGACCGAGACAGGGAGATGGAGACAGACTGAGGACTGCTATATTGACCCATAACTTCTTCTGAGCCACATTGTGCCATGTTCATATTCAGGGTCCCACTTAGCATTTCTTCTGCTTCTTGGCCAAGGAAGCTATTGTCCCCCAACCCTGGATGTTTGCCAGAACTCACTGGCACTCTCCAGACCACTTGACTGTTTGACTGCAAGACTGAGACTGACTGCAAAACTGACCATATCTGCCATTGGTACCTGTGTACATATAATTTCAATATACCAGTTTCCAGTTCAACCCATGCATCTACTTCTGCCCATCCTGCTCGAGAAATCCCCAACCGACAGCTCTGTCGAAGATCAATATGTAACATTACCTCCCTTGAAAGTATTGAAGCCTTTACAGAGAAAAATTGTGGGAGGTGAGTAAACCATAAAAGATATCACTGAAAGAGGTGAAATTGACAACCTAAGTTCAAATCCTGGATGGGGCTAATTGCATTTCAGTTTATGGTTTTGCTCTTGGAAAAGCATGGATCCTTCTGTTCACCTTACAGCTATGAGTAAATAGTATGGTAGACTGAGATCTTGGTAAGGTAACTAGTCTAGAAGAAAAACTCCTAATTCAAACTATCTGTACTCTGTTTACAAACTGACCTGGTTTCGCATCTTGCTTGTTGTGAAGGAATTGGATATGCCAAGATTGTTTACAACAGAGTTGGAGTCATTACAACTGACAACCATTATACCACCCAGATTATACCCTACCATTATACCACCCACATTATGCACTACCATTATACCACCCAGATTATACACTACCATTATACCACCCACATTATGCACTGCCATTATACCACCCAGATTATGCACGACCATTATACCATCCACATTATGCAATGCCATTATGCCACTCACATTATGCACTATCATTATACCACCCACATTATACACTAACATATGTCCCTGTATAAAAATAAGCACACACAAAAAAAAATATATGCATTTACTTCACTTAAGTTTTTATTGAATTTATCAAAATTGTTTGTTTCATTTTAGGCTGAGGAGATTTCTGCTTGCATGTCACAATAGCATTTCTCTGTGGATTGATAACATAAAATCCTTGACAGCACAATTTACTCATAAGATCATTGATATGTGACAGACAAGTGTAGTAGCCCACCCACAAGATGGACAGCATTTTGATTTTTTTACCTGTCACTTATCAATCAATAATGATCAAATTACCCAAAGAATAAAGAAGAGTCAGTTCTTGTAGACTTTCTATGTGTTTCTTTACTGTTTCAAGAGATGCTTTTCTTGTTCAAATTTCCTTTGTTTTTTGAGTTTTTTTCTTTTTCTCACATTTTTAAAAATTATTTTTGATAATTCTTTAAAGTTTTGATCATGTCTTATCTTTTATTGTCTGTTTAACATCTTTTCTTTTCTGAGGCATCTCATCATGGCATAACAGTGGGCAAGATAATCTCACACACCAATTACCATTAATTTATGACTTTGATTCTCACTAGGAGCCTCATACTTGCAGCCTCATTTATTCTTAGTGTAATCATTTGCTTAGATAGCAGACTATTGTTAGTGAGTTCTTTTCTTACTTAGTTTCGTGGCGCAATTATGCTAAGCTTAATAAATAACAATTGAATGGGGTGTTTGATCCTCACTAGACTTCATCCTATATTTGCACCTTGCGCTAAATTTAGACATGAACAGAACCAATATACAGAACTGAATAAAGGTTTAGTTTTGTTTATTTAATGGCACATCAACTCCTTGTGGGTTGTTTAATGCCAAAATTTGATTAATTTCTAGATATTTGGTTGCAATCATAACAATATTTTTAATATGCCATTGCCTTTTTTAACAAATTGCACTTATTTGTTTGTCTATAGTTATATGGTTTCAAGTATTCTTATGTAGCACCAATAATTTGCAAGCAATTATATGATTTCAAATAACTGATTATAGTAATCTTTAGTAAACAATTATATTTTCAAGTAACTGTTATTAATGAAAGATAATTTGCACACAGTTATATGATACCAAATACTCCTAATATGAATAATTGTGAAACATATCTATTTGAGCCAAAGATAGGACCCTAACAGGTACTACCACTCTGGGTCACAGTGGACCTGGGATTAATAACAGTTTGTAATTCCCAAACCTCCAGAACTGTAGCCTAACCACAAGAATCAATTTAGTAACACCCATGGCCCCTCTTTTGAAGGTGTCTTGCTCCTCTGTAGGGGATATAGTCAATGCGTTCTTAATCCTAAAGACAGGGCAGGAAGGTAGGGTCTGAATTCATGCTCACTTCAATCATTATAATTTCCTAAAGGGGATAATTAATTCTAATGATAGAATTGTTTTACTTTTGTTTATATAATGTAAATTCTATGAACAGAATGTGACCTGACAACAAGTTTTATGACTGTCATAGCAGAAGTTTAAATTGGGAAAGAAAAAAAAGTAAACTAATAAGAATAATTTGTAAAAGAGAGAAAAATAGAAAAAAAGGATTAAGGTAAGTTTTTGTCTCAATATTCTGAGGCTCTGAGGAGTATGAAATTCCCCCTTCATTATTCCTAGGTCTACTCTCACTTGAGAGGTAATACCTGTCCTATCTATGGGTCAAACTGATTTGTTTTGAAAATTATTTGTATTAGAGAGTAATACTTGAAACCAAATAACTATGTGCAAGCAAATCATTATTATTAAATAGTATAGTTACTTAGCCACATAATTGTATATGAATTATTTGTATTAGATAGGAACACTTGTAACTATATTTTTGTGTGCAAATTACTTATATTAAAAATATGTGTTACTATATAATTATATACAAACGAAAGATTATAGACAAATAAGTGCAGAAGAATGTTGAAAATATAATTATGATTACAATCAAACATTTACAAATAGATCAAACTTTGCCATTAAATAACCCATTATGGGTTGACATGTCATTAAACAATTAAACCACACTAAATCAAGCCAAAATCTTCCCAATAATTATTAATTTGCAAATTGAATAGGAAATTGCCTTATTCTATCTGTATTTTAATGCCTTGCCCAAGCAAAAATCTCGCTATGATGTATATCATTGTGTTATGGTAATATATATGCAAAATTTGAATCAATATCATATACATTCTTTTCTTTATTATCTTTTGCTTCTATTTTCTTCTTTCAATTGCTCTTTTCTGGTTCCCATTTCCCAATTCTTCTTTGTTGTCAAAATTAAATCAAAAGAGGAGATTTCACAAGTCTGCATTTCTTCTCCATGTTTCACTTTCTCTCTCTCTCTCTCTCTCTCTCTCTCTCTCTCTCTCTCTCTCTCATCTATCATTCTTTACCCTTCATTTTTTTTATTCACTCAGCGTCCAACAACCTAATTGATTTGTTTCTACTTCATCTCTTTCGTCTTCTAAAGTGCGATTCTTTTTGTTTGCATTTTATTACCTTCCATTTTATTTTCTAAGCTGACAGAACTTTGTATCTGCATGTTGATAAAAAGTCCACATTCTCAGCAGAATACAGAAAAGAAAAACAATCCTTCTTTTCATTCTAATTAAGTGCTAAATGCAGTTTTTTTTTTTTCATTTTTTATTTTTTATTTTTTTTGCTTTTTGACAGCATTTCTAAAGGTATGGAGAGATATTTGAAAGGAAGATACCCTTTTTTCCGAAATCATATAGACTTGTGAAAAACTCTGTAACTGTTGCTAATACAAAAGATGTGGAGGCAGTTGTGTTAGTAAGAATGACTAGATAGAAAAAATGCTCAATTGATACAAACCTAATCAGAATTATTCACCTGAATATTTGATATTATAGTGATAATGAATTTGAATCTTCATTTTGCTTTTAGGGGAAAAGATTAAAATTGATGTGTTAACAATAGTAACTGCATAAACATCTGCATTGGTTCATGGTGTTTGATATGTTGGATTATCTGCTCTTGTCTGTGAGATAAATTTTTGGAAGGAATTGGTTGGTTGGTTGGTTTTACAGCATTAGCATAACAGTTATTGTCAGTGGAAACGAAATCCCGAGTTCAAATCCTGGACAAAGGTGGTTTGTGTTTCACTTAATGCATATGCCCTTAGAAATGACTCAAACTGCTCTTGCCTACCACCAGCTATGGGTAAATAGAAAGGAAGACTGGGATTTTTAGCTTTGCTTAGGCAACCACTCTGGGAGATAGAAAACTCTGAATTCAAACCAGCTCTACTCAGTTTTAAAATTGACCTTGTATCACATCCTATCCATGGTGGAAGGGTCGGGTTCATACAAATTTTTCTTGGATTTTTTTATGCCAAATTCAGACTGATTTTGTTTTGGCAAGTAATTATATGGTTTTAAGTAACTAATAATGATTTGAAATGATTATAGCTTTAAGTAACTATTCTTAATACAAATAATTTGCATATAGTTATATGGTTTCAAGTATTCCTATCTAATGATAATAATTTTCAAACAGATCTATTTAACTCATAGATGGCACCCTAACAGATAATACCACTTGTGTCAGAATAGAATTTGGAGTAAAGATAGGGTGACTCCACACTCCCCAGAACTTCAAAACTGGAACCACACCTCTGGATTCAGTTTAGTATTATACCCAAGATACACTTTGGAGTGAGGTTTTACCCGTCTGCATATTACCGTCCCTGCCAACAAAGTGATTTTCTGTAAATCTCTAGAAGCCTACATAAGTAGGTGCCACAAAAAGAACACAAAAGGTGCAAAGATAGCTCACTTTCTCTTGGTTTACAGTAAATAGAATATACAAATTTTCATCTATCTATGGACACCAACTTAAGGGGGCCAGAGCCCTTGTGACAAGACCTCTTTCCACCATAAGTATATTACATTTCTGCTTGGCTACATATCAATAAAACTTATTACATAATTAGAATTGTCTCTTAGATTGCTTTCTGATTGGAACTTACTATTTAATTGTATGTGTATTATTAGTTATAAAACACATTAATGCATTTCTGCGATTGATTGATTTTAATGGCATTTCATCTTGTCTGGGTTTATTTTATGCCTAGATTTCATGTGTAAATTGTTAATTTTTATTTACATTTATATTTTTTGAGTAGTCGTTTCTTAAGAATTGTTATTTCATTTCAATATGTCAAAATCCTCTGAGATTGATTTCTAAAAATTACTTTTTATGGTATTGATCATGTCTACATTTATGATTTTTAGTTTAATTTTATTTCTCTCAAGAAGGACAAAATGTCATCCATGTTGACATTTTCAAACTAGTCCTTCATATTATTTGCATTAAAAAAACATTGTCTAATGAGAGCTAAATCTCTGTATTCTATGAGAAAACGTTTAACAATATAGGGTATTTGACATTCTATACACTGTGGTTGTTGTTCTTGTTTGAGTATAAAGGAGTGTGTAAGTCTTGTGTGACCAATGGGTGATAGTGAAATTGTGACTTGTTCAATAATAAACTTTCTAAAAGATGGTTTCTCTTCTCCTTGCATGAATTTTATCAGGAAGAGTTTATTGTGAATGTTGCAATTCCAATGTTATTGCAATATTGTATTAAAAAATTCATTGATTTTGAATTTCAAGTCAGTGTATGGAATTTTGACTTTGTTGGAGGCCATATCTAAAGCCAACTTTGAGTCAGCTTTTTCATTTACCCTTATTTCAATGTGACTTTAGATGCAGCATTTTAGAATCTCTTTTGAGTTGGACATGGACTTCAACCAACCCAGGATCCTAATGATTAAGAGGTCTTCAAGTTTTTTAATGCATTTCTATTGATAAAATGATAATGCTGGAGACTGTTTTTTATTTTTGTCCAAATTATTAGTCACAACTTAGCAATAATAAAAGAAAAGTCCTTGAACTTACTCAAGTCATGTTTGGCCTTTCACCATGTTAAGAATACACTTCCTAGGTTACCAGTCATAGTGAAGAGTTGCTAGCTTGTCGACTTATAGGGAGAGTCATCTCATATTTAACAGGCCTTTTGGTTATCATATGAAGGCTCACCTAAATTGTACTCTATCTTGTTTATTATGAAATTGTGGTAAAATTGGTTATGTGAGAGAGATAGTTGGTCAGACAGGGAACCACTAAGATACAATATCTTCAGATTTATACCAGGTGAAGATTTTATCTTCAGCGAGTCTTGCTTCTTAGTGCTTCTTTCACAAGAGACTGATACAGGGCTGCCTCTCAACCTGGGGTCACCCATTCCCAAAACAGCATGGCTTCTCACTGTTTACTGCTGACTCTACTGACTGCTGACTGATTGCTCTCTTCCCTGGGATTGAAAACTTCTATCATTATATATTTTTTGAATACCTACACATGTTTCCTACACAATTCACATGCATTTTTTTGTTTACCTTAACACACAGCTGCACATCCTCTTTTGAAATCTACAAACTAACTGGCCTGTCAAATCTCAACATGTAATATTCCTCATTATCCTATTTTTCAAAATGTTCACTAGTGAACATTTTCTTCACATCCTCCTCTGATTCTCTCTCTACTTACAACTTACAAAAAATACAAAAGAAACAACAACAAAATAAAACAATCATGATACAAAATATATTGAATGCAAGCTATTCATTATGTAACACTTGCCCGTTCTTATAATTAAATTATTTCTATGCTATTTCTTTGTGTGGTTGGCTATTTCCACATGCATACATAAAAAATAACAAACAAATACATTTCTCATTTCAAAAAATGCCATAGGGTTATCAACAATTTCTTGAGGAAACTAAAAACATACCAAGACTAATGTCTTGGTCGCAAAATTTTAGTCACGGCACCAAATCACAAATGTTGTAGAGCAGGGAAAAGTAACAATAACACTTATCTATAAAAATATTCTCTCTCTATTATGAAATCAGGGTGAAATTAGTTGTATGAGTGAGAGACTCTGTCAGACAGGGAAATGCTAAGATGCAATATGTTCAGATTTATTCCAGGTGGAGATAAATCTCCAGCGAGCTTTGTTTCTTCATGCTTCTTTCACAAGAGTTTTGATATAGGGCCAACTGTCAACCTGGGGTAGCTCCCCACCCCTCTGGCTACTGACCAAAATTGGATGACCGCTCACTGCTTACTGCTGACTCAGCTGACTGACTGCTCTCTTCCCCGGGGTTGAAGACTAGTGTTGTTATATATTTTTCTGATGCTTACACACACTCCCTACACAATTCACATGGCATTTCCACTATCTTTTGCTTACCTTAAGACACAGCGGCACATCCTCTTTTGTAATCCACAAACTAACTGGCTAGTCAAAAGTCAATATGTAACACTTGGGGTTTAACAGCTATTATCATAGGTAATGCACTTAAAAAACCAAGTTCAAATCCTAGATGAGGTTATTTGCAATTCACTTCATACTAATGCCCTTTGGAAAGACACGAATCCATCTTATCTTCCCTGCTAAGTGTTAATAGAATTGCAATCAGGTTTATTTAATGTTGAAGTAATGGCAAACAGTCTAGGAAAAGGAAAACCCCAGCTTCAAACCAGCAGTACTCTGTTCAAATAATTAACCTTATGTCACATTCTGCCTATAGTAGATTGGTTGGTTAAACACATCCTGTGTTTAGGAGATTGGGAATGTTGAGAGTGAGGGTTTGAAATGGTTCAACTTCTTACTCACATAAATTCTCTCACACACACACACTGATCCTGAGGCGGGGGCATCATCATCGTCATCATCTTTTAGCTTGGGTTGTGAACAATTATTTTAGCAAGATTAAGACTGTTTTTTTTTTCTTTTGAAGTTTATCATTTTCAGTTCTGTTTGAATATCGACACACGACTGACGAAGGCATGGACAGCTATCGATAGGCTCTCGATCATATGGAAGTCGGACCTAACTGATAAAATGAAACGCAGTTTCTTCCAGGCAGCGGTTGTGTCGATACTGCTATATGGATGCACCACATGGACGCTTACGAAGCGGCTGGAGAGGAGGCTGGACAGAAATTACACAAGAATGTTGAGAGCAGTATTAAACAAGTCCTGGCGACAACACCCCACGAGACTCCAACTATACGGACACTTGCCCCCCATCACAAAAACTATACAAGTTCGATGAACCAGACACGCAGGACACTGCTGGAGAAGCAAGGACGAGCTCATAAGCGATGTACTCCTATGGACCCCCACTCATGGATGTGCAAGAGTGGGACGACCAGCACGAACTTACATACAGCAGCTATGTGAGGACACGGGATGTAACCCTGAAGACCTGCTGGAGGCGATGAATGATAGGGAGAGATGGCGAGAGACGGTCAGGGATATCCGCGCAGGCGGCGCAACATGATGATGATGATGATTATTATTCCTTAACCCCTGTCAATGATATCATCCCTTTCTCTATGACAAACAAGTTTTTAATATTAAAAGCCTTGGATCCAATAATTATGCATACCAAATCTAGTAGTTTGACATAAAAACTTTTATGTGTTTAAAGGGACAAACAGACACTTTCCAGTTATCAATATAGATATAGATTTTCTGTTGTGAGAAAACTGCATTAATTCTGCATGATTTCATTTGTTTTTTATGCTTTTTGGTTGAATCTTGAAAAAATTTTAACATTAAAATTCTTCCAATAGTAAAAAAGAGAAGAGAAAGCAGAGTTAAGAATGAGAAAATTGCTTAAGATTGTGATTTTTTTCTTTTCATTCACAAAGAATCATGTAAAATTGCTGTAAATTCTTATGCATTTCAGTTTTTATTTTATTTTTCTTTCTTTCTTTCTTTCTTTCTGTACTTATTTATTCATTTATTTACTGCTTATGGAAGTGGCTTATCTGATAAAGATGTTGGCATCGTTTTTGACAAAAAATGTCAGGAATTAATTATCTTATTTTTGTTTTATTTTATTTTTCTTGCTATCAACATTCTTGGGCATATGTTAAAAGCAACTTTATAGATTTAACTGCACGCACATTATCCTGTTCAGAGAAAATGTAAAGACAAATATTATAAACTAGTAAAGTGCTCATCAAAAATGCTGAAACCATTTTATTTATAGAGTAGCATTTTGCTTGTCTTTTGGTTCAAGATTAGGGTGGGCATTATATATATATCACTAAGAGAGGAGCATTGGTTGACAAAAATCCTTTAAAATTACTTAAAAAGAAAGAAAGTACTGGAAGAGAAAAAATGAAAAAATATGTTTGGAAAAAAGAGAAATTGAAAAAGTAGAGAATATAGTGACACAGAGAAAGGAGAAAGCAAGTCTACAAAGTTATAGGTTAGATGAAAAGAGGAAAAAAGTGAAAAGTCGGAGGAGAGAGAGAGAGAGAGAGAGAGAGAGAGAAACACAGTTTATCAAGTTATTAATCATAAAAAAAATTTACAGATACTTTTGAATTTCTAAAATGCCTTGTGATACCATATCAATGGAATTTCTCAATGCTCCACAAAGAGACCAGATTGTGATATATATACATATATATATGTATAGTAATAATAATGATAATAGTCCTAAAAAATGAGAGTCATAAAATTCTTTGGGACTTCAAGATTAAAATGTATTACTCAATATCAACCAGAAAACCAGACCTTGAATTAATTAACAAGAAGAAAAGAACTTGTTAACAAGTGGAATTTGCTGTTTTAGTCGACCACAGAATGAAAATGAAAGAAAATAAAATAATACACAAATACGTGGATCTTGCCTGAGAACTAAAAAATGTGAAATATGAAAGTAAGAGTGATACCAATTGTAGTTGGTATGCTTGGAATGGTTCCTTAGGGAATGAAAAAAGACTTGCAGGAATGGGAATCAGAGGAAAAACCAAGTCCATGCAGACCACAGCAGTGTTAAAATCAGATAGAATATTCAGAGTCCTGGAGACCTAAGGAGACTTGCTATTGCTCAAACTTCAGTTAAAAACTTGCAAGGACTAAAATAATTAAAAAAAGATAAAATGCAAAAAATATACTTAATGCAACTATGGGACTGATCTAAAACTTTATATATATTTATATATATATATATATATATATATTCAATTGCAGCAATAATGATTCTCTATAGAAACACCAAAGTGAAAGTACATTCACCGGATGGAAACACAGAATACTTCGAAATTGTAGCAGGAGTACTACAAGGGGACATGCTAGCCCCATACCTCTTAATCATCTGCCTAGACTATGTACTTAGAACATTGATCGATAATATAAACACATATATATATACACACACACACACACACACACACACACACACACACACATACATATATATATATATATATACACTCATTTATGGTGGTGAAAATTGCTAGAACTATGACTTGAAAAAGCTTTAAACAATTTTTAACAGCCTTGATACACATTAATAACAATAGGAAAAACTCAGTAAAAATATCAATAAATGATCATTTTGTATCATATTTGATGAAATGCTTAAAGGAGAATTTGCTGCTAGACATTCATTATATATATATATATATATATATATAATTGTTTTTTTCCTACTCTTCCATAAGGGTAGAATGTGACACAGTATCAAGTTATGTGTGAAAACCTTCATGCATACATGTAGGTAAGAACTAAAGTTTGGTTGGTATTTTCTTTTTGGGGTACCTCAGACCATTGATCTGACTTTACCTAGCTAAGTGCAAAGTATGGCCTTAGACCTTTCCTCTTTCCCCAGGAATTAGACTTAAGGAATTATGTGGTTGGGGTTTAAGCAATGGAGACCATATATATATATATATATAGTGGAACTGTATCTCCATTTAGAAAAAGGAACCAGGATCTGCGTTATGTGAACAGGGGATCCGATCACCCAACACAGGTATTTAAACATGTACCTAAGGGAATAGAGCATAGGTTATCAAATAACTCCTCCAACAAGGAAATTTTTTAATGAAGCAAGCAGGAATATGAGGAGGCTTTGAAGAATGATGGATATAGGATCAATTTAGAATATCGGGATAGGGAGGAAAGTCATACACAAAAATGGAGAAATAGACCTAGGAAAATTTTATGGTTTAATCCCCCTTATAATATGGAGGTAGTCAATAACTTAGGGAAAGAATAAGTTATAGTTGCATGCCAAACATCAATGGCATAATAAACAAGAGTAATATAGCTAAATTAAGTAAGGAGAAAAATAAGGTGATTGCTAAATGTAATTATAGGGATAAGGTTAGATGTCCGCTAGAAGGCAAATGTAAGCAAGAATGTGTAGTGTATAAAGTGGAAGTATATAGTGATCCGAATAATACGAGAAACAAAAAGATATACTTTGGGTCGATGCAAGGGGATTTTAAGACTAGGTACTATAACCATAAAACGAGTTTCATACACGAGAAGTATAGGCATAGTACTACGTTATCTAGTTATGAGTGGAGCTCAAGGATAACAAAGGGATAGATCCTATAATGAAATGGGAAGTAATAAAGAAATGCCGTGAATATAGGGCTGGGAATAGGAGTTGTCTGCTTTGCATGGAGGAAAAATTAGCAATAGCATCTTATAAAAGTAGGGATATGTTAAACCAAAGATTGGAGGTGTTAAATAGTTGTAGACACAAAAGGGCGTGGTTGCTCTATAATAAGGGATAGATTTCGGTGATTTTTTTTTTTTTCTAATAAAAGTAAGGTTTTTTGATTATTTTATTTATTTATTTATTTTTATATATATATTTTTTTTAATTTTAATTTTTTTTTTGTTATATTTTTTTGAATTTATTTTTTAATTTTTTATTTTATTTTATTTTATTTTTTTGTTATGTAAATTCTAAGCTAGGTGGGTTTTTGGTGAATATAAGATGGCGTTTCCTCCTTTAGCATTGGTCGGAGTTAGGCTTCTGATGATCCGATAAAGTGAAACTTTAGTAGAAGATTTCTGACTCATGATTTAAGTTAATTTTATAATTGGCTCCACTCGTGTTGAGCACTCTTGTAATTGTAGTATTGCAGAATTCGCGGAAGGTTTTAGTTTTCTTTTGACCAACTGACTGCGTATCCTTTGATTTTTTTCAAGGGGTCGGATGAGGTTGGCCTTTTCTTTCTTTTTGACCTATAATTTTTTCTTTTTCCCCCGGGCGGTAATTCAAGATACTTTTATCTCTTGTTCCTGGCGGGGTTTTTTTCTTTTTTTTCTGGTACTGTGAATGCTGTTAGATATTAGATTAGTAAATATATATATATATATATCATCATCATCATCATATCGTGCTGGCAGCACGGATATCCCTGACCCTCTCTCGCCACTCCTCCCTATCGTTCATCGCCCTAGGCAGGTCTTCAGGACAACATCCTGTATCCTCACACAGCTGCTGAATGTACGTTCGTGCTGGTCGTCCTGCTTTTACGCGGCCGTGTGTGGGGATCCATAAGAGTACATCTCTTATGAGTTCATCTCTGCTTCTCCAGCAATGTCCAGCATGTCTGGTTCGCCTAACTTGAATAGATTTCGTGATAGGGGGCAGGTGGCCGTACAGTTGGTGTCTCGTGGGGTGCCGCTGCCAGGACTTGTTGAGGATTGCACGCAGCATTCTTGTGTAATTGCCATCTAGTTTCTTCTCGAGCCGTTTTGTTAGCGTCCATGTAGTGCATCCATATAGCAGTATCGATGTGACCGCTGCCTGGAAGAAACTGCGTTTCATTTTATCGGTTAGGTCTGATTTCCATATAGTCGAAAGCCTATTGATAGCTGTCCATGCTTTCGTTAACCTCGTTTCGATGTCCTTTTCGGTTGATTCGACGCTGCTTCCTAGGTACGTGAATTTGTCTACTAGTTTAAGAGGGGTTCCTTCTAGAGTGGAGATGTCCCCCGTTTGGTTATAGCACATATATTCCGTTTTGTGTGCATTAACATGGAGGCCTATTCTTGCTGCTGCTCGTTCCAGGCTATGCAGAAGTGTTTCGGCTTGGTCAGGTGTATTTGCCAGTATCGCTATGTCATCGGCGTAGTCTGCGTCGGTAATTGTTGTTGCGGGATATCTTCTGCTTCTTTTCATCGTCAGTTCGAAGCCATTCTCTTTGATTTTGTCAATCGATGTTCTAAGTACGTAGTCTAGACAAATGATAAAGAGATACGGAGCCAGCGTGTCCCCTTGTAGTACTCCTGCTACAATGTCGAAGTATTCTGTGTCTCCATCTGGTGATCGTACTTTTACTTTAGTGTTTCTATAGAGAATCGTTATTGCCGCTACGGTTTCTTTAGGTATGCCGTACGCTAGTAGGATTTGTTCCATCTTTCCTCTGTGAATGGAGTCGAAAGCCTTGGTAAAGTCGACAAATATTAATGTCGCTTGTAGGTTCTTTGCCCGTACACCTTCAAGGATTCTGCGGATGGTTAGTATTTGTGAGGTCGTAGATCTATTTCTTCGGAAGCCATTTTGGTTTTTTCTAAGTATGTTGTCGATTTTGGGTTCTATGCGGTTTCGTAGTAGGGCATTGTAGATTTTGGCAGCTATGGATGTAAGTGTTATGCCTCGGTAGTTTTTGGCTAATCCGAGGTCCCCCTTTTTAGGGAAGGGGAGTATGCATCCCTTCGTCCATCTATCTATCGGATTTTGATTGTATACTGCGTTGCAGTGTCGGAGCAGTATGTCGTCGAATTGTCTGGTCTTCCATACTTCCGGGGGAATTTCGTCCAGTCCTGCAGCTTTCCTATTTTTAATTTTTCTGAGAACCGAGTCGAGTTCTCCTTGTGTGAACGGTCCAAGTTTAATGTCTAATTGTTTGCTAATTATTCTGGTGATTGGTTCATGTGTTATTTTTGGTGGGTTTCCAAGTAAGTTTTCGAAGTGCTGTTTCCACAGTTTTATTCTTTCTTGTTGGTTTGCTGCTTTAAGTTTAGCTTTGGCTGTGCTTTTTCTTCTGCTCACTTCGTTTATTGTTTGCCAGGCAATTCTAGATTGTCTATCTTCTACCGAGTCTCTGATCTTATCTATCTGATTTTGAATGTATTCTGTCTGTTCCTTTATATATATGCCTGCTAATTGATTTTGTGCCGTTTTTAGTTTTAAGGCATTTGTGTTTGTTGGGTTTTTTCGATAGTTTTTGGAGGCTGTTTTCACTAGTGCACGTTTTTCTCTCACCGCTAAGGTTTCCCATGGGACTCTATATTTAGTTTTAATTTTTGTTGGAATGTATTTTGCTGCTGCCTCAAGGTGTGCATTGACGAAATTTTCGTATTCGTCGTTTGGTGTACTTTTTTCCGTCTTTTCTTGTAGTGTTTCGAATCTGTTTCTCAATTCTAATACGTATTTATCTCTGACATCTTTGTTGTTTAATAGGGCCCAGTCATAGTGTTTGGTGGTCACTGTTCGTTTGGCGTTTTTTCGTAGGCTTAACCGTATTTTCGCTGTGACTATTCGGTGATCGGTGGACACACCCTCAAAAGAGGAGTATGCCTCGCAATTCAATGCACTATTCTTCCATTTCTTGTTTATAAGGACGTAGTCTATCTGAGCTTTAGTATTGTTTGCGTACGTGTATGTCCATAGTTTGCCCTCTCTTTTTTGGTAGTTTGTATTGAGGCATGCTAATCTATTTTCTATCATGAAATCTGTTAGATGTTGCCCATTTCTATTTGACGTTTTGTGGAGGCTGTATTTGTTGTTTCCGTTTTTCCCGATTTGTGCATTCATGTCTCGCCAATGACTAACATGTTGTGTTTCGGGATGCTACGCACTAATGAGGATAACTCATCGTAGAAGGTGACTATTTCATTTTCTTCACTAACATTGGTGGGGCTGTAGCATGAGACGATTGTTGCTCTGGGTTTCCGTTAAATGTAGCTACCATCATCCTAGGTCGTATTTGCAATTATTAATGTGACCCCAAAAACATGTTGCTAGATTTTATCAAAACCTTAAAGATTTTTAGGGTGGCATTTGATTTACAGTATTGTATAAGACTAAACTAAATCTTTACCTCTTTATTTTACCATATAAGTAGGCATTTAATTAACAATTTCTCAGCTAGAAAGCAAAGCCATGACATTTTTTGTGACTTTTTTGGTATGTTGTGTTTATATTTGTAGTATAATCACCAGGGGGCCATAAACTTCTTAATTGCATTTATTACATCCTCACAAAAACTTTATTTGTTGTGGTTGTGTTTATAGATAGAATGGAAAAAGTATTGTCAGTTTATGTAATTCAAAATCTTACTCATTAGATGTTTTAACCTAATATGTGGTGCATTCAATAATTTCCCAACTTTTTTTGTACAGGGATTTAAAATTGTCATAGACTCTTGAAATTCAGTATGTTATTGCTATACATCTTATGAGATGACTGACCAATTTTTATGATTTTAGCTTTAAATGAACAGCTACTGCATCAACTGGAATACACCCTACTAAAGCCTGATTGTCACAGCTGGTGAATTTCAAAAATGTAATCTGGATGTGAGGACACTTTAGAAGAACGATATGCAATAAAATTCTGTTTTAAACTTGGAAAAAATGCCACAGAAATGTTTGGGATGCTTCAGACTGCTTTTCGACCATCTTGCATGAATCGAGCATCAGTTTTCGAGTGGCATAAGAGATTCAAGGAAGGCACAGAGTCTGTGAGGGATGATGAGAGGTGTGGCAGGAGTAAGGAAGTTAGAAGACCTGAGTTGATTGGCCAAAGGGTTAGGGTTAGGGTTACTATGTTGAGGTTTTAAGGGAGTTCAGGAAGAGATTCCATTGGAAGAGGCCAGCACTCTTCATATCGGGTCAGTGGCATTTCCACCAGGACAATGCACCAGTCCACAACTGCATCCTTGTCACAGACTATTTGACCAAGATGGGCATCAAGACAGTTCCTAAGCCTCCCTATAGTCCAGACCTTGCTCCCAGTGAGTTTTGGTTATTCCCTAAGCTCAGAGGCTGTCGTTATAAGACAATTGAGGAGATGAAAGAGGCTGTGACGAAGGTCATTAACACGCTCACACAAGAGGACTTCAATGGGGCCTTCCAGAAGTTGTTGGAATGGTACAACAAGTGCATTGCAGCCAGAGAAGATTACTTTGAAGGGGATTAGAGTTTCATGCATGTATTATCAATAAAAGTGCCCATACGAAAAAAAAGTCTGGAAACTTATTTAATGATCCTCGTATATACATAGTTGTTAAAAAATATTAACACCCTTATGAGAGTACTTTTGTGATATAATTTCACACAGTCTCCACATGTTCACTATCCCTGTCAACATATTCTTGGAATCTCCAACAGATGATTAAAAATATGTTAATATTTCTATTGGAGTGTCTTTATAAGAAAAGCAGAACTGATATCAATTGGGAAAATTCCAATAATGTGTTAACAGGGATTGTAAACAGGTGCAGACTTTAGATATCATAAAGAAACTCCCTTTGAAATGTTAACATTTTTTAAAAAAATTACTGTTTAAAGTCACATGTTTTATATATAAGTAGATGGTTAGCTTATACTTGATAAGATGATGAAGATGATGATCCTTGTTGACATGAATAAGATGATGATGGTGAGAAGGATGAGGAGGAGATCTCGGAGAGGATAAAAGTTTGTTTGTTTCTCTTACTGCTGATTACTGGGCTAAGAGACTGTCAAAATAAAATAGCTTTATTGGATGTGAATCTCTGCAAGATTCTTGGTTATCAAGAACAGAGATAATAGAAAGACATCTTATTTGATGAAACGGTCTGTTGCAGAGATTATTGTATGCAGACCTCATGATAAGATCATATTGACAATAATAGGACAGCTTATTCATTTGTCTGTCTCTGATTTGAGTGCTGAAGCCATTACCGCCAACCAGTCTAATGGAGGTTGCAGCTCAGCAGAAGATTACAATATTATTGTTCATTGTTGTTATAATTATTATGATTATATATTACTGAAATTCTCATTACATTTATATATATTATGTATATGTATATATTTTTGCATATGTATTGTATATAAGTATGTAACCATAACCCAGTAAAAACTGTCATCATCATGGAATTTTTTTATTGGAGCAATATACATAGAATGATCTAACATAGAAAATAAAGTAATTTCCAGTTCAATTTGAAATTGAATGAAAATTCTGTGGGTTCATTCTGAATGTCATTTTCTCTTTCTCTCTGTCTCTCTCTCTGTCTCCCTCTCTCTCTATCAATCTATCTATCTATCTAGTTATTTACTAAGTTTAGCTTAGTTGTGTTCCAAGGCCAGAAGCATAGAGCACCCAGTGAGAACTGAACTCACTAACAATGTTCCACTAATTGAGCTTGCTAACAATTACTCCACATGAGGTACCCAATATACATATATATATATGTGTGTGTGTGTGTGTGTGTGTGTGTGTGTGTGTTGATATAGATAGAGATATATAAGTGTGTTCAGAAAGTATTTACATTTTACCAGAGTGTTTTTAAAAACAAATGTAGGTTAAAACTATTTAAATAATAACATAAAAAATGTAATCACTTTCATATTCAATGACTGCAGCATAATAAACCCATAAAAAGATAAGATTGTTCAGATTGGAAATTCTTTTATATCTTCCAAACTCAGCAGATTTAACACCTACAGATTTCCATTTGTTTTGGTCACTTGAACCTTTCATATGCGGCAGAACATTCAGAAATAAAGGAAAACTTGAAAATAGTCTTACAAACGTTTTCCATGAAAACCTCTAGATTTCTTTAAATAGAGAATTAAAAAACTTTCCTTCACATAGGGCTGCTATCATTGAAAATGAAGGTGACTGCATTTTTGACAATAAGATTTAAATAAATTTAACTTTAACGTTCATTAGATTTTATATCCTCTCTAGTAATGTAATTTTTTTCCATATACTCAAATATATATATATATATATCATATATATATATATATATATATATATATATAGAGAGAGAGAGAGAGAGAGAGAGAGAGAGAGAGAGAGTGATACAATCCAGAAAAGTAAGATTTTTTTATTAGAGTAATGCACTTAAAATGATCCCGTAGCTTTACATTTTTGCAAAAAAATAATTGAAAAATCTACCAACATTTTATGAAGATCGTCATTATTTTTGTACTCCTGTATGCATATAACTGTAATCTAGCAATAATAGCACATCATAGTGTGATTTGTGTTAGAGCAATTTTGTTAAAATGATCTAGCTGAGAGAATAAATTGGACTGAAAATTTTCAGTCCAATTTGTAACTGAATGATAATTTTGGATTTGTCCTGAATGCGATTTTTTAATCATTCAAATTCTCAAGATAACTTTGAAATGCTAATTGGAATCCTTTATTTCTTCTGCAATAAAATCATAGACCTCAGTTAGAATGAGGACTCAAGTGTCCACATCCCATCTTATATATATATATATATATATATATATATATATATATATATATATATATATATTTGTGTGTGTGTGTGTGTGTGTAAATTTTCTTAATTACTTTAAATCTCTTCTTGCTGTTCCTTGAATCTATCAAATGTTTCAGTAATTAAGACTCTTTTATTTCAAATTGTTCTGTTCTTAATTAGGCACACTGACTTTTTAGAGTGCTACTTTGTCTAGACACTATCTGACTGGATAAAATGTTGGTTTATCTAATGTTTTGTATAAGAAACTTTTGTTTAATTGAAGATCTTGTTGGTTTTATGATAGTTTTCTAAGTGCATCAGTTTAACAATGCAGGATTGCCAGTGTAAAATGATGTAATTGTGTATAATAGTTTATACATTGAGATGTATATTATAAGTTGGATGATGCATGATAAAAATCACAAGAAAAAAAAACAAATCAAAGGCAGGTTTAAAGTTAAAATACAAACTACATTTAATTACAAATAATACACAGTATCCTGAAAAAGTGGTCACATAAAAGTTCACATTTTGATTGGAACATAAAAATTTAAGTTACGTAAGATTGAAACTAATTTACCTTAGATATGTCTGTAAAAATATATTGGACTCAGGATGGAATACACAGAATTGCCATGTCAACAGGGCTTAGAATAAACTGGCTGTATCCCTTGCAGTAGGCTAAGAGCTCACCCTCAAAAAATGGGTGTCCTGAGAATGAAACCCAACTGGATCTGATGGTGAAGTTCCAGTACTAGAAATTTGGGGTGTGTGAAGTACTTTTTCATTGCCATTACTTTCAGGACCAGGAATGGTAGTACCTGTTCAATGAGAAGGAAATTTGTGTTACACTGAACACAATATAATCTACTGGTCTAAGTGAGGAAATTATCCATATTCAATAGAACCGTTTTCAAATTTTAAAAAATTCCTTTATAAACAACTAAAATAAAATGTAAATATGAATGTATAAGGAATGTGATTCCTTAACCTCTTGGCATAAAATAACTCCTGACAGGTTGAAATGTCATTAGAATCAATCAGTCAACCAATCAACAAGGTTCACTGAGAATTAAAAAAATATCCCTCAGCTGGGAATGAGTCACATTTTGTTTCTAAGACATCTTTTGAGTAAAGAGCATGAAACCTTTGTGTTTTCTTCTTTGATACTGTTTTGGCAATGCCATCATGTGATCATTAGTGGAAGTTCTCTGGCAGACAAGGTAGGTAATTTCATATAGTTCTATGTTTGATCTATGAATTGTACAAGTTTCATTATTCTATACTTTGTGGAAAATGTATAAAATGTTATTTAAGTTGGTTTTGTCTACAGTGAAAAGTAAATTTAATTTCATAAAATATTTTTAAGTAATTGCTAGATATCTATTTTTGACTGATGAATAATTTCATTGTAATGCTTTTAAGAATACAATTTCTCTTTCTTTCTCTGACTTTCCATGTGTGTGTGTGTGTGTGTGTGTGTGTGTGTGTGTGTGTGTGTGTATGTGTGTTCTGTGTTCCTTCAAAACATGTAGGGGGATTGGGATTCTCCACAATTATCCTCTATCTGTAAACTATGCATTACAAGGAATGTTCTTGAAAAGAATCGTGGAGTGATTTCCTATTTACTGGAATTTAAGATGTGCCAAATATACAACATTTTGGTGCAAGGGTTATCATCATAGGAAGTTGATTTGGCTATCCTAGTTCAAATCCTGAACAAGACTGTCCACATTTCACATAGTACTAATACCCTTAGGAAAAGCATGAATCCAACTATTCTCCCTCCAGCTAAGGGTAATAAATAGGTCAGACTGGGCGTCTTTAATTTTAGTATAGCAACTGGTATAGAAAGAAAACTCTGAATTCAAACCAGTTATAGACCTGGAGAGGGATGGGCGCCACTAGGCCATTCCTGCCCAAGATGTGCTCCCACAACCAAACTAAGTCATAGGACCAGTGAGAGACCTCAAATTAGGAACAATAATATTAGGGAGTTCTATCTCTTAGAAGAGTAATCTGAACAAAGATAATAAAAAAAAAGAAATAGTTTTGGAATGAAGACCATATGTTCAGTGTATTAAATGAAAAAAACTATTTCCTATACTTCAATGGAACTCAAAAAAGAAAAAAAGAATGTAGAAAGGAGATAATAGCTCTGTCAAATTTCCAAAAAAGATAGACTCTTTGCTATTTTGAGATAGTAAAATTTTGCTTTTAAAGTTTGATTTGAAAGTTTTCTCTGCAACGCTTGGTCAGTAAAATGGATTTTTTGAAAAGTTTTATCTTAGAACACTACCAGAAATATTTTCTGAATAGTTGAAAATGGTTCTTTTTCAGCAGATGTTGCAGGTCATTTTTTTCTCAAAATTGTCTTCAGGAGAAAATTGAGTTCTATTGTTGTTAAAAATTGCTTCTTCCAGAAATATATTCTGGAGGAGGTGTTGTTGAAAAAATTATTTGTACTGTGGAGATAAAAGGTAGTTAAGACTTTGCATATCTTCCTGGCTTGTTAAGAAGAGGTGACCCTGACAAAATAGATATCAATCATTTGATTGGGATGTGTCAAATTAACAAAGATTTCTTCTTGATGGAGTTGACTTCCACAGGATGAATTCTCTGTGTTTCTCTCTCTCACACGCTGCTATTGAATTCCATTCAGATGCTTATTTATGGAGAAAGGTTGGCTCAAGAAAGATTCATGCCAATTTAGTCAGAATTCATTTTTTTTTTCACAGCAAAAGATTTCTCTAATTAACAGGTTGAGAATTACAAAATTAAGTAAAATCTTTTTCTGACTTTTAAATTGTACTATTTTCAATCTTGATTTTATACAAATTTTTGACTAAACAGAAATTATGTATAAAAATATCTAGTTATTATTTTGGGGGAGAATTTTAATGGATAAAGCTTTTTAGAGAGAGGGGGTGTTACCGTGGTGTAATGGTTAAAGTGCTGGACTGCAGAATTGTAGTGAGTTCAAATTGCAGTCATGCTATTGCATTCACTTTCGGACAAATACCCTTGAGAAAGGTATGAATCCCCTTATCCTCCCATAAATAAATAGTACTAGTACTGTTCTTCCAGGAGAATGGCTTTCACATTAAATAACCTACAAATGTTGATATGCCATTGAAACCAAATGAAACCATTTTACAGTGAGGAATTTTATCTCCGAGTGTCTTTATCCTAAATTAAGGATTTATCAAAAATTTGTTGTCCATCTAGGCATGAGTTGACAAGATGGCTATAGGATCCACACCAAGACTATAGCAAACAAAGACCTAGTAATAATGCAGTTTGTGTTTTTTTTATGTGCTGGCCTAAATTATTGTTTATATACAATTATCATGAAAATCTTTTGTAAGGGATTTGTTTGTGATATCTATACTTATGACTAAGATTCTTATCATTTCTTAAAATTCTTGCTCCACACCAATCTATATAACCATCTATATATCCATCTATATCTATATCTATATATATCTATATATATAAAAAGATTGTCATTAGTCCATTGAGAGTAAAGTAAATATTTTAGAATGAACAGGTCCACAAATGCTGAGTGGCAATTTCAAAATTGCCACTTGAAGAAGATGTAAAGTCCAAAACACATACAGCCCACAAGTACAAGATGAAATATTAAACACCTATATACCAAATCTGAAATCATTTATGGACCTATTCATTTAGTTTATATATATATATATATATATATATATGTAGAGAGAGAGAGAGAGAGAGAGATAGAGAGTCCACACCAGTATATATATATATATATATATATATATATATATATATATATATATATATATATATAAATAAAATATTTCAACTACAAAATAAAATAAAACAGGGTAAAATCAATCATGACTTTGATTTTCTTTTACCTGCTTTTCAGGTGAGCTTGTATCCACATGTCTGAAGTCTGTTGAATTCAACTGAATAAATGTCTGCTCTCAATGCAATATTTAAGTCTCATGGCTATTTACTTAGTCGCATGACTCCAAATTGCAAAGTAAATATTTACCTTTGTGTCAATGTTTAGATACCAATTCCAATCTTTTTGTTCAATAGATTGAATTCAAAAAACTTATGAGGTCATGTTTTTTTCTCCAAGCACAATTTACATAGTTTTGATCCCTCATTACAAGCATACAGTCTTTTAAAAATGAACCACTTAAGTAAATAGTCATGTAAATAATAAATATTCATATGACTTAAATATTGCATTTACGGCAGATTTTTATTTGGTTCAATTCAGACATGTGGAAACAAGCTCAGCTGAAGATGAAGTATGTAAAAGTTGGAATTGTTTGGGATCTTGCCTTCTTTTATTTTGTTTTCAAGCTGAAATATTATAATATTACTCTGCGTTCTTGTGCTCAGAGCACTATATTTTATTGATTTAGACCATTTTTGTGGTAACTTTTATTTATGATTATGTGTGTAAATATGTATATAGCAATGAAATATATATATATATATATATATATATATATATATATATATATATATAAGTGTATATATAATTTATAAGTATATATTTCAGATACACACATTGAATTTCCATCTGTAAACAAACATATTCATTAGCCTGAAATAGTTTACAGATGCAAAGACAAACATATTATCAACATGCTGTTTCGGAAGAAGTGTGGTCTTTGCATCTCTTATGTCTATAAGTTCTCTCATCACACCCCCTTGTTCCCCACTGCAACTGCAACTTGTCTTAATGAATTGTGCAAATATGTGCCTGTGCCAAAGTCTGCCTGTCTAATTGAATCTGATTCTTTAATGGATTTATCTCAGCCAACCGATCTCTGCTGCGTTTCACTGAATTATTAGATTTGAGAAGCAGAGCAGCAATTAGGATTTATCACGGGATGGATCTCACACCATCGGAAAGTGATAAATAAATAAATGTGTGATAGGAGATAGGTGGGAATTGAACACACGTGTACACGAATATATACTTTGTTTTATGTGCACTTAGCTTTGTCAAGAAGCAATGGGAGATGCCATATTCTTTTTTTCATTTGTTCTGTTTTTGCATCACCTTGAAAAGCTCATCTGTTACAGCATCAGACTGGAGGCCTAAACATGAATGTATAAGTGAATTTTGATCTGGAAATGTTCACTTTACAATGTTTGATCTATATGATTGATATTCATTTTTGAGATTGATTGATACATATGAACAGACAAGCATTGATAGATAGGTAAATAGATAAATTCAAATAAAATGGCATAGATAGATAGACAGATAGATATGAAGAGATTGGTATAGATAGATAGATAGATAAATACAAAGACAATTCTATAGATAGATAGATAGATATGAAGAGACTAACTTAGATAGCTAGTTAGCTAGCTAGCTAGCTAATAGATAGATAGATATAAAGAGACTAGCAAAGATAGATAAATACAAAGAAAATAATGATAGATAGATAGATAGATAGATAGATAGATCAAGTGTGTCTGGTAAATGCATGGGTAATAAACTGACAGTTACCCAGCACCATTGAATCTAGGTCTCCACAATCCTAACTTTTATATATATATATAGATATATATATATATATATATATATATATATATAAATATATATATATATATATAATGTAGATTGATGATAAAAATTGTTTTTGAAATTTTTTAACAAAATGGTCACCCCAAGCCTTTTAATATAACTGTTGGTTTCATGATTTGAAACTCAGTTATTGGTTATACTAATATGAAACTAATAACCATTTGATCTTAGATGTTATTTTGAAAATTTTTAGTAATTTTGATTATTGGTTGGCATTCAAATTGACTCTATCCTAGATATTGTGTAACATAGAAGGAACAACAAGTTTATTCATATTTCATATTGAAAATGTAAAGTATATTGCATTGCACATTAGAGTAGATTCTCTATTCCTATTGTTTATCTTTTTTTGTGGTCTCTTATTTTTAAAGGACACTCTTAAACTTGTCTCCAAGAGATGACTTCTGATTTCATCCCATCATCCAGCAAAAGGACTGTAGCTTCTTCAGTATGCAACCGTTCTCTTAATTCTTCCAAATAAATAGGTCGGAAGCATTTTCTTTTTACTCAACACTCTCTGGACATGCATCTGCTTTGGGGAATGTGTGCATATCTCTGATGATGAACTAAATACCTTTTCTAGTAGTTAATGAATTTTTAAGCAATATTAGGTTCATCAACAGGTTTATTAACCACCAGGAAAAGCATTTAGCTCACTATCAGAGATACGATTGCATTTCCCTGAAACATATGCACATTCAAATATCGACAAGGCTCAAAATATTGAACTTATTTGGAAGGATTAAGAGCATGTTGGAGAAGTTATAGTCCATTCACTGGATGATGGGTTAGAACTAGAAATCATCTTCCAAAGATAAGTGCAAAAGTGTTCCTCAAAAAATTAGGGTTTGCTAGGTGAGACAATAGGGAATCTGCTCTCGTGTGTAACAGAACAAAATATGTAAGAGAAGTTGTTAAAAAGTTCTCAACTTGACCAAGAAGGGAATAGCCAAGAGCCATGAAAGATGCATGCAATTTTAGACATTTAAGTTCTATACATTTGCTATACTCTTTCTTGAGTTTCTTACAAAAAATTCAATAAATTGAGTAAGGTTACAGGAAATTCATTTTCTAGGTTGACTAGGAGCTTGTCAACAATACATTGTGTGTGTGTGTGTGTGTGTGTGTGTGTGTGTGTGTGTGTGTGTGTGTGCATATCTATGGGTGTGTTACCTCTAAACATTAATAACAAATAATGATATTATATACATCAACAGCTGTGCTGCCCATAATGTTTTTATTAAATTCTAAAGTGAGGCTTGGTATTGGTGGAGAGCATCAAAGCATTGATAATTAACATTTTAATGATAATAATATTATATCAATAAGAGAGTCAGCTGAAAAGTTCACAAACTGACCAAGAGACTATCATGGAATGTGACCAAATTAAGTTTATTTTTCAACATGGTTTTCCTTGCAGTTCACATACTTCTGCCACTAGTGTTGCAGTGCTTGGATCCCATTGCTGAAAAGTCATCAATAACAGATATGATGTCATCCTTTTTGGCCCACTTTCATAAAAACATAATGATAAATGTTATGGTAATAATAATATGATAAGAGTGATAACATTATAATGATAAACATAATAATAATAATAATAACAAAATACATCTTTTTGGTGTACAAGGAGGAGTCATTCATGTTCCCAGGATCCTTGGAAGTTTTGATTCTTTCAACATTGTATTCCTACCCCCAGGAAACACAACCAGGGCTGATCAGACCTTTGTTTTTAGATTTGCAGCTCAATATGGCTGCTGGATGAATCCATGGTTTTATATGTTTCGGTTACAACACCATCGACCAATGACATTTGAGTTCTGTTAAACCTCATTCTATAAATAAGTATTCTGTTTGTCAGTTAAAGTTTTGGTGCTTTCTCTTTACATGGATAAATCAATGTTACATCTGATTGGTAATTTTTCTTTTCCAGATGAAGTGGGGTATATTTTAACCTCTCAGCTTATTTTACCCAGTAAAACTTGTCCATGCAGATATTGCACAAAACAAAAACAAATAATAATACGAATAACAAGGTTTTCATTTATAACCTAACAGCTAAGTAATCAAAGCAGACATAATTATAATCATAATAATAATAACAATAACAATAATAATAATAATAATAATAATGATAAACATTTTTAACAGTAACTTTTTTATCTATTTATCTACTTATGCTTAGTCAAGATTAGACAAAAATGATCCTTCACTGGAATTAAGTTATCTATAATAAACTCCAAAATAAAGATCTCTTTACTTGATCTTAAATTGTAATCCATAATCAGATAAGCTGTCAATAATATTTGGTTCATTGACAGGAATATTGAAGCCAGCTATAAGATTTCAGGGTCTAAAGCTTCAGTGAAATACTCAGAAAGAATACCAAATTTTGGCATGAAATTCTAACCAGAGAATAGGTTTTTTTTGCAGTGAATCAGATGAGATTTATATTATTAGTTTTGCATCCTATTTCTAGCTGACACCTAATTCCACTGCAATCAGACAGAATATTCTCACTAAAGATCAGTTTAAATAAAATGTTATATATTGAGTCTGCAAGTAGTAAAAGCCCCAGTTTCAATAAGTCTAAAAAAACCAAGGCTGTACACTTCAGATCTATCTATTTATCAATCTGGGTGAGGAGTCCCCATGGTATAGTGGCTAATGTGCTGGACTGCTACATTGTAGTAAGCAAGCTTGAACTCCAGTCTCTCAATTACATTCACTTTCAGACTAATACCCTTAAGAAGGATATGAATCCCTTTATCTCCCCACTTGCTATAGGTTAAATAATACCACTATTGTTCTTCTGTGAGGATCATGTTGGCTTTAAATAACCCACAAAGGTTGATATGGCATTAAACAAAGAAACCAAATCTATCTCTGTCCCTTCTTATCTATTTATCTTCTTACGAGCATATAATGTATTATACAAGAAAACATATTATAAAAATACAACTTTTGTTCTCTTTTATCTCTAAAATTTTAATGGATAAACAGATAGGAAAGGCATGGATCCACTTTTCTATTAGCAAAATGTCTTGACAGAGGAGAGAGTGGGTAAGTACTTTGACAAAGCATTCAGCTGTAACTACCTTACCTGTTGCAAAAAAAATAGTTGACCTCAACACAACAACCACTCTCCCATATATACTTTACCTATCTTGACATTTGCAGTGAAATACTGTTACTCCCATAATTAATCTTTACAGAAGTCAACCACTCTCGCCTAACTACTAAAACAATAGCAGCAAAAAGTTGCTACCTCCATAGTCAACCTTGACAAAGAGGAATAAGATATGGCTTGGGAATCCTTGAATTACTTTCCTTTAGCTTTGTGCTTGGAAGCATTCTTTTTACTCAAATTGAATATTTGTTTACATGAGTATTAAAATTTTGCCAAGAAGAATTTTTGATTTAGAGAGTAATGCTTATGTAACTTCTTAAAAGACAAATGCCTTCAGCAAGAACTTAGAAAATCATTTCAAAAGCATTGAAATGAAGTTTAGAATTTCAGTTGTAAATACATGCTTAGAACATAGAAAAATAATCAGACATGGGGATTGATTGGCTGTCTGTTAGACATCTAGCCTGGTACAATGCAAAGAGAGTGAAAAATAGAAAGGAAAAGTCTCAGGAAGATATAGAAAAGTAAGCATTTGAAAAAAAAAAGGAATAAATGAAAGAGAAGGCAAATAGGAAATAATGGATAAATGAGGGAAAGAAAAGTTTTTAAAAAAGTTTGAATAAAAAGAAGAAAGAATGAATAAATAAAAGAGTAAATGAAAGAAAAGTGAACAAATATTTGAGAGATTAAATTAATGGAAAAAGGAATAAAGAATAAAAAAAAGAAAGAAATTATTAAGGAGAAAGAAAAACAAGAAGAAAGAATAGAATAAAGTAAATGACAAGAAGGAAGGAAAATAAAAATGAAGGAAGGAAGAAAGGAAGGAAGGAAAATACAGTGGAATGAAAGAAAAGAAAAACAGAGTAAGAAATGAATTAAGGAAATAAGAAAGTAAAAGACTGAGGAAGAAAGGAAGAAAAAAGGCAGAAGAAGAAAGGAAAGGATAGAAGAAAAATTAGAGTAAGAAGAAGATTATGGAAAAACAAGGAAAAAGAGGAAAAGAGGAAGGAGGGAAGGAAGGAAGGGAAAATGCAGATGAAGGAAAGGATAAAAGAAAAGAAGGATGGAAAAATAGAGTAAGAAAGGAATTAAGGAAAGAAGAACAGAAAAGACAGAGAAAAGAGAAAAGAAGAAAGGAAAAAGGCAGAGGAAGGAAGTAAGAGACAGAAGGAAGAAGAAAGGAAGAAAAGAAAAGTCAGAGGAGGGAAGGGAGGGAGGAAAGAAGGAAAAAAAAGAAAAGAAAGGAAAAAGCAAGAAGAAAACAGAGGAAGGAAGAAAAATATAGAAGAAGGAAAGGAAGAAAAAAGAGAAGAAGTAAAAAAGTAATGATGACAAAAACAGATAAAAGAAGGAAATAAAACATTAATGTATGAAAAGGAAAGGAAAGAAAGACCATAGAAGAAAGAAAGATGAGAAAAAATAAGGAGAGAAAGAAAACAGAGAAGGAAATGAAAGAAGTTCAAAAGAGGGGAAAAGGAAGGAAGGAAGGAAGGAAGGAAGGAAAGCAACAAGAAAGAAAGATTTTCAAATATTGAGAATTCTTCTTATTCTATAGCTTCTGATAAAGCATAGCATTCCAACAAATAAATTGTTAATCTTCTATATTCTTTGGAGACAAAAAATAGCTTCTTTTATGGCCTATATATTTTTTTCTTTCAATGTGGCTTACAATGAACATGAAGGAAAAAACATTCATCTACAAACACATCTCATAATCATTTACTAAGTTTAGGATAGTTTGGCACAAGGCTTACAGTATGTATTTACTCAAACTCTCCTACATAAGCAGGCTGTAAAATGAGGTCAATTTTTTAGCAGGGTACAGCTAGTTTGAATTCTGTTTACCTTTTCTAAACTGGTTGCCATACCATGGCTAAAGTGCCCAATTGGCTCTATTAGTTATCCACACATGGATGAAGAAGAGATGGATTCATGCTTTTTGAATGAAAGGAAATGTAAACAGCCAAGGTTTGGAAGGCCAGAAGTATAGAGTACCCAGTAAAAATCAAATTCCTTAGCAATAGTCTGTTTGCCTTACTCGATAAGCATTGCAACATATGAGACATTCATTCAAATATATGTTGTAAGTAAATCTTTGGTGAAAATTTTATTTAATTCATTTTCTGTAATTTTGAGTTATTATCATTTCAAAAGTTGTTTTGACTACTGAGCTCATTCTATGTTGCTTTTGATATTACTGTAGCATTCCAGTCTGTTCATTCTTCTGCCTTCTCCAGGCATATTATGTGTAAGGAACTAGAGGAGTTTGTTTGTGGCTATTCTTTCTGTTTGAAGCTGATATTTCTAGAATCTTCTTTCTTTTCTGGTGGATAGTATATATTTACACAATCCTTCTAACATGGGCAAGGAGGCAACACAGGTTTAATTATTAAGCAAAATAAAGTAGGTTTGAATTCAGGGTTTGCCTATTACTTGATTGGTTGTCATACCAAAGTTACAGAGCCCTGTCTTTTCTACATTTGATCAAATGTTGGGAGTAGAAAGGATGAATTTATGCCTTTCTCAAGAGCCTTAGTACAAAGTGAAATGCAAACAGTCTTTGTCAAGAAGGCCAGATATATAGGGTACCCAGTGAGAATCAAATTCCCTCGCAATGGTCTTGTAGCTTAGCTCAATAAACATAATACCATATGAGGTAGGTTGAATTCATTTTTCTTTTCCTAGACTGGCTGCCATACCAGGCTTAAAGAAACCTGTTTGCCAACTATTTACCGACTGAAGATTACAGATGGATTTCTACCTTTGCTTAGCAAGAAGCGAAATGCAAATAGCTTTGACCAGGAACTGGACTCAGCTTGCCAAGCCTATTTTTACATAATGATAACCATTATGCTATAAGTGCCTTTGTGGGAGATAGTAAACCTGAAGAAGACAGTAGAATAGGTTGACTGAAATATGGTAGCAGCAAAGCAACATGAGGAATGAGTTCAGTAGTCCGAACAACTGTTGGAATTAAATAAGCAAATGTACAGCTGTTAGCTGTTTTATAACCAGAACATGATTTAGTCCAAGGATGTATCGATTAAAGGCTGGGAACAATGGAGAAATAGTGAGGCAAAGCAGAGACATGCACAGACAGACGGACAGCAAAAAAATATGGATGAAAATAACAAACAAACAAAAACAGGTGATAGAAAAGAAAGATAATTAAACTGTGCTAAGACAGAAAAAAAGTGAGAAAAGGGAAATGAGAGAGAGAGAGCGAGAGAGAGAGAACAGAGAGATAGACAGACTCATATATAAAACTAGGCTGTTTCATGAGAGAGTTGGGAAACAGAGAGTGAAGAAGAGAGTTGATTATAATAGAGAGAAAATAAAAAACAAGAGACAGAGAAAGACTTGAATAAAGAGAATTATGCTCCAATTCAATGCTGCTGCTAGTAGTATTAGAATAAGAAGAAGACCCTAATATACAGCCAAACCACAACTCTAATTCTTAGAAAGCAGAATGGAAGAAATAAACAAAGAGAAAGAAAGCAATAAAAAAGTAGAGACAGAGAGAAATCTTAAAAATAAAGATGTTCTATGCTTCCAAGGTTAGAGAGAGAGAGAGAGAGAGAGAGAGAGAGAGAGAAGGAAGAAGAACAGAGTGGGGAGGGAGAAAGTAATGTTTAAATATTCAGTTAAATTATGATTCTAATTCTTGGAAAACACTCATTTACTAAGTTCAACTTAGTTTTGTACAAAACCAGAAGTATGGAGCCCCCAATAAGAATGAACCTTAATTGTCATGGAGTGCTAGACTAACTTGCTGACTATTACACTGCATGACTATTACACTGTAAAAACTGATAACCCTAAGAAAAAAAGGAATGTTGAACTAAAGTAAGAGAAAGAAAATAAAAAATAATTTATACAGACAGAGGTCCAAAATCACACCTATAAACACATCCAGTATTCTCATCTCTGATCTGTCAGTGCTGTGATTTTTGTTATTGTTTTTACTATTAGGATGAATCGCATATCTTATTTATTTTTATTCATTTTTTTTTCTCCAAAATTAGATATTGTTAATCATTATTCCTTTTGGTTAGTCTTTTATTCATCAAAAATTTTAGTAATTTTTTTATCCAACTATTAGTGCATAAAAACAATAACACAAGAGTATTAGATAGATTTATTTGTTATTTGGCCCTCTGTGATATCACTAACTCTTGTTGCTTAGATGGCATAGTAGCTAGTAAAGAAAAATAGTTTTTCTCAAGGTTAGATGTATGGGGCACTCAGTGCAAATCAAACTCATGTCCTCTTTTGCTTCGAACAATAGTCTACTAGTTATTATACTATTCAAGGCATCAAAATAAAATTAAGAAGATGGGAAATGCTTGTCAAAATTTATAATAATAATGGCAGAGAGAAATCTTGAATAAAGAGATGGTGAATGGTTCAATGCTTGGGAAAGGAAAGAGACAGAGAGAGAGAGAGAGAGAGAGAGAGAGGGTGCAACATGACATACTGCTTGTCCATAATTCAATGCCTAAAGCAGCAGTAAACATTTTTCTTCAAGAAAATAGCAGCCAGAGGCTTTGACCAATATTGTTTTGCTCTGTGGACAGATATTGTGAGAGAATAGTGCCTTTTTGTTGCATTGTTTAAAAAAAAATAATGTAATTTATTTGATCTGTTTCCATGGTCGCCTATTTAAACAAAAAATCTTTTGACCATGTCATTAGAGGGACAACTGAATTGCTGTCATTTTACATTTTAGTAGTATGTAATAATGAAATTTATACATACTGACATTTGTACACTGGCATATATATATCCTACTTAAGTGAGTGTGTATATGTATAGTGTGTATATATATATATATATATGATGGACTCTCTTGTTGATCTTGATGTTAGAGGACACAAAAGTACAGATAAAGATGAGAATTCAGAGTTTTTCCTTCTCTTAAGAGAGGTTGCCCTACCAAAGCTAGAGAACCCAGTCTACTTTATATGATCCACAGCTGTGGGGAGAAGAGATGGATTCATGTATTTCTCAAGGGCATTAGCACAAAGAAAAATACACACCACCTTATCCAGGATCTAAACTCAGCAAGTCAAATCCATTTCCTTACAATGATAGGCATTATGCTATTTATGCAGCCCATTAAAAATGATAACCATGATGCTATTTGCATGACCCATTAAAAAAAATAAAGAGTGAAAGAAGACTCTAAATTCAATAATAAGGGGGTTGTTAAGGATAATCTGTGGCACATTAGTGCATTCTTCTTCTGTTATCAGCTTATCCAAAAAGTATGGCTGGTTCTACACAGGCAGTCATAACCATGAAGAAATCCCCTGTGTAGGTAGTTCAATGATTCACATCTTTAACTGAACTATGAAGGCCTCATATGTTGAGATTATATATATATATATATATATATATATATATGTAGCAGAAGAAGAAATGCAAAAAAGGTGTTGGTAATAAGAGTGCTTAAATCATCCATAAGAAGAGTGGTATAAAATTAAAAAGAGTGATTACTCATGGTACTATCACTCTAACTAAAAGTTTCACTTAAAACTTTTTGTTACTGTGGTAGTACCATGAGTAATCACACTTTTTGATTTATACATATATATTTAAGTAAAAGTAAAGTTGGCGACTGTAGTTGGGGGTGACCCGAAGGCTTCCTTTTCATGAGCTACTACAGCGAGGTGTAAGGGAGGGTGCTACTCCTTTCTCTGGATTGCTCCACTTTACCATTGATCCATACCTTATAATGGTAACTATTAAGCAAAGAGGCATCAAGTACCATATTTTTGAGATTTTGTGTGACTCAACCTGGGATTGAACGTTGGTCCCACAGGCTATTGGCAAACACTGTGACCACACTGCCAATGGACTGGTATTCTACCCACGGATGTATATATACATATATGTGGTGAGAGAGGGTCAGAGAGATCTGTGCTAGCAGTGCGACATGATGATATACACACACACATACACACACATGTATATATATATATAAAGACAAATGTAAAAAAGCTCAAACAAATTTCATGTGGATTTAATATAAAAATTTAATTATCCTGTCTTGAAATAGGCTTGACAGATTTAGGGTGACACATAAACACCTAAATAAACTGATAAGCCATCAATGCAATCACTGCTAATTTGAAATGCACTCCTCCTAAATTTAACATAGATCTCTTGAATTAGAAAACTCTTTAATCAAGTGCCTTCACAACAAATGTGTAAGGGTCAGTTGAAGACACTTGGATACCAGAAAATAATGTTCATTCAAAAATGGATATGCTATATCACTGTGCATTTTTGTTGCTTCTCTTATAGCATATTAACTGCTTTAAAAAAAAATTTAAAACCTTCTGCAAAATCATTTTTTTTACAAAACCTTTTCTCCTGATGATGATCTAAAGTTGAAATTAATTGAGAATACTCAAAAAATAGATAACACAAAAGAATACTCCAATTTGTCTTGTCATGTCAGTTTTTACATAATTTTAAACATATATATATAAGGTGTGATTAAAAAGTAATGAGACTGAATCTTTAAGTTTTGAATTTGAAAAAAATTTAAATGAAGATGTGTGCATGACTGAGCTACTTGTATAATAAAGGTATGATGTCTAGACGTCTAGATTACTGTCTAGAGGTGTGCACAACTGAGTGACAATGATAAAGGGATGATGCCTAGTTGTGATGATAAAATCTATATGGGGTATTGTCAATGGTTAATACTTTTTGATCAACAGTTTTGGGTGAAACACAGAATTGTTAAAGGGCAAAACCTTCAGTACTGACCAGACTTAACTTCATGCAACTTTTTCTTGTTCTCTAAAGTAAGAATTCAAGGATAAGATTTTGAGATATGGTGATCATTAAAGGAACTCTGATAATGCAGCTTCACACCATATCAAAAGAGGAGTTTTAGAGGTGCTTCAACTAATGGAAACCTTGCTGCAAGAAGGGGTTTGTATGCCAGGAAGATTATTTTGGTGAAAATGTTTTATTTATTGGTCATTTCTGTCTTTGGTTAATACAGCCTCAGTCTCAATATTTTTTGAACACACTTTGTATATATATATATAAAATGATAGAAGAACATAAACCTAAAAATATTAGGGGAATATCAGAATGATTAGAATATTAGAATAATTATATATATATATATATGTGTGTGTGTGTGTGTGTGTGTGTGTGTGTGTGTGTGTGTATATATATAATATATATATACAAGGCTTGGCTGAAAAGTTCATAGGCTGACTAAGATATCCTCATGGAATGAAACCAATAAAATTTTCCAGCATAGTTCTCTTTGCAGTCAACACACTTCTTCCATTGATGTTGCAGTTCTGGGATATCATTGTTCAAAAACATAATCAATACTAAATATGACATTTTCATATCTAGTAATATGAATCTTTCAGCCTATGAACTTTTCAGCCCACCCTCCTATATATATATATATATATCTTCATACACACATGCATACTCTAATATTTATTGTTTATTTATATATACTAGAAATAGCTTTACATTTATGAGTGCTGATTCATAGCTAAAATAAATCCACTGAATTTAGTTCCATAAAGAACTGGTTTCAACTAGTTTGGGCTTCTCTTGGCCAGTATTACTTATCTTCAATCACCCTCAGTTGTCCCCAAGCACCATTCTTTCTCTTCTTCCTCTTCCACTAAATTCAGGATGTATATATAGTATAATTTACTAACTAAATGGCTGAAGATGGTTCTTCTCTTATCTCTCTTGGCATCCAAGTTAGGGGATGAACGGAAGAAGATGAAGAAGATGCATAATCTTCCATCCACAAGTAAGATAAGATTATTTATTTAATTTTTTTTAATACAAGTGTTGTAGTTGGCCAGAGTCTCTCTCTCTCTCTCTCTCTCTCTCTCTCTCTCTCTCTCTCTCTCTCTCTGGCTTGTTTACTTATTTACTCCTGAAACTTGGGTCTGGCAGTGTTTGGCCAAATTCTAATTTTCTTCTTTTTTCTTCTTCACAAATGTTTATATTTTGTTGGATTATATATTATTTATAATGTTTTATTTGGTATTTTTTACCTAATGAATTTTTCTTTTTATTTATTCTTTTATTTACCTAAAAAATATATTTCAAAAACGTTTTTTTGTCTATTTTTCTAAATATTTTGTTTTTATAATTTTTTGTGTCTACTTTTTTTATTAAAATGTTTAGATTTTTTTCTTTAATTCAATTTTTGTTTTGTAATTTGCAAAAAGATATTTTTATTTTTTTCAGTTTGTTTTTCTATTTCTAGTTAAGCTCTTGATAAATAACTTATTCTATTTTTCTTGGCATTCATTTATTTTTTGGCAAGGAAAAAGAGTGCAATAAACTATTTCATTTCTTTGATGTTACACACACACACACACACACACACACATATATATACAAATTCATAGTTATATGATATATATATGTATATATACAAATTCTTAATTATACATATTTGTAGATTTACATGTGTGTATGTGTATACATATAATATACAAATACACATACACACACTTATTTCTACACGTGAATATGTATATATGGAAATAGAATAGATATACACAAATATATGACTGACTTCTTATCTCATAATTCCTTATCCTTTCTTGCATTGGTAGAAAGACTTCTTTTTTTTAAATATGTTTTAGTTCATTTTATTTTTGTGAATAAGACTTATTTTTTTAACTTTTGATTCTGATTTGTTCGCTTACCTTTGCACATCTAAATACTGTTATGAAATCATGCTAATGTGTATCATACAAGAGTAGGCCTTTGTGTATATATATATACTAAGTAACTTCAGAAAGTAATGAGACTGATTTTTGTTTGTTTGTTTTTTTTTTCAGGTTTGCAACCCTGATTGAAAATCAATTGATCAATGTTGAAACACATAGGAAAACCTTCAGTTCATATCTGCTTCTCAGAATTCCTGTTTCTGAGTAATGTTAGATTATTTCTAGCATGTTTCATTAAGTGTGACACAAAAATAGAAAATAAGATCAAATTCTGGTCAAACTTTAGGATAAAGCAACAGTAACATTTAATAAGTTACCACAGGCTTAGGAAAATCGGCTTTTGTCTTGAGCGAAATATTTTAGATGGGCAATGAATTTCTGTGTCGTTTAGAGACTTGAAAGATTAATCCTTTTATGGTCACTTTATGAACTGAGGAAAATGGGATGAAAACAATCAGATCTGATTGATGTTTGATGATGAGAATGATTGGTGATGAATTAACATTGATTGGCTTATTTTCAATCAAGGTTACCAATGTAGAAATAAACATGAATGAGTCTCAATGGTTTCTAGATGCACTCTTTCTGAAGGAGTTTTTAGCCAAAAAGAATATCCCTGTGGTACCACAGTTTCCAAACTCTTTTGAGTCCTTGGGAATATTCCTTGTTCTTGAAAATCAAAACCTAGCTCTGAGGACATTATTTGAAAATCTGTAACAGATTGTGATGAAAGAAGAGTTAGTTGCAGACTTCCACTTCTCTTTATTAGAGTGCAAACAATGTTTTTGTCAGTGTGTGCCTTCTCAAGTGAACTATTTTGAAAGAGATAAAGTTGATATGTAATTAAGTTGTTTCTACAATTTTCAACATAGTCAATTCCATTACTTGATAGACCTTGTATGTCTCAATTTACGATACAAATGTACATCTATATTTGTTTATGTACATAGTCATACCAATGAAAACATGATTATTACTTATTCATTCAAACCTCTATCCTCATCCTGATTGTTGTAATTACAATATTTTAGCTGTTGTACACAGTGACCTTTTTTAGGTTCAATCTATTGGTCAATGGTTTGGTGGATTTAAGCATTGGTTAAGTGTATGAAGCTATCTGTTGGTAATAATTTCAAATCATTGGTTAGGGAGTGAAATTCACATAATCTGGTTCTATAGAATCAGCATCATAAAGATGAATTTACTAATAAGAATTAACGAATTGGATAAAGGATTTGGTTTAACATTCTAAAGAGGTTACTTATTATGACAGGCACCTGAAAAAGACTATAAGATACAACAGTGAAAGCATTTTGAGTAAATAATCAAGATGAAGGCACAAGTTTGAATAAACTAGTGTGGTTAAGAAATAGGATTGTAAAATACAAACCAAGTTGTTATGACTAACAATTTAACCTGGTTTTCCTTTTACAGTCATATTTCCTAGCCACATTATTGGCTATTATTATATCATATCCCTGGACAAAAATATTTTTGATAAATAGTTTATATCATATCCCTTAGGAACTTCACATATATGTTCATATGATAAGAATATTTCCACATAAGACTTTTCATTCATTTTTTTGTTACTCATTTCATTGTTTGGTTTGGTTTCTTTGTTTAATGGCATATCAACTTTTGTGGTAAAACTAGTTGTAGTACTATTTAACCTATAGCTGGGGAGATAAAGAGGTTTATACCTTTTCCAAGAGTATTAGTCTGAAAGTAAATGTAATAACATGACTGGAGTTTGAACTCACTAACCACAATGTCACAATGCAGCACATTAGCCACAACATCACTGGGATTCCTCCATTTCATTTTTTATCTTCCTTTCTATTTAGTTTGTTCAGATTACAAAATATGTCATTGTAAATTTTATGTAATTTTTCTTATATTTATTCTTGAAAGGAAACAACATCTCTCCAACTAATATTTCTCTACTAGGTCACGGTTTATTTAAATAGCCATATTTTGATGCAAACTCTTTTGCTGTCTGTTTAGTCAGTAAAAAGTTGTTATTTGTTTTAATTTTTTATTTTCTTTAGAGACATAACAATATATATTAAGTTGAATGAAAATTTTTGCAATATTTTGGTAACTTGAGGCACAATTTGATAGCACCAGATGCTTTTGCTGAGGTTGTGAATGTGACAGACTACCTTGGATTGTGAGATGCCAAACTTACTCGATACTATCTGAGTACTACTGACTGGATTTGCATGTATGGCTAGGAGCATGGTCTCAGAATCCATGGTTTTAGGCCAACCTAATTTTGCCTGATTGTCAAAATTCTTGCAACCCAACCAAAATTTATTGAACCATCTGGTTACTGTACTATGATTAACTGTGCATTCACCTTTCACTCAACAAAAGTTTTTGCTTGCTTCTGTGATGTTATGACCCAGTTCAAACTCGTAAAGCTTAAGTTCCCGATTTAGACTACATTGCATGTTCATCTGTGCAGCTTTCAAATCAAATATAGAGTGAAGAAATGGACAATGTGTCAGGGCACCAACTACTCTGATAATGTTGTAGCAGAGTAGACTTTAGTAATGACAACTTAAAGGTTATCTTTGTATATTTGTAATAGCTGAGTACCATAACTCACTGCTAAATTTATTTGAGTGTGAAAGGAAAACAATTTGACCTCTTGTAGCAGAAGAAATGTATTATGGCTATATATTTCCTTGTGCGAAACAATCTAAAACAATTCACTATGAATTAACAACATATCTTATTGTTTGAACAAAGTTATTAGAATGAATATAAGAATGAAATGACATACAAGATATAACTTATAAAGAGTTGTGTGAATTAATTTCCTTAAGGTCTTTTAGTATAATTTGAAAGTCCTTAATAGAATGGAAGTTGGGTGAAAACTTAAGTCAAAGCATCATATTGTGTTCAATACAACATGAGGTTTATTGAGGAAGTAAAATCAGGTCTGTTTCCTGGCATTGTCAAGGTCGAAGAGAAATTTGACATTGCACGCTCAACTTTTATATGTAGGTTTGTCCTCACCACCTTGTGGCCATTATCAGAAAAGGGATGTAATTTATACACTACCAACCACTGTAGGTAATTTCTAAGGTTTAAACTGCTTTGTCAGGTGATATATGCACTGCAAATTAGCACTTACCAAAATATTGTAAAACTTTTGATTCACCCAAGTATTACTATATATATATATATATATATATATGTGTGTGTATATAAACAAAGGTATTGATATTTAACAATAAATAGAAGATTTAATAAATGACAACATTTTTGTATCATTAAACTAGTTTCATTTGTTTTCTTTGCTTATTCTAATTTGTAATTTTGTCTGAATGACACCACTGCATTGTATTTGGTATTATCAGTCAAAAATTTTGAACCAATTCATAGTAAGTATTGCATAGTGTAATTGTGATCTCTTTTTGGAGGATACTCCTCTCAATAACATTTCATATAAACATGAAAAAAAAGCAAAATTACCATGAACTATATATATATATATATTTATATATATATATGTATATATATTGATATTGATATTTTATGATAAATGAAAGATAATTTAATGAATAACAACATCTTTGTATTATTAAACAAATTTCACCTTTTTTTAAATATTTTCTAATCAAATCTATGTTTAACATAAATTGCAATTTAATACCATATTTTCTGGCATATAAGAGGATCATTTAGTATTAAAATAATTCTGGTTTGAATTCAGAGTTTTCTTTCTCCAAGACTAGTTGTCATACTAAAGCTAAAGAAGTTGTTTTGCTCTAATATTTACTTATATCTGGTGGATTTGTGCCTTTCCCAAGAGCAATAGTACCAAGTGAAATGCAAGCAGCTGCACCCAGGATTTGAACCCAGGTTGCCAATTCCATTTTCTGTGACAATAACCACTTTGCTATGCATACCTCTCTCACCTTGCATATTACACATTTCACATCTACATAAACAGATTAACATTTAAAAAGGTTTGCGAATAATTTGACATCATGAAGAAAACAACTTTGAGAGACAACCTTATCTAGTTGTACTCTGGTCAGATATACTGATTATTGCTATGACAACCCTTGAAGATGAGGATGTTAATTTCAAGCTCCTTATATTTATCATTAGTGCAAGTAGCCTAGTGGTCAAGGAAATGCAGATTAGAATAAAAGAACAGAGTTTAAACACGAGATGAACCTGTTTTTATTCACATTTGCACAAGTGATAATAATAATCTTCATCTCTCAATTTGAAGATGACCATTAACTAAACAAATAAACTACACAAATGATTTGTTTATTATCATGAAGGCTTGTGTAGGACCAGCTACACTTTTTAGATGAGCTGATAATAGAAGACTGTTGCACCCATAGATCCTTCTGTACAGCACCCTCCATTTTTTGAATTCATTTTTTACCTTTCCCAAAAGAGCCCAGTCTGCACAACTATTAATATCTTACCTGGAAAAGAGGGATGGCAAGAGATGGATTCATGCCTTTCTAAAGGCTATTAATAATAAGCCTTGTTCAGGATTTGAATTACTCAGGTTTAGATTTTAGAATTTTTTCCTTTTCATAGACCAGTAGCCTTACCAAGGCTAGAGAACTCAGTCTCAGATTTGAACTCAGCTCATTGTATTAATAGCCTTGGGAAAGGCATGAATTTTCTCTTCTCTCCAGCTATAAATAAATGCATTTGAAGTTATTCAGCTTTGTAAAAAGACAATCCATCTTGGGAGTTAGATAACAGGTCAGAGATTGTTCCTTGCATCTGATACCATATAACTCAGTTCAATCTGTTATGTGTTACTTGATGGTGTAATGGTTTGAGAGCTAGGCTAGCAAACCATTACTAGTGAATTTGATTCTCACTGATCACCCATACCTGATCTTATGCCACAATTGAGCTGAACTTAATAAATAGGGAGGAGCCAGGTATTGCCAGGTAACCCTTATTGTTTTGAGCTATTTCATAAAGAATAACTACTCTGTATGGTACATCAATGATCTAATGAGTCATTTATATCCTCATAACAGTCATCACAACTTTAAAAGAAGTTTGGTACTTGTCTAGAATATCTTGCTGAGGAAATATTTTTGGTAATATATATATATATATATATATATATATATATATATACATGTATGTAGGCTGTTTCATAATTTTTGAAATAAAATGACCAGGTTCAAACCTTTGTGGAAAGGCAAAAAGATAACATTTTAAAATCTGTAACAATTTGGTCAAAAATATGGATAAAAAATGTCTAGAGTAACCCAAGAATATATGCTCCAAGTTCTTGGTCACAAAGATCTGGATAGGCTCAGGCCAACCGACTTTAACCCTGGTGACATTCTTGGGTGTTTGGATTGTTATTGGAGGCCCAGGTGGTAAAGAACCTGTTGCCCCACAATCTTCACAAGTTCCATGAGCTTCAAAGTTCTTGACCAACTTGAAAATCTGACTCCTGTTTGAAAATGTGGTAAAATTGAACTTTCTTTTGTTTTTTGCTTGAACAATTTTGAAAGACTTAATTTCATTATATGTCTTCCCATAAAAATCTCCATCGTCCATAATTTTGCTATATTTGGCTTTATATATCAAAAAAGTATCTATTTTTCCACAATAATCTGAAAAGAGAAAGAAAATAAAGTCAGCAGGGAAGATTTGAGAGTTCGTGTTTGTTTCAACAATTGTGAAAAACCCTCTCTCTTTTTCTCTCTCTACTTATATATATATATATATATATATATTAGAAGCAGTACCTATAAAGAATAGACATCCCACAGAAAATAAAATCTTTTTTACGTTGGGAATGGGAGTAATAAGATGTATGTCCAAAGGTGCCAAGTCCAATGGCTTTGGTGCATATGATCCTTAACAGCTATCTCTACCCTTTCAAACCAGCATCAATGGTCTATGTGTTCATATGATGTCACCTACACATGATGAATATTCTAACTTAAAAATCCTTTCAGCATAGAACAAATCCCTAACTACAGAACACAGGAGTACTTACATCCTCAACCATGACCAAAGATGGTCAGATGAACCCATTTTTGGATTATACCAACAGAGACTTTGGACAGTTTTAAATCATCTTCAACCACAGTACTGATATCTCACTCACCAACAAAATGAATAAAAAATTAAACACTAAACCCTTGTTTGTTATTTCCCCAAAATGTCTCTAATATGTATATATATATATATATATATATATATATCTGAAACATAAATGGAAAAAAACTCAACCATAGTTATAGTTCTATTATAAATTTATTTTGACGAGACTTTTTATTTCATGCTTCTTCAGATGGCTAACATGTTTTTTGGGGAGTGAAATCAACAAATGTAGTTTTCCTTTTATATATATATAAAAAAAAGGAAAAAAAAAAAAAAAAAAAAAAAAAAGCAATGGGAAAGAGAAATTCAAAGAAATTTTAAAAAAAGGAGATGGGGGAATGATCAGACAAATGAAGAAAGCTAGTAGAGCAATAGACATAAAGTGGATATACTCTTCCTCTGCCCACCCTTAATGTCACCATGTGTGGTTTCACAAGAGCTTTATATATATATATTTAGAAGTGCTTGTGGTGTAATAGTAATTGTCATTGGAAATGGACATGGCGACACAAGTTCAAATCCTAGACAAGGCTGTTTGCATTTCACATAGCGCTAGTACACTTGGGAAAAGTATGCATCTAGCTATTCTCCTCTCAGCTATGAATAAATAGTAGGGTAAGCTTGGCTCTTTAACTTTTGTATGACAACCTGTCTTGGAGAAGGAAAACTCTAAATGCAAACCTGCTAAATTCTGCTGAAAAGATTGAACTTGTGTCACATCCTGCTTGTGTATTGGGGTTGGTAAATACATATACATATATATGTGTGTATAATACTTACATTCACCAATCCGATAATAGTAATTTTGAGTCATTTCATTTATTTTTTTAGTGACCAGTAACATTTCAGTCCTTAAAAATTATATCAGCTGTAAATAGCTATTTTCTAACTGTTTGAGGTGAGAAAGATTAAAACAGGTGGATAAATTGAGGTGAGTTGAAGACGTAGTTTTTAAATGTAAATGTTCCATAAAAAAATGAAGTAAATGACTGAAACTCACTCTTATTTGGATAGTGTGTTTGTTTGGGTTTTATGGCATATCAACCTTTGTAGATTATTTAATGCCAAATCCATTTTTATACAAATAAACAGTTCTATTTCAAAAAATTCAGTTTTACATAAATACACAGTTTAATTGTCAAAATCATTTCTATTTCAAGCAATTTAGTCAAACAGTTTTAATTCAAACAATTCAGTTTAGTATAAGTATAGTTTCTATCCACACACAGTTAGGTTTGTTTTATTTTGGTTTGGTTTGTTTTGGTTTTATGGCCTATCAACCATTGTAGGTTATTTAATGCCAAATCCATTTTTATACATATAAACAGTTCTATTTCAAACAATTCAGTTTAGAATAAGTATAGTTTTTTGTTTACACTAAGGTAAATGTTAAAACAGTTCTATTTCAAACAGTTAAGTTTCGCATACAAAAACAGTTCCATTCACTTTAGCATAAGTAGCGCAGTTTAAATGTCAAAACAGTTCTAGTTCAAGCAGTTCAGTTTAGCATAAGTATGCAGTTTAAATGCCAAAATAGTTCTATTTTAAACAATTCAGTCTTGTATAAAAACATAAATACATGTTTAAATGCAAAAACAGTCCCGTCAAATTTAAACAAATCAGTTTAGTATATGTAGAGTTTTTGCATACAAATAGTTAAACGTCAAAACAGTTCTATTTCAAAAAATTCAGTTTACCATAAGTATAAAGTTTAGTTCAATTTAAAAACTTTTATTTCAAACAGTTCAGTTTAGCATAAGTACCCAGTTTCAATGTCAAAAACAGTTCTTTTTCAAACAATTCGATTTAGCATAAGTACGTAGTTTAGTTCTATTTGACCTATTAATAGGACTCTCTATAGAGAAGCAGTTGGTAAATTCTACTGCCACAACCAATTGGGCAATCTTATTTGGATTGTGAATGTATGTATAAGTATGACATCCAATCTCTCTCTCTCTCTATATATATATATATATATATATATGAATCATTTTTTTGTGTTGCTATAGACACTTTCTCAGCAGAATATTCTGGACAAGTACCAGAAGTTTTTAAAAATATTTGTTGTTTAGCATTTTTAACAGAAAGTTATTAGACTAGAAAAAACATTTCTTATTTGAGGTGCCTAATTTAAATAATTTTTCAAATTGCTTTTACATATTTACTGTAAATATTTTGGTTAAAATGAATTGAAATTCAAAGTTAAAGAATCATCATGGTTTCATAAATTATTTGAGGTTGTATCTTTATTTTTGATGTTGTCTCCCCAATTTTCTGGTTGTGTGTTTTTCAGCTTTTCTCTTCCTCATGGATATATTGAATGTATGTATTCTATTCTCACGATCCAGCTCTTCTGGCAAATATGCCCGCTAAAAGTCAGATCTCTGTGGCATTGCCTGGAGTAGGTATCAGAAGGCATTGATTTCTATGTAAACTCAAAGTTCATGTACTTCTCTCAACATAGAGTCACCTCCTCATCAAATGATAAACCTTTGAAATTAGTAGTCCAGTTCATATAACTTGGTAGCAATATCTCATCAACTTAAAGAAATATCAACATATGCATAGGTAATGCATAGACTGCAAATGAGAGTTTATTGACCATAGGCAAATCTGATCTCTGATAAGATGAAATGGGAATTCGTTGAAGCTGTTGCAGTGTCAGTAATATTGTATGGTTGCACCACTAGGAATATCTTATGAAACACTTGGAGAAGAACCTAGATGTAAACTACACAAGGATGCTGCATACTCTTTTTAAGAAATCCCGGAAGCAGCATCCGACAAAACAGCAGCTGTAGGGCCACTTACTTCCCATCTTAAAAACCATTTAAATAAGGCAAGAGACATGGTAGTACCTATTACAGTCCCATCTCTAGATCAAATAGATCTATTTAAAAACTATTCATATTTGATGGAACCTTGTGCAAAAAATACTCTTAAAAAACAACTACACAAAAAATGTAAATATGAATGTACAGTGAACATGATTTCCTAACCTCTAGGCATAAAATAACCCTAAACATCTTGACATGCTGTTAAAATCAATCAACCTAATAATTTTTTGATAAAACAATTTCTTTCTAAATCAAAAATACCTGGGTTCTATTATTCCTTGTGGAACATTATTTAATCAAAACAGATAATATTATGTATTATTTTTTACCAAACACTTCAGCATTGAAACTCTGTAACAAAAAAATGTATAAATATATACAAGAAGTGCACTTATTTAATGACTGTTACATTGCCATATGTTCATATTTTTTTTATTGCTACATATCTATATTTTTTGTTTTTAAGATGCTTTATGTTTCTATAGAATGTTCATTACTCTGAAGTGAGACCAGGTTATGTTTTAGTGTGTGTGTATTCAAAAAATATCAAGACTAGATAATTTTAAAAATTCAAATGAAACACAGCTGATGTTTAGATTTTGTCAGTCAGTGCCAATGTTCAATACTATTTGATCTGCAAGTTTCTAGAAAACACAGGATTGTACAAGTAAAGCACTCTCCTTTCCCACTAGATCTGTACAATTTTTTCCTTGTTTCCTAAATGGAAAATCTCAAGGATAAAATCTGAGGATGTGGAGGACATTAAAAGAAATATGAGGGCACAGTTTCATCTCATATTAAAAGAGGAGTTTTAGAGATGCTTCAATAGATGGAAGACTTGCTGGAATTAGTACATTGAATGCCAAAGGGACTATTTTGAACAAAATTACTGTTTCATTGATTATTTATTTCTCTCTTGTTAAATACAGTATGAATACTTTATGAATGCAAGTCCAGAAGTCACTTGTCCAATCGGATGGTACTGTAGAATACACTGTCTGCTTCTCTGCTGAGGGGTAAGACCTCCCCCACCCAACAAGTGTCCAAAACAATCTGATGGTGAGGTTCCAGTAATGTTGAAGCTTGGAGAATGTGGAGTACCCCTTCATTGCCATCACTCCCAGGTTCACTTTAACCCAGAGTAGTAGCACCTGATAGGGTCCTAACTGTGGGTTAAATAGAACTAAACTGTGTACTTATGCTAAACTGAATTGCTTGAAATAGAATTGTTTTGACATTGAGACTAGGACTTATACTAAACTGAACTGTTTAAAATGGAACTGTTTTTGATATTGAAACTATAATTACACTAGAGTGAATTGTTTGAAATACAACTATTTTCACAAAAACTATACTTATACTAAACTGAATTATTTGAATTAGAACTGTTTGACTTAACTGAACAGTTTAAAATAGAAATGTCTTTTAAAATTAAACTGTGTACTTATGCTAAACTGAATTGTATGAAATAGAACTGTTTATTTGTATAAAAATGGATTTGGTATAAAATTACCTACAAAGGTTGATATGCCATAAAACCCAAACAAACAAACAAACCAACAATCTATAAGTCACATTATATTTTATATATCAGTAAATGATTCTGAGTAATTCCACAGTTGGAGATTGAAGTTAATATTAAACCAATTTTCTTGGATCCATTTTGTAAAAATTTTTGTAACCAGAAATAGATCTAATTTTAAGGAATTTTGAACACTCCTTCTAGAGGTGTCAGATGTTGCACAAGGCTTTTTTTTATTGTTGAACACTTGGCTTGCTAAAAATGTTCCTATGCCTTTGACATTCCCTTGTTGGGTGCACATCAGACATCAAAGATTGGAGCCAAACCTACTCTTTTAAATGCAATGGTGGGGTGCTAATTGGGGTGACAACCCCCTGAAACTGAGTTGGCCTTCATCCACTTTTCAACCAAAAGGCTGAGAAGTGATCTTTGAAGAATTGGAAAGTATTTGTAAATTCCTTATTTTTATTTCTTGATTTTCCTTTTTTTAATTTGAAAAAAAAAAAATTGATTACTGTATTGTCAGCATCTGCTGGCAAACTGCTGTTTTGTGGCTCAAACAGGAATACAATGAAGAAATTATAGCCCCAGTGAAAACAAATGGATTTGCAAATTAATTTCCACAATAACAACGGTGACTCGTTTTTATGGTTTTCCATGTATGGCTTATTTTAGTGATTGTGTCGAGATTGGACAAGAATAAAACCGATCAAAGGAAAATAAATTTTCAAGCAATGTTGAAAACAAAACAAAAATTAAAAAACGTTTTTGCTAACAAAAATCCAAAAGAATTTTCCATTAGTAACTCTTTTAATTTTTTCATAAAAGATTTTAGAGTTAATGAATTTTTACCAAGAATATTCTTAGCGTAATGGGCCATTTTGAGAGATGCTAAACATTATTGAAAGGAAATTGAAACAAAGTTAGAAATGAAACTGTTGCTGAAAAGACAGAAGGAAACTAAAAATATTATACAGTTTAGGATATAATTAATTTTTTTCAAGCTCAAATGTGCTATATAATCAAGAAAATTCTCTTTCTCTGTCTCTCTTTCTCCCTATCTATCTATCTATATATCTGCTTCAGTCTGCTTCTATCCATCTCAGTTGGTCCATTATGTATTACTTCTATTTTTTTCATATCTATCTATCTATCTCAGCTTGTTCAATGTATATCAGTTCTGTGCTTCTATATTTATCTACTTATCTATCTCAATCAATTCATATGAATAGTTTGTTATTGCTAAGTGAGTTTATTAAGTTTGAATATTTCAGCCATATCCTCCATCAGAGTAAATTATCTATCTATCTATCTATATATCTATCTATCTATCTATCTCAACTTGTTCATTCTGTTTTTTTCATTTTTACCTTTTTTTCTTTTTCAGTCAAATAATGTAGATAGTTAATTATTGCTAAGCAAGATTTATAAATTGGAACATTTCAACCGTAACCAGCACCAGAATAAATTATGTGTTTATCTATCAATCTACCCAGCTAGCTAGCAACTAGCGATCTCAATTTGATTATGGTGTATCAATTCTCATTTCATATGTACATAGCTTTCTATCTGACATTATGTCTTGTCCACCAGTCTCAAAGATTACTGCTCAAGTCCTGATGAATGCCAGGTCCTTGAATGTAAGTTTCCTTTGATGGCTCTCGCCATTTGGAAGATTTGTGTTACATAATCTTCATATTCTTATTTCCTACATCCAGCTTTGTGCTATATCATAGCAAACTCAGTAAATATCTCATCATTCTTACTATTTGAGAGTTTTTCATGTCAGTTTTTACTGATGGTTTTTCACAGAAGTCTGACAGCAAATCTCAGGTCTTCAAGACTAAGTATTCTAGCCGATTTTAACAGTGCTATGGTCTTGATGGCTTCCATTCTTTTTATTATTATATCACTTTTTACAGGTTTTATTATAATATCACTTTTTACAGGTTTTTCACACCATCAATTATAGTTGTTTTTCACTGATGTTTGATTGACAGCTAGTCTTCTTAGATCTCTAGAATTCTTTTGAGTATTTTAACCAATTTAAACAATACTGTGATCTAGATAGTTTTCATTATTCCTCTGATTTCCAATTCATCCAGTCTTCTTTCCAAGACTTTGGAAACTATTCCAAGGGCACCAATTACAATTGGTATCACTGTCACCCCAATGCTTCCAAGATTTGTTTTAGTTCTCCAGCAAAATCCAAGTATTTGTTTATTGTTTCGCTTTCTTTTATTTTTAATCTATGATCAGTTGGAATGGCTTTATCTATAAGATGTCAAATTCGTTTTTTCTTGTTGATTAATTCTAGGTCGTGTATTCTGACTGGGATTAGGTGATCTGTTTGTATGTTAAAATTATTATTATTATTATTATTATTATTATTATTATTATTATTATTATCTTCATCAATTTATTTAAGTAGTTTTCCATTGAAAGATTTGTGATTTTCAGATAGTTACTGCTTTATACAAGTTTACAAAAAAACAAAACCCAAATATTATACTGTGTTATATACAGTGGGAGGGGAGATATTCATTTATCTGCCTTGGGTCAGAGATTTTTGCCACCAGGGCTCAATGTCAACCTTTTTTGTTATGATAACCAAAATTGGCCAGTGAGATATTAAAACTAGGCTTGCCAAATACCAGTTAGCATTGTGTGATAATAGGATGTCTGGGTTTCCATCTCTGTTTGCGTTGAAAGACATCCCATCGTCATATTAACTTGAGGGAGAATCGTTATCTAGCAGACTTTGCTTCTATATCACACTG